>PVIJ01001381.1:0-51139 GCA_004024925.1 Scalopus aquaticus
CTTCCAGTATTATATTGAAAAGTAATGGTGAGAGTGGACATCCTTGCCTTGTTCCTGATCTTAGGGGAAAGGCCTTCAGCTTCTCACCGTTGAGGATAATATTGGCTGTGGGTTTCTCATATATGGCTTTTATTATGTTGAGGTATGTTCCTTCTATCCCAAGGATTTCAAGGGCTTTTATCATAAATGGGTGTTGCACGTTGTCAAATGCTTTCTCAGCGTCTATTGATATGATCATATGATCTTTGTTTTTCTTTTTGTTGATGTGTTGGATTACATTGATTGATTTTCGGATGTTGAACCATCCTTGTGTCCCTGGAATAAATCCTGCTTGGTTGTGGTGTATAGTCCTGTTATAAATGAAACCATTTGATATTTTTCTCTTCTTTCTGGATTATTTCACTGAGCATGATCCCTTCTAGCTCCATCCACAGTGTAGCGCTTAACCGCTGCACCACCAGGGAGGTCCCTTATTTTATTTTTAACTGAGAATATTGGGGTATCCTTACTAGGTATTACCAACATTTTTTTTTCCTTTCTGAAGGTCTTCCTTTAAGAATTCTTGTAGTGCAGGTCTGCTGGCAATGAATTTAGTTAACATTTTTTTGAAAAGATATTTCACTCTCATTTTTGAAAGATCATATAGAATTCTAGCTTTATGACTTTCTTTCAGTATTTTAAAGATGTTCTCTCCAGGCTTGAATATTTTCTAATGGGAAGTATGATATAATTCTTATTTTTGTTCCTCCATACATAATGTTTCTCTCCACCCCTCACCATACCTTTAAATAACCTTTTTTTAAAACATCAGTTCCTAGCAATTCAATTATGATTTGTCTTGATATATATTTCTTCTCTGTTTTTTTTTTTAGGAGTTCATGGAAGGTCTTGCATTTGCTTTTATAATTTTTATCACATTTGGAAAATGTGTGGTCTTTCTCTAAATAGATTTCTAGAGAGTCTAGAGACTAGAGAGTCTCTACTCTCTTAGAGACTGCAATTGCAAGTTTATTAGACCACTTGCTGTTGTGCCACAAGTCACTAATCTCTGTGCATTTCTTATCTTTTTCAAGTTTATAGATCTTATTTTCTACAGTATATAATCTCTTGTTAATCTGATGTAGTTTTATTTTAAACATTGTGTTTTCATCTCTAGAATTTTTCCTTGTTTTGTTTTTGATTATTTGTGTTAGTATCTTGTATATATTCATTGTACTCACGTTTTTCTGTACATTCTTGAACAGGTTGAGAATATTTGTAATAACTATTTTAAGATTTTTTTTGCTGATTTTGTTATCTCTGTCACTTCTGAATCTGTTTCTATTGATTTTTCTCTTGGTCATATTTTCTAGTCACTTGATATATAGCTGATAATTTTGAGTATTAGAAATTATGAATAGTTTGTTTTAAGGTGTGGAATTTTATTACATTTCTTATAAAGTATTTGGTATAAAAAATGTCATGCAGCAGTATGGAGACTTCTCAAAAATGATTCTATCATAGACTCATACCCACTATCAAGTCACCCATATCCTCCTCTATCGTTCCCTGGGTCCCATCCCCTTTTGCACCCCAATCCTTGTACTTCCTCTTCCCTTTTGGTAGTCTCAATCTATAGTCAGATTTCTAGGGTTTGTTTTTCCTTAGACTTTATAATTACTCAATAAATATTTGTTGATAGAAAACTAATGCAGTTTAAGTTTTATGAGAGTACAAAGTATACAAATTTATTCATTTATTTTTATTGAGGTAACTTAATTTGTAACACTGTGTATGATTTAAATGTATAGGTGGTGTTACCATGCCATGCTCACCAGCAAGACACCAGTAATTCTTAACCACAGTTCATTGTGTCCCTACCTACTTTGTCCTCGCCTTCCCCTCTTATAACCTGAATCCTACAGTCAAATTTCTGTGATTTGTTATTGGTTTAGTTTTATCTGAACCTTAGTTTTGTTTCTCTATAGTTCACCTATAAGTAACACAACTTAGTATTTATCTTCTTCCTTCTGACTTATTTCTCTTAGCATAATTCCCTCCAATTCCACCCATATTGACACAGATGACAAGAGTTTATCTTTTTTACAGCTAATTAGTATTCCATTTGTGTGTGTGTGTGTGTGTGTGTGTGTGTTTGTGTGTACATATATTCTACATCTTCCTAATCTGCTTATCAGTTTTGAGCATGTTTCTCTAGCTTGGCTATTTAAATAGTGCTGCAATGAACAGAGGTGTGCATATATTCTTTCAAATTAGTGTTCTTGTCTTCTTTCAGTTGATACCTAGGAGTAGAATTATTAGATCATATGGTACATCTATTTTTAATATATTGGGAAACCTCTAAAGTATTTTCCATATGAAAAGCCAACAGTATACAAGTGTTTCTTTTTCTATCTAGGAATAGCTATCTGATGGTTCTAATTCATTGTAACATGAATTATGATGTCTTTTCACTCTGATGGGGACACTAATATTTCCCAGTTGTAAGCAATTTGGGAGAATGATTTTGTTTACTTCTCTGGGGCTCTGGGGTGGATGGAAATTGGATTCTGCAATGCTTTCATGGTCAGGAATGAAAATCCTATAGGATTTTTTTTTTTAATTTGAAACTTTAAAACAATATAGGATATTTTTGAATTATGAATACATTTTCATTAGTATATAAAGTTTATTAAAGGATAAAGTTTAAAAAAGAAGATATTTTCTTTTGGGGGGAACCTCCCCGGTGGTACAACGGGTTAAGCTCAGGGCTGTGGTGGCTGTTGGTGGCTGCAGAGCCAGTTGATGCCCGGCCAGTGAGATTCCCACATGACACAGCAGACCTCTCCTGCCTTGCCGGCTGCTCCCCTCAGCAGTATATTTCGGTCAATCTGCCTGTTCTGCTCCCCACTCTGTCTCTGGTGAACCCTCTCACACATCTGACCTGCACCGCAGCTTGTATGCAAAAATAAATAAATCTTTTTTTCTTTTTGTGTCAGTTTATATGAATTTTTCAAATTTATCTTTTATCACTTTTGTTTGCATACAGTTAAAAAAATCTCATTATTATCCTTTTAATGTCACTAGTATCTCTAATAGCACCTCTTCAATTATCCTAGTTCTCTGCCCTGATCCAGCCTCTGCAGGCCCTGTACACATGTGCCTCTAGGCTCATTAGATCACTAGCCTCTTTTGCTTTTTATCATAAATATTTTTCAGGAGCACTTGATGCCTCTCCAGAGGCAGACTCTTCTTTTTGTTTAGTTCTCATAGAGGTTATAAAGCCTCATGCCATTCCCTAATTGGTGTTTAAAATTAGTGAAATGTTCTTCTGTTTTCTTCCTACCTGTGTCAGTGGTTGGTTCTTCAAACTCCCACTTCTCTCCTGAAGATGTTTGCAACTCTGGAGGGCTCATCACTTTCTGAATTATAACTGATTGGATTTTTTGTGTCCTCAGTGCACTAATGGACATATAAACATTTGTGAGCTTGTAGATGATCGGATTTGTTATAGTTAGGCCATAAATAATCATCTCTTTGAAGTTTCACCTTATTTTTTACTGTTTTTGCTGGAGGTTTGGTCTCAGCTAATAGAGACCAAAGCTAGCAATGAGAATGAAGAAGAGCAGGGGTGACTGGTTAAGCTCAGCGCTGTGGAGCTGTCGGTGGCTGTGGAGCCAGTTCGATGCCTGGCCAGGGAGATTCCCACATGTTGCAACAGACCTCTCCTGCCTTGCCTGCTGCTCCCCTCAGTGTATTTCGGTCAATCTGCCTGTTCTGATGCCCTAGGGATGGCTTCTCACTGCAACGGTGACACGCTTACCCATTTCTTTCACTTACTATTCCCACAGGTTGTGTCTGATGACTCCTACAGAACTCTCTGTTCTATGCCCTATAATCTGGTATCATTTTAATAATTTTATTTTCAGCTTAGATTAGTCAGAGTTGGCTTCTCTTGCCTATAATTAACTTAATGATATGAATGTTATCAAGATAAGCTTTAAAATAAATGAGTAAAACATTGAATATATTATATATACCATTTTTACTGTGTTTTATTCTTCAGTTCCTTGCAGAGGTGTTTTCCTTCCTCACCTTATAACTGAGGATGATAATGGTAATTTTTTAAGATATCCTCACATTTGTTCTATGATACTTCATATTCAGAATGTTGTAAAGAAGTTTTAAGTCACTTTCTTTGGTGGGGGAATTTATTTGGGTCTTATACCACTCAAGAGATGTAGAGTTTTTCTCTTTCTTTCTGGCTTATTTCGCTGAGCATGATCCCTTCTAGCTCAATTCGTGTTGCTGCGAATTGCATGTGTTTATCTTTTTTGAATGCTGAGTACTAGTCCATTGTGTTTATGTACCGCATCTTCTTGATCCAGTCATCTATTTTTGGGCATCTGAGTTATTTCCATGTCTTAGCTATTATAAACAGTGCTGAAATAAAGATAGGTGTGCATGTATCTTTTTGGATTAGTGTTTTTGTGTCCTTTGGATAGATTCCCAGAAGTGGAATATAGGGGAACCAAATAAGAGAGAGACATTCAGTGAGGGAGGGGGAGCATAGGGCTCAAAACTGGGAAGAAAAGAGCACAAAGGAGTATGGTGACGGTTCACGGGTGAATCGGTGATGGGTAACCTACGGGGAATACACAATATGTAAAGGATATAAATAATAATAAAAATACATTAAAAAAAGATATAGAGTTTTTGTAAAGGATGTCCAAATATCACTTACCTCTTGCAAGTCTGCTAAAATGTGTCACTGAAAAAAATCTGTGAAAATTGTTTTATTTTGCTGAATTTTAGTGAACAAGGGGAAAAAAGCTTGATAAGTCTAGAGTTTCTCTTGAGTATTTCATGAAGGTTATGAAACCTACACATTTCCTTTTATTCTTCATCTTGTTTAATTGAATTTTTTTTTTTAATTTTATTTATACATACAAGCTGGGGCACAGACCAGAGGCGTGGGGCGGCGAGAGGGCTCACCAGAGACAGAGTGGGGAGCAGAACAGGCAGACCAGAAGTACACTGCTGAGGGGAGCAGCGGGCGAGGCAGGAGAGGTCTGCCGCACCATGTGGGATTCTCCCCGGCCGGGCGTCGAACTCGCTTCGCCGCTGCCGACAGCTCCACAGCGCAGCGCTCAACCGCTGTGCCACCGGGGAGGCCCCTAATTGAACTTTTTGCAATGAGTCAGTTACTCAAAGCAGTTATTCATGACTAATACCTCATTCTCCAAATTCAGTTGTCCTGGAGTCCCAGGTTGGGAATATGTTATATCCTCCCATCACCTCTCCATGCCACTGTCCTAGTCCAAACCTTTACTGCTTCTCATCTTGTTATAGAAGTCTGCAATATAGTATAACCTTGATATTTCTTTTAATTTGCATCTTCCAACATGGCAATTTTCAAAATTTAACTGAAAAGAGCACACATGAATTTATTAGTAACTACTGGTACAACACCACTTACAATGTTACTTATCATTTATAAAGAGAGTTGCATAGTATGTTTTCATAGGCAACTTGGATTTTCAGAAAACTGTTGACGGTGAGCTATTTCCAAGCAAAGTGAAGATAAGTAGTGGGATTCCTGATGCATAAACTGCCTTGAACCCTAGAAGACTGATTTAGCCTTGGGAAGAAATTCTTTATCATGAGTTTCAATATGTTGGAATAACGTGGTCAATGTTAGCAGGTGTAATGTGCTAGATATTTTTCGTTCATCCTTCCAGAGTTAACCTCTACCCGTCTCTTTGCACCTCATAGATTAAAAGAACCTTTAGTTTTTTATCAGTGGGTTTTCTTGGTCTTTAACTTTTAGTTAAGTATGGTCAATAAGAGACTTTGGCAAAAGATCAAGGGGTGACAGCTCATTGAAATCAGGGTGTTTGTTCACTAGGTTTTGTCCTGTCATATTGCTAAAGCTTTGGCTTTTTCTGTTTCCTTTGGCTCCTTTCCTTGCCTCATTACTCTGTGGGATGGCAGCAGCCCCCATTACTAGGTCCAAGGTACTGCACTATACCTTGATGGTTTCCCTTACTCCTACCTGTATTTCTAAATAAGTCTCTTCAGTGATATCGTTTGAGCATGTTACCTGCTTTCTTCTCTGTGAGCTAGTGCAGGTGATAACTTATAAGGCATGGCAACAACTAATTAGAACAATGCAGTTGTAAAAAAAAATCAGTGAGGCAGCATTAGTGCATACTTTGTAGATAACAGTGTTGGTTGTGGAATGTGGAAGAATTATTTTGTAATAACTTGTCAAAGTTCACAATTAAAAGAAAAAGGATACAAGATCTGCAATAGCATCTTTCTACTCTCCTGCCTTCCAATATGCTACCTAAGTAGCAGAGGATGGCATAGCAGTCATCATGGGGCGGGGAAACTCCTAAGCAAAGTGTGGTGATTGCACATCTAGGCTTAGCTGTAGATTTCTCTCCACTGTGGAGAACTCCAGGTGTGTTTTGGCCTATATTATTCTTGTGAAGGCAAGAAAACATTTTAGCCTCTTTCTTCTAATCTATGGCCCTAATTTTAATGTCCAAGATGTCATGTTCTTAAATACACTATCACTACTTCTACTTACATAGGGAATATTTTCAAGCATACAGATTCACATAATTTTAACTTCACAGACCCTCCAACCAAATACATCCACTGTATTTATTACCTAACCCAGTGTATCTTCCTCTCCCAATATGATAGTTTTTCATTTGATTAATACTTCCCATCAGATATCATTCCATCCTCTCTGCTGGTGAAATGTTCACAGCACCCAGCACAACTATTGTCATGTCTGAGAACCTTTCCTGGAAACCACCAGGCAGAATTGATCACTGCTCTCTGTGCTTGAAAGCACTTCTCACTCTGTATTGTGATTAATAGTGTATGTTTCTGTCACCATTGCTAGATTTTGATCTCCTTGAAAACAGGGATCAAATCTTTTTCATCTTTATAACCTTAGGGCTTACAACACTGTACGCGATGGAACTCGATAAATGTCTGTTGAACTGAATGCAATGAATTTGGTTCCTGTAGGGTCCACGGTGAGCATTTGACAAAGCAGGAATTCAAACCCACTTCTATTCTCATCTCTAGGTCCAAGCTCTGATCCACTATAATGTGTGGTGTTTCCTGATTGTTTCATAGCAATTGTTGCTCTGATAGATGTCAAGTTTATTTTTTTTTATGTTAAATTTGCCATATCGTTTAGGAAATTGATGATTTCTTTTGGATTTTCAGATCTGATTAACATATGCATTAATTATTTGTGTTCTTTGTACCATAAATCCAAGTAAGTGTTTCAAAACATGTCATTGAAAATATGATTTTTTTTTTAAAAGCTTTATTCCTGTGTCTTTTTTCATGGCAGGGAGCAAGAATAAAATGAGAGGCAGAGATATATAAACTGTTCGCATAATATCATAGAGAGCCTGATGTATAGTAATGGGGCCAGGATTGTAAACGTCTCTCTTGGCACTCTTACCACTGTCAGATTATTACTGTGTTCTCAGATTCAGCTGAATGTGTTCAAGGATCTTCTTTGGTCTGAAAGGTCAGCTGCTTTTAGTTGTGCACTGGTAGAATACTAATATGTCCTTATTCAAATTACCTGCTACAGCACTTATTAAATTGATGGCCTTGTGCTCTAATTTAATACTGGTGTCGTTCAGAGGCGGACTGCAGCGGCACTCTGTGCTGAACTGGGTGATGCTGAGGCAAAGTTCAAGCCGAAATCGTGGTTTGGGGCTGCATTTTCCCACTAAATTAGCAGTCAGTTGTGGTGTATAATTAATTAGCACAAACCAGGGAAAGCTTGTCATTTAATAAGCCTTTTTTATTTCCACATTACACAAACAGTGGGAATTGATCCATTAAGTGCCTGGCTATTAATGCTGTTTAATGTATGTCTGGTTGTTAAATTGAGATGTCTAGGTACATACGTCCAGACTTTAAGAGTGCCTCACAGTTTGTTCAGTATTTGCTCAGATTTTAAGTCTGTTCTGCAGAATCAATAATGGCTTCATTACTGAATTTGAACCTGATTCAAACCTGCAGGTGGATTTAAATTGATGTTTTCACTATGGTATTAGGAGTTTTCACATATATATCTTTATATGTCTAAAAGTTCGGCTGGACCCCTTCCCTGTGTTGTATTAGACACTATGTTGTCTGTGTCATTCTGTGCTTACTTTCTTCTATATATAATCCTTTCTTGTCTTTGCCTAAGGCAGAGAATAACTTTGTTTTTGCAGCATTCAGCTTAGTATCGTAGAATTTTAGAGCTGGAAGGAGCCTTTGAAATATACAGAATGAGATTTTAACTGCCCTGCCAAGCTCTCTGGAAGGGCACCTAGTCTTATCTGTGGTCTAAGAATTATCCAAAGAACTGACTGTTTACAACAGTCACTAATCTAATTGTTTTTCCCCCTAAAAATAATTAATGATGATTTATACTGTTTTATAAACCTGTTGTTTATAATTATGAGGTGATAAACAAATGTGTTCTTTAGGATAAGTATCACTACATCTTACACACACAAAACAACTCCTGAATATGGAATTACTTTAAGAATAGGATAACTTAATTTAATGCTTTTGAGGGCCCTTTTTCATGTGAAGAAATTACTGTAATTGCCAGCATCAGTTACATTTAAATTAGTGAAATTAGTCCCTATATAAATTGTTAAATATAAAAAAGTCAGTTAAGTGTATGTGTATGTTTGTGCATGCATATGTATATGTGTACATATGTGTGTGTGGGACACATATGAAAAGGTACCTCTGGAAGGCTTTATTAAGGGCCAACAAATACCTTAAAGCTCTATCAACATATTTGATTTTATTCTTATAAACCAGTAAAACTTTCCCCAGGTTACATAGGGAATTTAAAAGCAGTATTTTTGTTAAAGGATACAACTTGGGATTCTATTTACTTCTATTATTAGAAGATATATTTGTGCTGCAGATTTTCCACTAAAATGTGAAAATTTTATTTTGAAGAATCGCTGAAATTAAATGACTGTGGCACAAAATACTTATGCTTTGGGGCCAGTCAGTCTTGTATTATTGTACTTATTTCATTCTTCTCTACATTTCAATCAGACGTTTCCTGCTTGTCTCCTATACTGACAGGATAGTCCTCTAATGTTGGGACATGTTTAAATATGGCATTACAATTTTTATTTTTTAATTTTCTGTAGAATCAAAAACAGTATACATTTGGGCAGTATTATGGGAAAACTTGTTTAATTGAATGGGCAATTATCATAAAAGGAAAGCAAGTTAAGAAAATATTTTATTTTCTCATGCTTAATCTATATAATGCCAAAATGCAATTTGTGCTAATATATAATATTAATCTTCCATTAAGTTTCCTATATAATTTCTCATACAATAGTAGAGTTACCTTCATGGTGATTATCTTTTTCTCAGTGAGAAGCGTTTGTGATTATCTATTCATGAAACTTAAGTTTTTGTGGTAAAATTGGAGCTAATCACCAGTGTTCCCAGTCCTCTGTCTCCTGAAACTTACTTATATAATGTATAGCTTTGGTAAATGAATTGTGAGAAGTATGTGATTTGTTAGATCTCTTCCCTCTAGTATTTTGATCACAGAAACCTGTGTTGAGATAACCTTCATCAGCCTGGGTCTCTAAAATGAATAGTATTTTTTACCCACTTATTCCCAAGATATGAGCTAGAAATAAAATTGTATTATATTAAGACACTAATATTGAGCTATTGTGATTTTCCACTAAGTATAATCTTGCCTATCCTGATATATACAATTATTATGAATTGTTTTCTTCTTGAGTGTAATATCTGAAAAGTAAACTAAGGCAAAATGTTTGAAATGTATATTCAAAAAATTTTAACTCCATGTAATAAAGTTTGGTAGAATATTCTGATTTGTCATGATTCTTAGGTTATATATAAAAATAATAACCCATGGACTAAAATTTAATCTGCGACATGATTTTTTATTTTTAATTCACACACACACAAAATCCTACCTTGAAAAGCCTATGACTCTTCCTGTACCTATAAGACTGTTTTATCTGTGTGGATTGCATGTTTAATTTATAATACCAGATCAGAGGAGATAATAAATCTTATTCTTCTTTCAGTAGTCTTTTTTGGATATATTTGGATAATTACTGATCTAAAAATAAGCAAATATAACATGTGAGCATCATTATGTAGGGATACAAGTAAAATTTACTTCACAAGAATTTTGTCAGCTTTAACCTTTGAATATTTTTGATACAAAATATTTATTGATTTTAAGAATTCCAATATGAAATTTTTTTGAGTAGTAATATGATGTAAAAACTACTAATATCTTGGTTTTTGCACAGATTTTAAAATATCACTTTTATACAATGATTTTGAACTTGTCATCTATAAAAATGTGGAAAATGAATAATAAATGTTGACCACTGATAGACTGATGTGGGAATATTTGAATTCTTATTTTTTGAAACCTTTTGGAATTATGGACAACTTTAATCTGTATATGTGAAATAAATAAAAAATACTTATTGTTAATTTTTAATTAACTGCTTGGTTGATAACCAAGCAGATGTTATATATAAATTCTTAATTTCTTTCATTTAATTTCATACTGAGCAATCCCTTAAAAATTACACTGAAGAAAATCTTTGATTGGGACTTGGTTTATGTGAGATTTAGAAGTAATGAATGTTTATGTCTAATTTCCTAACCTAGTTAATTTTCATATCTAAATTTGTGTTTTGGTACTTATTCATTCTATTTCTATGCATTGTAGAAGTGAATAATACATGACTTCAGTAATAGAATCAAAGTATACATTTAAAATGACTGCAAAATTAAGAATCTAGAACATTCTAGAATGGTACGTACTTGTTATACTGTATTTGGTCACTAAAATGCTGATGAAACACAAATTCCCACTGTATGGCTGAGGAATATTATATCCAGTAATTTCTATTAAAATAATTTTCCACAGAAAACAGCTAATAGGAACTTACTAGCAATTGACTATAAAATATGATCATATATGAATGTCCAACAATATTTGGGAAATTATGTGGTTAAAATGGCCAGAATGTTTCCATCTCTTTATGTACCTTATTAAGTTAGCAACGAAGTTTACACACTTAAGAGATTCATCTTCCAACCTATTAAAGTTTTATGATTTTTTTCTATCCTTGAGCCTCTGATTCTTTTCCCTGGATGCTTTTCTTAAAAGATTTTTTTAAAAAATGCTTATTATACTTTCATCTATAATAGTAATAAAATTATTTTAATGCATAAAGAAAGGAAAATGGCTAAATTATAACCATTATAATTATATTATTAAATCATTCAGTATTGTTATAACATTAATGAAAACAAAATAAGTGGACAGAAAAAGACTTGGCTTCATTTTGTGTAAAGCTGGAACTTCCAAGAACCTATCCATGATGTTAAGTGAGGACTTATATAGTATGGCAAATCAATACACTGAAATTTAACATAATCATTAATATGATTCAGAATACATAGAGATATACAAAGGTCTTCATAGTATATTGCTAGTTAAAAAAAATCAAAATAGTATTATTACTGACCCCATAATGAACATTTTTAAGTTAGTTTCTTACATACACATGTATGCAATAATGGGGTATACATATGTCTATATCTGTGTACACATATCGAAAAGACTGGAGTCATAGGTCGACAGTTGATAAATTAAAGGCCTGTTAAGTTTTATTTCTTATCTTATTAAATTTAATTTTCCAACTTTATTCAGATGTTAGACATATAATACTGTATAAGTGTCAACTTATGAAATATGATGATTGGTACACTTATATTTGTGAAACAATTGCCACAGTGTTAACTAGCACCTCCTTAGACTCACATAATTATTTTGTTTTGTCCTGAGAATATTTAACACCTCTTCTCTTAGCAACTTTTAAGTATATAATATAGTTTTGTTAATTATAATGACTTTATTATCGTGACCAAATCTCCTAGTTTTGTAAAATGAACTTGTTCTGATGCTTGATTATAATTTTGTGATCCTGTATCAACACTGTTACAGGAAAATTACTAGATATCTTTTAATAATAGCTTGAATTTTTTATATTTTAAATAGTTTGAATCTTTAAATTAAAGGTTTTATGGAAAACTTTAATAGTTTTGAAAATGTGAAGAAAATTTTTCCTTATGCCTATTTAGGTATTTTAAGTTAGGCAGACTGAAGAGCTACAGATGTTTCCAAAATTATAAAAATGATCATTATATTAAGCTTGCTATCCTGATCTTAGTATTGTTTTTATCCAGAGACATACAATACTCTAGGTAATTCCTTTATAAGGCACCAAAATGATCCCTATAGGGTTTTGTAATACAGTTGATGAGTGTGTAAGTCTGAAAGAAGGCATTACTTTTTGAAAAGTTTTAATAGAGTTTAAATTTCTAACACAAAAGTTTCATTAGCAGAGATTTATACATTTTTTTTATACATATGAACACATAAAAGAAGAGTAGAAAAGACTAACTACATATTTTTTTATACTTTGGCAAGATTTAAAGAAGTAATTACTATTAAAATTAGTAATCTCAATTTTTAGGCTTTGTAATGCACTTTTTTTTTTAAAAAAGACTATTTTTGAATACAAGAGCTGGGGTTCACGCCAGAAGTGTGGGGGAGGGACAAAGTGGGCAGTAGAACAGGCAGATTGACTGTAATACATTGCTGAGGGGGAGTAGCAGGCGACGCAAGAGAGGTCTGCAGCCCCATGTGGGAAACTCCCCGGCTGGGGATCGAACTTGCGCTGCAGTGTATGCAGATAGCTTCATAGGCTGAGACTTGACCTGTTGCACCACCAGGGAGGCCATTTATGCACTCTTTTTTAAAAGATTTATTTTTATTATGCATACAAGAACTGGGGTGTAGGCCAGAGGTTTGGGGGATGAGAGGATTTACCAGAGTGGGGAGCATAACAGGCAGATTGACTGAAATACACTACTGAGGGGAACAGCAGGCAAGACAGGAGAGGTCTACTGCCCCTTATGTGGGTTAGCTCTCTGGCCAGGGATCTAATTCAGGCCGTAGTGGTGATAGCATTGAGTCTTAACCCCTATGCCACCAGGGAGGCCCTTTTTCATGCACTATTAAAAATGTTTTTCCTCAGTCATATTGAAACATGATTAATTGCCTATATTTCAGACCTGTTATGGCTATAAACAAAATAATATAGCATATTTTATTCTGGCCACTCTGTGTGTTAAATACAGTTGCAAACCTTGAAGTATGCAAATACTTTATTAGTCATTCAAAATTATCATTCTGTAATTTTTTGTATTTGAAGTGCAAAATTGGACTTGCACGTACTTTCATTTTAGACTGCTTGTTTCATCCATGTCTGAATTAATTGAACTATATTTCCCAGTAAGTACCATTAGCCTGAGGATAGTGTATGGGAAAATTATTATGAGAAAACACTTTTGGAAGACTCCTGAAGCATCTAATCTTTTTGACTCATACAGTCTTTCTTTAGGGTACTTAGGTTACTAATGCTGTTTATCTTCAAAAGCTTTATTATTAATTATCTTTCCTTTTTTCCCTGTTATAAAATATGTGGCCTATAAAATCATTCCCTATGGAAAAGAAATGCAGAGAAGTCATTATACTTTGAAGATAAGTTTGATTAAAAGCTAAATTTAGTTCTCTGGTCATCTTATAGGGGGAACTGCACAATGAAACTGTTGTTCAGATCAAAATTACTGTTAGCCATTTTGCTTGTTTTTAAAAGGCAAACACTGAGAATTAAAACTAAGTCTTGAATTATACTACTGAAACAAGTTTATTTTGTCTCTCATCTTTAACATCTTACATTTATAAAAATTATGTAAAATAGTTTTAAAAAGGATTTCATAATCATTGTTTTAAGTAGCTTGGGTTAAGAATTCTGAATACTGTCTCTGTTGTGTAAAGAGTGTGCAGAAAATTTATATTAGAGTGTTTTACCTACTAATCATCTAGAATAGGATAGAATAAACTGTTTCAAATAGCCTTACATATGTAATATGATAGGATACTACTAGATAAATTAAAAAATATTTTATTTTACTAATTGTGGCTCATCATTCACAGGTATATTAGTGAGAACTGGATTCTAAATGACTTTGCTGTGATGATCTTCCCAATTAATTCTTCTCACACTGTTTTCCTGGTGACATTTGAACTTCTTTCATTATATAAAACACATTTGGGATGAGACATTATAGAATAATAATCATGGATACTAACATATTAAAGATTGGACCCCTGACATAGTCAAATGTGTTCTGGTTTAAAACAGTGACCTTAACTAATGCTGCTTTAAGTGAACCACATTTACAAAGACTATATAGGCATGTCTGTTCAACCTGTCTATCTTGTGCTGAAATTGGACTGAGAGAAAGAAATCAAACTGTACACTGTATCTCCCTTGTTTAACAGAGATGACTATATGGTATATTTTTCTTGCCATCTGTAATTTTTTTCCTTTTCCTTGTCTGATATGAAAAATATAGCAATATGTACTATTAAAAAAGAGTTAGCTAAGGAATATGTTAATTCATGTATTACTTATAATTCGCTTTTGTATCATGGGGTTACTGAATTTCTTCTGTAGTGTATTGCACAGAAGAGAAGATGCTGATAAGATCTCGCTTAAATCGCTTGCTAATACTAGAAGCAGATCATTTAAAACAGACCTTACATCTTTATAGGATGTTAGAAATGAAGACATTACCTCAAAATGTAGGTAATTATTGCCTCCTCTTTTATCAGTGCTCTTTTCTGAGGTATTATCATAAGAGAGCACTTTAGTATTAAGCAGGGCCTTCGAGTAGCAATAAATCAGTCCAACTGAGTCATCATTGTCTAAGGCATCTGAACTACTGCAATGTTGTGGATCCTACGGAGAGTGTGAAATCACTTGACCCTTGGCATTAACCTTTGCTGAATGAATAGACAGTGCTTTCCACATCGTGGAACAAAGCAGAAGACTATTGATTAAACACCACATTCACTTGATATTAAATACTAGCTGAACTCACTTCTTGCTTCCAGTTCCAGGGGGAAAAACCCAGAGAGTTGCTGAGTCTCAGGAGAATGGATGTTTGTAATTCAGAACAATGTTTTTCCTGCAAAGTACTTTTTTTTTCCTTTGATCAATAACTAGCAGCCATGATCATCCATGAGTATGTGTTGTCAATTCTGACCTGTGTATTGTATCACTTAAGGTGAGAGGTCACAGTGCTATGATTAATATTTCAGTTCTAAGCATGAATTGTTTCCTGATTTCAATTTATGTTTGAAAAAACAATTTTTTTTGTGAATTGTTTTGACAATTGATTTATCTGCATTAACAAAATGCATTATTTTCCTAAGATTTTTTTTGTGGCAGATATTTAATTTTCTAGAACCCAACATTATTGGAAGAAATCATAACAAAAGGAAACCTTAAGATTTATGATCTATGTTACTTGGAAAATCTAAAATCTTAGTTAAATAAATTTCTCATGTTAGAAGAAAGCAAAAGCTTTGCAAGACTGTAGCACTACATATGAGCATAAAGAGAACAATAAAAATATTTTACAAGAAATCTTAGCTAATTATCTTCTGATCCATTGCATGTACCTACAATATTGACAACATCTTGACAGTTTCTTTGTAGACATGCTTTACCCAGAAGGAGAACATGTATTGTTAACAGATAAATCAATTTGAATCATGGAACTAGAGTTAAATTTTAGATAGAAATTAGAGTATCATATTTATTTTAAATTTAATAGGTTCTGTCTTCTTATATAGCTGCAATTACTTTAATGTAGAAAGCCACATAAATAGCTACAAGGTATTTCTTCTCTCAAATATTTCCTATTACTTTCAACCTGGGATCTTGTACCATTGAAACGCTCTAATTGTTTTCATTGCTGAGATTTTGACTGGTTTGTCTTCAACACCCAGAATTCTAGATCAGCTAGTTGCAAATCTGTCATGGCTGGGCAAAGATCATTCCTTGACTGAATAATAGAAAATATTTTCTCGAAGGACATAATGGTGTAATTTAATACACCACAGTCTCACACAGTTTGCGCAATATTTGAAAAGGAGTATTAGAAGGCTGAGGGAAGTTGATAAAATGAATCATGCTGCTAAACTTAATGGTCATTCCTTTTGATTTGATGCTTTCTACAGGATGTGTACCTCCTGAAATACTTCTGTGAGAGCTATTGAAGCTTGGAAATATATGAAAAACATTCTATTTAAACACTATTTTGGTTTTGTATCATACATTCCTTCTTTATTACTAAGGACATTTATGCAGAAGTCATTTTTATTTCACTATTATCTTGAGTACAGATTGTTATGCATATATGTAAGAATTCCGGAATTTACTTTGGCACACGGGTATATCTGTCTATAATTTATTTGACTGATGTGATAGAATACCAGCTGTTTTAATCATGCCAAATAGGATCAATACTGAAATTGCAAATTATTATATTTTTAAGGTTCTATTTAGTGAAAACATGTCCCTAACATTTAACATTTTGAATTCTGCAGGGCACACTAGTGAACTAGATATATATATATTTTTTGTGATATTTTAGACATAATCAGACTAGGCAGGGAGTGGCAATGTCAAGGTCACATAGCAAATTTCTGACCCAGCTGTAACTAGAAACTGTGTGGCACATATCACAGAAACTTTCATAATCTCTTTAGAACCTGTATGTGAATTTTAGCTGAAAATTATTTTAAAATGAGTTTGGTCAAATACAAAATTATAATGCATAATTATAAATTACTATAATAGAAACTGTGCAATCCTATATTTAGAGTAGAGGGGCGAGGAAGAGAAAGGAGAAGAAGAGAGTAAAACCATGTTGATTCAGCTCTACAGATTTCAAAAGAAAAGACCAGTAAGAATCTCTTCTGAGACATATGCAAAAATAGTGTCTAGGCTAGCAGTGGTGCAGAGTGTGTAATTTATTTAATACTCAAAAGAGCAAGTAGGCTCTCATTAAAATATCTACTAGCCTAAATTCTTCTGTTCCTGTTTTTAGAGATTATTCAAACAGTTTAGAACATACCTAGATAAAGTGAAGAGTAAATCTTTCTATTGCTTAGGGGAGGTGTCCAGATGATTATCCATGAGGCTATTTTTCTATGAAGACAAAAGACCCAGAGAGTGCTTTTGCAAAGTTGAGAGAACAAAAACACCCAAAAGTATTCTCGCACGGGTAGATTATTCAAAATTGATTTTTTTCCCTGAGATATGCATTGATTGGGTTCCATTTATCTGATTTACTAGAAACCTCTTTTAAAAGTTCATTATAACAGTTCATATCTAAAAATAACAGTTCTCAAAGTTTTCATAGCTTGAACATAACAGACTCCAGCCTAGCAGGAATTTTTTTACTGAGTCTTTTGTTTCCTTGAATTAGCAGAAAACTTTGAAATTGACTGCACGTTGTTAAATCTTTGCTTGGGATCTAGTAAAACCCCATATAGTTTATCTGACACAGTAGACTTTATTTTTTTACATTTGTCATTTCTCATAAAAGTTATCGACCAGAATTTTTGTGACTTTGACCAGCAGAAAACCTTAGCTGACATACACAAGACTGAAATGCAGTCAGCGGAAGGAAATGGAAACACTTCAACCCTGCCCCTGTGGCAAGAATGGCTTCCCTTAGACAATTTGGTCAGATTCTTTATGGACCCAAAGGGAGATACATGTGTGGGGCATTGCGTTTATGTTTTGCCTGACCTACCTGCTCCTTGGAGCTACATCCTAAGACTGCTGCTTGTGTTAAACCTTTCTGAAGTATGCATCATTGATCTGGCTATAATCACATGATCTTCTGGCTTTTCACTAAACTTTACTTAAGTGAAAACTAACCCTCTCCTTCCTGTTTGGGGTTATGATTGACTGCCTTTTGAATGGTGTGAGGATGCTAGCTATAAAACTGGAACACTGGATTTTAAATGTCTTTAAAAGAAGGACAGAAAAACGTGACCCTTCAACAACTGTAGAGCAAAATAAAAGAGAATAATGATGTGCACACGGTGTTGGAAATGTTGACCTTTTGAGAATCTTTTTAGAACATCTCAAAAGCTTAAAATGACTTATTTTGTCCGGATTTTTTTGTTCTGAATTATTATTTTTTAAACAAGAACTTTGCAAGGGTTTTAGTTCATTGATGCAACTTTTCAATTATGCGACACAGACTTTGAGAGTCCTTTATTTTCTGGATTATAAACATATCCACCCCTGAGCTAGTGAGCCTGGATAGGTGAAGAAAAGAATAGTCAAGAAGGGACCATGAAGCCATGAAAAGCTGGGCAGAAATAGAGTAAGAAACCTGGGGAATGTAAGAGCATGAGATCAGTATAGAACATTACCCTGCTCTCTTTTCTGAACCAAATCACTTAGAATCCGTGGACTTGATATATGAAAGTAAGCTTCATATAATGTACAGGTAGCAAGATATAAAAAAATGCACAATAATAAAACTGTGGTGTCTTTTTTGTGGGCATGGGTGGTCTATAGTTCCATGACGCTAGAGTAAACTAAGTACTTGGTAGTATTTATGCTCCTCAGTCATTTTCCCCAATACGCCCGATGCATGTATGTAATTTTTCTACAACTAATAGCTTATTCCTTTATAAATAATGGTAATGGGAATGGGTAATTATCATCTAGTTGCTTAGGATTGTACTTTTGTGTATGCAAGGGCAGACCTCTTGCCCCACCTTTCAAAATATCATTCCTAAACATCTCAGTGCACCCAGAGCTGCTGAATGGGGGCATGTGTGCTGACCCAGATTATTAGCACATCCATCTAGCCAATGACACTATGAATTTTTTTCCATTTTGACACTGAACATCTTTTATGTGAATACACATGCACACATACACACACATGCGCAAACACACTACCAGCTGTAATCAACAGTGAAAATGTAGTTCTTGGTTAAGAATTTGATTTACTATTATTTCTTTCCATATGTTATCCTAGTTTTAAAATAATAATAAAACAAGGTAGTTAAATAAGCAAATATGTATTTTTAAATCTTTGTTTCTCTCATATTTTCTTTGCATCTTTGTTTTTTTTTGTTTTTGATTTTTCTATAAAGGTGGTAGTAAGAAATACTGTCTGGTTGGGTATAAAAGTGATCCCGTTGGTGTAAATAAAGGCATATGTGTCTCTTCACCATTATTCCTCTGTGAGTTCAATAGATATGTTAGACATCATGGAGGAATCCAAACAGTGGCTTTATTACAATACAATGGACCAAAGATTTTTGTTTGTTTTAGTAGTAAAATAGTCTGTCTGGAATAATCAAATGTGGGTTAAGGAAAAATGTTGTTTTCTTTTTTTAAAGATTTATTTATTTTTGCATACAAGCTGGGGTACAGGCCAGAGGTGTGGGGCAGTGAGAGGGTTCACCAGAGACAGAGTGAGGAGCAGAACAGGCAGATTGACGGAAATACATTGCTGAGGGGAGCAGCAGGCGAGGCAGGAGAGTTCTGCCCACGCCATGTGGGAATCTCCCCGCAGGACATCCAACTTGTGCCGCCGCCATCAGCTCTGCAGTGCTGTGCCCAACCCGCCACCAGGGAGTCCCCAAGGAAAAATGTTTTATCCCATGGTGCAGGGAATGATATCTGATACCTAAAGCAGAATAAAAATTGCTTTGAGAACACATCATTTTAAGATCTTTCCTGAAAACAATAAAAAATCTGGTTATTGACTGCAACAAAGAACTTATTTTCTTCCACTCCTCCAGTGTTCGTGTTACAACATTTAGTGTTTGATTTCATTTATTTTCTGGTTTGGTAAAAAGGATCCTTTTATGATTTTTAGAATGGTTATTATCCTCAAATCAGGTTACCAAATATTATTAAAGTAGGCAATAGCATCATCTGTTTAGAATTAATGTGAGGTAATGCCCTTCCTAATTTATAGTATTGATTCTAGAAGATGCTTCTGGGATATGTTATTGTCATGAGTATAAAAGGATAAGGAATATGTAACATTTCCTGGCAAAGAATTTGCCACAAGATATTCAATACAAAGAAATATATGATTACCAGCAAGTTATAAAGAACATTAAGTGGACAGAGACAGCCTTTGAGATGTGTTTGGACAGTCCATATGTTGGAAGGAAATCTTAACCTTGCTCTCAAATGGCGCTCTTACCCGTTTGAATAGCTATTTTTATCCACTGACGGGGAACATATGGCACATATGCGATCTCCATCTTAGCTCATATCACACTGGATTATAATTGCTTTTCATTGCTCCTACTAGGGAGTGACTCCATGAGAGGAGAGAAGAGTAGGTCTATCAGTATATTTGACCCCCATTCTCAGAAATTAGGTATTTGTATATACCATCAGCATTTTTTAAAAATACATTTTTATTGTTATTTATGTTTTTTACATTTTGTATTCCCCTTGGGTAACCCACCACCAATTCACCCATGATCCATCTCCGTGGTCCCTTGTGTCCTTTTCTACTCTATTTTGTGCCCTTATCCTCCCTACCCCCCACTGCCCCCCCACCCGCTGAGTGTCTCTCTCCTATTTGGTTTCCTTAAAATGTTCAACATCACTTATAATCAAGGAAATGCAAATCAAAACCACTATGAGATACCACCTCACACCTGAGAGGATGGCACAAATTAAAAATACAGGCAACAACAAATGCTGGGAAGGATGTGGAGAAAAAGGAACTCTTCTACACTGCTGGTGAGAATGCAAACTGGCCCAACCACTATGGAAAGCTGTATGGCGAGTCCTCAAACTGCTCAACATGGAGCTTCCATATGACCCAGCAATCCCACTTTTGGGAATCTACCCAAAGGACACAAAAACACTAATCCAAAAGGATACACGCATCCATATGTTCATTGCGGCACTGTTCACAATAGCAAAGGTATGGAAGCAACCCAGATGTCCAAAAATAGATGATTGGATCAAGAAGATGTGGTGCATATACACAATGGAATACTATTCAGCATTCAAAGAAGATAAACACATGCAATTTGCAGCGACATGGATGGAATTAGAGGGGATCAAACTCAGTGAAATAAGTCAGAAAGAAAGAGAAAAATATTGAATGGTTTCACTTATAACAGGACTATAGGGAAACCATCAACATTTTTGAAGGGGCCCTGAAACTTCATTATTTGGAAAATGGGAGTTTCAAAACATTACCCCCATTATAAATGTGCAGGATTGGAACTGAAGCTTTCTTTTCTGTTAAAAATATCCTCGGGCCTCCCTGGTGGCACAGCGGTTAACCGTGCTGTGGAACTGTCGGCAGTGGTGACGCGAGCTCGTCGCCTGGTCAGGGAAGTTTCCCACATGGAGTGGAAGACCTCTCCTGCCTCTTGCCCGCTGCTCCCCTCAGCAATGTATTTCGGTCGATATGCCTGTCCTGTGCCCCACTCTGTCTCTGGTGAACCCTCTCACCACCCCATGCCTCTGGCCTATACCCCAGCTTGTATGCATAAATAATCTTTAAAAAAATATCCTCACCATTATCAGCTAGTTTTATCACGACTCCCAGCATTGTCATTAAAAGTCTTAGCCAAAGTAAAATCTTTTTTTAAAATTTATTTTGATTAAAAAAAATGACTTTACAATCTTTTTGCTGTTCATTGGTGACAAAATATACTCTTTTTACTGAAGAAATACTTTGATAGAAATATTTATTTAATTTATAATGCACATCGCAACTATAAAAATGACTGGAACAGTTCCATTTAACCATTTATAGTGTGCAACTCTGTAATCTCCTTTTATCCAGAGTGTGATGAATATTAACATAGAGTGAAAATAACCCAGCTGCCAATTTCCATAATTTCTGAAAAGATCTCAACATGAGAAAAAGAACTGTTCTCCATACAACGAAATAATTTCACAAACCTGCTGGTAAGCAAATTTATATAACTGAAACTGTAGGATAAAAAGTTGTACTCATTTAAAAAAAACACCTAGTGAACTATGGTCATTAAAAAATTCTGCACTGCAATATCCTAAACATTGTTATGTGCATCTCACAATGAAGAGAATGAATGCAGTGCTGAGGAGAGTGCAACAGTCACTGTGAATAGTAGCATGCTATACTTTCAAGGAACAGTATCACAGCATCGCATCCTGTGCATCAGGACTGAGGTCTTTATTGCCGAAGGGAAATGGATAGGGACACTATCTAGCACGTCTACTTTCAGAGTTGGGCGCATGGTCTAGGGGAATGTGGCAGTTGCTGCCAGCTTGGTGATAAATTTGCTTTTTTTTTTTTAAAGATTTATTTTTGTTTTTTGCATATAAGTTGGGGTGCAGGCCAGAGGAGTGGGGCAGTGAGAGGGTTCACCAGAGACAGAGTGGGGAGCAGAACAGGCAGATCGACTGAAATACACTGCTGAGGGGAGCAGCGGGCGAGACAGGAGAGGTCTGTTGCGCCATGTGGGTATCTTCCCGCTGGGCATCGAACTCGTGCCACAGCTGCTGATAGCTCCACAGCGCTCTGCTCAACTTGGTGTGCCACCAGGGAGGCCAAAATCTGCTTTTTAATACACTGAAAGTTTCCATGTCATTATGTCTCTTCTTCTTCTCCCAGGACTTTCAAACAAATAATAGTTGAACATAGTTGTAAATCACTCTGGGCAATCCCCAGCCCCCTCCACCCTGCAGATAGGGTAAATTCCTATTCCCAATCTAATATTTTTCTTTTTAAAATTATGTTTATTGCGGTAACATTGATTTGCAACACTGCATATGTTTTAGGTTTATATCTCCGCAAATACATTATCACACCATGGCTCATACTGAAACACCATAATCCCTCACCGCTGTTCAGTGAGACCCCTCAGCCCTTCAGTCCCACCCCACCCTCATCTTCTGGTTCTGGAGTCAGATTTCAAAAGTTTGTTTTTGTCTGTTCCTTTACTTTGATTTTTATATTGTATATATGAGTGAAATCATTCAGTATTTATCTTTCTCTTTTTGACATTTTTTTTTTTTGCTTAGCTCCCTCCAGTTCCACTCGTGTTACAAATGGTAAGAGTTCATCTCTTTTTAATGGCTGAGTAGTATTCCATTGTGTATATATGCCATATCTTCTTTATCCAATTATCTGTCATTGGACACTTGGGTTGTTTTTATATAACTTGGTTTCATAAATGATGTTGCAATGAACATAGGAGTGAGTATATGCCTTCAAATTAGTGTTTTTGCATTCCTCATGTACATAGGTGAGGGATTGCTAGATCATATGATAAGTCTACTTTTACTGTTTTAATAAGTCTCCATGTTGTATTCCATTAAGGTTGGACTAGACTACATTTCCACCAACATTGTACAGGATTCTTTTCCTCTACATCTTTACCTATGCCTTTTGTTTCTGGTCTGTTTGGTATGGACCATTCTCATAGGTATCTGATACTATCTCATTGTGGTTTTGATTTGTAGTTCCTTGGTGAAAAGTGATGATGAGCATTTTTTATGTGCCCACTGGTCATCTGTATGTCTTTGTTTAGAGGTGTCTATTTAAATCTTCTCCCCATTTTTTGCCAATAAAATCTTAAGACCTCTCTTATTCAAAACTGATTTGATCACATCTTACTTTCAGAGTACTTGAAAAATCTTTTGTTATTTTGTGCTGTAAATAATTTTTGAATATTCTCCCATCTGCGATGAATATTCTTACTTGCACTCTTGTGATCTATTACTTGACCTTCACCCATCACTTCATATTTTATATCCCCCACTACTAGCACAATGTAGACTTATTTTTGTATAGTTGCTAACTCCTTTAGCAACATGTGAGGCAATACTTGAATGTTTTGACAGTTTACAAGGACTGTTGCAACATCTGACCCCAATTCCTCTTAATCACTAGAGTTGCTGTCACAAGGATTAGACTGCCCTGACTTCTCGCTTCAAGGTTCTTCACACTGCTGCTCTAAAATGTATAGGTAGTACTCATTTCCTGGATAATTTTTGCACTGTTATCCTTCACTCATTAAATCTTGGGTATTATTTAAGATTCCATCTTCATTTCTCTTCTCTGCTTGCTTGGGAGTCCATTGAGGACCTGGGCAAAGACCACGACCAATAACACATTCAAGTCCTCCGCAATTGAAGCCCTATGAAGGTATTTGTGCTTACAGCCACTTGGCAGGGTGCAGACTAGCTCCCAGGCCTTCACATCTCATTTAAAATATATTCACTGAAGAAATAATATCTTACTAGCAATAAAAAGTAAAAGTTAAAAGATATGTATGATTCTAATGGAATCTATTATCATATACCATTGTTTTTACATAAGTCAAGATTTTTTTTTAAAGATTTGTTTATTTATGCATACAAGCTGGGGTACAGGCCAGAGGCATGGGGCGGCGAGAGTGTTCACCAGAGACGGAGTGGGGAGCAGATCAGGCAGAAACACTGTTGAGGGGAGCAGCAGGCGAGGCAGGAGAAGTCTGCTGCACCATATGGGAAGCTCCCAGGCTGGGCGTCAAACCCGCGTCACCGCTGCCAACAGCTCCACCACGCAGCGCTTAACCACTGCGTCACCAGGGAGGCCCAGTCAAGATATTTTCCTTAAGGTATTAGTAGTATTTGTCCAAGGAGAGTTGATTGTTCATCACTATTAAGAATTTTTTTGTGAATTATTGTTGATGTAATCATCAGTTTTGATCATGAGGCTAGTTTGGTTGTGGGGTCTGGCCTACGTGCTTGCAAATAAACCATTGCTCTTTGGTACATGGAATATGTGACACTGACTTTGGAACTAACTATGATCAATAACCTTTGATCTCAGAATGTTTTTTCTTTTTGCACCTGATAACTGGCAGAAGAAACATTTTCCACCTGCAAGAAGGCATGTAAACGATTTAGCTAGAGAGAAGTAGATTTCTAATTAGTCAATTTTGCTATGTAAGAAAAGGCTAAAAGAGGACCCTCCCTATTTTAAAGGTTTAATACTTTTTAATATTGAGAATAGTGTAAGCAGGAATCTGTATTTTAAAATTTTAAAATCTGAGTCCAGCTCAGCAGGTGCAATGTTTGGGGACTCGCACTTGTCACTTTGAAGTTACCTGGCCCCTGCAAAAACTCTGAAGGTATGTATAAATGTTCATTTTCAGAGAATGGGAGCCACACGAACTGATAGACTCACTCGTCTTTCCTCACATGGAGTCACTGCCTAGTGGGAGAGATGGAAAGCAATTATAATCAATTGTGATATGTGTGATATGATAAATTATATGTCATAATTGTCCCCTGGGGTTCTACCTATGAAAATGGATTTAGTTGGAGATTAAATAGGATGAAATTATAGCATAAAACACATCATACACCCTTCAAAATCAGAATGAATAAATATGCATAAGAAATTTGATATGGGAAGGATCAGGTTATAGTATTTATCTTTAAGGGTCTATGTCCAAAGAAATGAACTTATATTAATACTCCATCCTAGTCATTATTCTTTGAATTATTTTATAGGTTGCTGTGTGTATTTTACTGATATCAACATTTTATTTTCTGTGCAATTTATTATTTATTGCACTCAGTGTTTTCATTTGTATCTTTTTGTTGTTAGCATATTTTTTTCTTCCCTTGACCATGTATTAATGGCTATTAATGAAACACCCTAATTCATAGTTATTTTATATCAAGGTTTCATAAATAATCATTCATGTAATAACTTTACCTAATTAACATATGTTGCAGTACAGCAAAGGAAATGCATCTGTATGAGGACTTGTGACTTTACTTCAGACTGGATAAATATAGCTACAGTTTGTTAAGGAAATAATATAAAATATGTGTCCACACTTGATATAGTTTACATCATTAGTTTTTACAATAACCTGGAGAGGAAAGTTCTATGCACACTCTTCACTTCCATAGGAATAAACTGATGCTTACCTCAAAGATGTTAAGTAACTTTCCCAAGAACACAAAACTACTAAGTGACAAACCCAGGCTATAATTCCAGAATAATTCAAATCTTCTTTACATTATATTGCATTCCCCTCAATTTTTATCAAGATGAATATTTTTCTAAATATAGTTAGTTTTTAAAAATTTCTGTCAATAGTAGTAGAAATGTTACTAGAAAAAGTTTGAGTTTTCCATTTCATGGTTTGTAACATGTTTGCTTATCTAGGCCTTTGGTCATAATCCGAATTTTTCTTATTTATTAAAAATGTCCTTTCTCTGTCATTCTGTTTTCAGTCTGTATCTTGTTATAGAAAGTAGCTACATGAATGATGATTAGCATTTTTTTTCATAATGTACCTCTACATAATAGAAGATGTATTATAGAATATGAATATATTTATTTGAAATTTGGTTCTATTTTCTTTAAAAACTTTAAAGAATGAATTCTCAGTATAAATGGTACACCAGTAAACTAATTTCATTTGAGTAATAATTTTTAAGATAATTCTAGGAAAAGTAATGGATCTACAGTGAATACCAGTACTTTTATATTTGCCCAAACCTTATTTATTTTTTTCTATCACCATTTGCCCTTTAGATAAAATTTTAAGGTATTAATACTTTCTATTAAAATAATTCTTATATTATTTTAAAAATTTTATCACCAATTTAAATAAGTATCATTTCACAATGATAATCTGCCTTTTTATACACATATGTGCACAATTAACTAATTAATTCAGCAAATGAGCATTTACTGCTTTCTGTGAGGCACTGATTTGACCCTGGGAACACAGCAGTGAACCAAATAGATAAAAATCCCTGCTTTTAAGGAATTAATAAGACAGTGAACAATACTGATAAGTAAGGTATTAGGCCGAAGGAATATTGGGGGTGCTCAGTTTTAGATTTGGTAGCCAACGAGGGCCTAAATGAGTAATGTCTGGAAAGTGGTGAGGTAGTAAATCATGATCTTTTTACAAAATAATTTGTCCTATAAAATATTTTATGAGGTAATATAGGTGATTTGTTGTTTATTTGGCATTATGTAACTATTGTTATCAGTCCAGTTTTATTAATTGCTAAACTATACTGTGTGTGTGCACTTGCTTTGGATTCCATTGTCTTATTATTGATACCTAGAGAACTGCAATTGGTCCAGTCTTTCAAGAACAGTATATCCTTATCATTCAACTTCCTGCCTGCAGAATATTGAGATACAGACTGTATCCCAAGTGGTAATTATGTTTTTCTACTAAGGAACTGAATAATCCTGAAAGACTAAAGAACTCCCCTTTTCTCCAAAAGAGACAATCCCTCAATTTCATCTTCTTACTGAATTTAACTCAAAGTCTAGATTTTCTCCGTGGTGAAAAATTCTCTTCATTGGTCTTGATGTGATTTCCTATAACTAAATTACATAAAACCATCACTTACCTGTTTACATGCCCAATATGCAATGGTGAAGAAAAATCAGATCTGTGATTTAATTGAAAATGTTTTATTTAAATCTTGGTCTAAATATGTGTGTCACTTTTGCTGTATATTCTATGAGTAATTGGTTAACATTTGAAGCACTCTAGTTTGGATTGTATCCACTAGAACTCACCCTCACACTGTAGCTATGATAAGCTCTTCAATTTTCTTTATCTCACCACCAACAAAGGACTTATTAATTAAGATAATCGACTTTAGAAATGATTACTCATTCGTGAAATAAGTGATGCTGAAGATATGTGAACTGTCTAAAAAGGTTATACACTCACCTCTGCCCTTGCATGAATAGGGTCTAAGAATCTAGTGACTTTGGGAGCCTTTTCTTTCTATTTGTTTCTGATTCCCTTTGGACTCCAGGCATTCTAGGCTTAAGATTTTGTATAGTTCTGTGTTTAGAGGTGCTCATTGACTTAATCTAAGTAAGCCGAACCCTGCTGCTGGAATATTTGTCTCCAGTAATCTTTCCATGCATAATGTAGTCACAATACCTAAAATAAATGGAAACTGAAACTTCATTGCCCTTATAGAAAAGGTTATATAATGAAGTATGGAAGTCAAATTAGTGAAATAAGTCAAAAAGTAAAAGACAGACATTGAATGATTTCACTCATCTGTGGAATACACACATATCTTCAAAATAATTCATATGTAAAAAATAGTAGGAATAAATTTTGAACTTGGCAAAAAGAATATAATGGTTACCAGAAAGAAGGTGGTGTGGGCTGGGGATGGGGAAGGCAGGCAAATGGGGTATGGACAAGTGTGGTTTGGTGAAAGGTGAAAAAATAAAGAACTAATACCTTAATGCCTTAGTGAAGGCATTTTTTTAAAAAGATGAGTGAGTGTGTAGTCTACTGTATGTTTTAAAACATAATAACATACATAATATTCATGTGGCAGTATTTGGTTTCAATCTGGCAAGGTTGAGGTGAACATTTAACTTTCACTTTCTGGTAACTATTGGAGGTCAAAGATATTTATGAAATAGAACATAATAATTGTGAACCTAACACAATGGTTTAGATGAGTTCACAATTACTACAATGAAAAGGCCTCATCTGAAAAGGGGAAAAGCGAAACACATGGCAGTCACACATGTGGCTCATAGCAATGATTGAATCTTTTTGGAAGGAGTAGTGAGATTTTTCTGTCCTTGCAGTTCCCAGTTCTTTCTCTTTGCAAAGAGCTTCCATGCCCAACATCACGATGGTCACACCTCAACTGGGCTTTGGAGAGTGTGCCTCCTTAGTAGTTGTGCCCCAATTTCTTATGGTGCAGATCTGGAAGCCTGGGGATTCTTTTGCAGACTGTGTAGTTACAAACAGTTCTCTGCCAGCTTCTTTAATAATTCAGTTCCCTACAAACCTTACTAGAAATTCTGTTTGTTTCTACCTGCAAGGAGACAAAGCTAAAAATCTTCCCTAGCTATAGTTTTAAATCTGATAATTTTGACTCTTGGGCACTAATGTCTATATTCTGACCTTGTTTTCTTCCTTAACATCCAGAACCAGGACTCCAGTTGGAACAATGAGATGCTGTGGCAAGACCCCTCTCTCCCATTGTTTAGCAGAATACTCTTAAGAGAATGTACTTGGCAAATTTTAGGACATAGTTTTATCTACTTCTACCATTTGGTGGGGGAATTTTTTTTTTAAATATTAGAACAGTTTTAGATTTATTGGAAAATTGAGAAGATAATACAGAGAATTCCCATATTTCCTGTTACTAACTTCTTTCTTTAGCTGGGTACATTAGTGACAATGAGTCAGTATTGATATATTATTGTTTTTTTTCTATTTTACATCATTCATTATTTTTGTACAATGTGTGCTTTTTCCTCTCAGGTGTAAAATTCCCACCAATTCATCTGTGCACCATCACCATAGTCCCTTGTGTTCTTCCCTCACTATTTTGATCCCTCTTCCTCCTTCATCCTGGCAGAATGTCTCTGATTTATAGTTGCCTGTTAATTTTTTTACTATAATTACTTTTTTCCCCCTAATGATATATTATTGTTAACTAAGGTGCACAATTCATTCAGATTTCCTCTTTTCTGCTCCAGGATTTCATCCAGGACACCACATTATATTTAGTTCTCATATTTACTTAGATTTCTCTTGACTGTGACAAGTTTCTCAGACTTTCCTAGCTTTTGGTGACTTTGAGAGCTTTGAAAGGTGCTAGTTAAATATTTTGTAGATGTCCTCAACTGAGAATTTTCTGATCTTTTTCTCATAATTAGATTAATGCTATAAATTTTGAGGAGGCAGATCATGGAAGTATTGCTTTCGGTCACATCACAACAAGAAACATACAGTTTGCATGAGTTGATATTAACTTCCATCATCTGTCTGCGGTGATGTTTGTTAATTTCTCCACTGTAAAGTTACTATTTTTCCTCTGTTTTTACTGAACTCTTTAGAAGTAAGTTACAAAGCACAGCCCACACCTATAAAGTGGGAAGTTACTCTTCTTTTTTGAGGGTTCGGTATCTGTATAAATTGTTTGGAATTTGTTTGCATTGGAGATTTTTCTATTTTCTCCTATTTATTTGTTTATTGAATTATTTATTGATACCAAGATATTTATTTTATATATTGTTATAATTTAATGCAAATTTATTTACTAAAGAGCTCAAATTGTTCAAACTTGGCCATTGGAGCTCCAGGCTTACCTTGTATATGTCCTGCTCCAATCCTAGAAATAGCCATATCTCCATGGAGACATGGTTCTTCTTTATTGAAAGAAGTATTAGAAACTAAGATCTGGGTACAAAGTATGCTCCATGCTAATGAGGTGATCTCATTTCTAGACTCTCTTAGATGACAGAGCAAGGAAATATTTGTATGTGAATTAACCATATACATATGTATAGTGTGTGTATATATATATTTATATACATATAAATATATATATTTATATATCAGTATTTGTAAGACTCTCTTTTGGATATGAAAGAGAAATGTAGGACTTCCTATACAAACAAAAATTGAAAGCAATAGACTTCTGCTAAAAAAACATTTAAAGGAGTTCTGTCTAAATCTAAAAGAAGAAAGTCCATAAACAAATGAACAAATAGTAAAGAGGTAGAACTGTATACCTAAAAATAAAATGGCAATAGTAATCCCTGACATAGCAATAATTGCCTTTAAAATGAATGGATAGAACTCACCAGTCAAAAGCACAGAGTGGGTGAATGGATTAAAAAGCAATTACCAAATATATGTTGCTTAAACTATAAAGACAAATATAGACTCAGTGAATTGATGGAAACTAATACTCCAAGACTATGGAAAATTTAAAAAGCAAGAATGACTATATCTGCATACAGATAAAATAGATTTCTGGAAAAAAAAGAATAGCAAGAGACAAGATGGACATTATATTCTATTAAAATAATCAACAAAACAGGCAGGCATGACAATTATCAATATATTGGCTCTCAACAGCACCAAAATTTATAAAACAAATGTTAACAGACCTAAAAGGAGACATTGACAGTAACAAAAAAATGGTAGGGGAATTTCCCACCCTACTTATAGCAATGGATAGGTCATCGAGGCAGAAATTCACCGAGGAAGCAGTGTCCTTAATGACATATTGTATGGGATTAACCTAATAGCTACCTACAGAACATTCTATCCTAAACTGCCAACGTACACATTTTTTTCAAGTGCTCGTAGAACATTCTTAATGATAGATACCATATATTGGGGCACAAAACAAGTCTTAAATTTATGAAGATTATAATCATATCAAGTGTCTTGTGAGTGTATCATGTGATCACATGACAATATCATGATCATTTCAATAGATGCAGTAAAGGCATTTGATGATTGATATTCAACATCTTTTTATGATAAAATTCAAAAGAAATGGGTATACAAGGAAGTAAATAAACATAATAAAGACTAGTTACAACAAACCTATAGGCAACATCATATTCAGTGACAAAAAAACTGGAAACTTTTCCTGTAAGGTCATGAACAAGACAAGGATACCCACTCTGACCACTACTATTTAGTATTATGTTGGAAAGCCTAGAAGGGGCAATCAGACAATAAAAGTGTAAAAAAGTTATCAGACTGGAAAGGAAAATGTGACTATTACTATTACCAGAAAACTTGATAATATACACAGTAATTCCAAAAGAATCTTGTGAAAAACTATTGGAAATAATAAATGTATACAGTAAAATGGCACAAAATTAATATACAAAAATATGTTGCATTTGTACATAAATAATGAGCAACCAGAAAGCAAAAATCAAGAAAATCACAATTGCAATCACATCAAAAAGAACTGAATGTCTTGGAATAAAATTAACCCAAGAAGGAAAAGAACTATTTACTGAAGACTGAAAGATATTAATGAAAGAAAGAGAAGATGCAAGAGATGGAAAGGTATTCCATGCTTATGGATCAGAATTAGTATAACTAAAACAACTGTGATTTTAAAGCAATATGCATACTGAAGTTTGTATCATATCCCAACAGAATTCTTCACAGAAATAGAACCAAAAACAGCATTATATTTATTTGAAACTACCAAATACTCCAAATACCAAAAACATTTTTCTGAAAGAACAAAATGAAAGTATCGTGTTCACCTCAAACTGTATTACAAAGTGATGTAAGGGGAACAATGGTATGATGAAGAGCAGAATTGGGCTTTTGGTGGTGACCTTAATATACGCATGTTGACTTTTAATTATGCACAACTGAATCTTATATAATGTTATAATGCAATGTTACTTTAATTAAAGAAAACATAAGGGGAGGTCTCTAGTGAGTCAAAAGCTTTGAGTTTTTTACTAAGATAGTAGTACCCCTTGTACAACTAAGGATAAAAAAAGAGAGCTAAGCTTGCAAATGTAGTGAGTCCTTTTCTGGACATTTGATGTTTTGGGGGTTCCAGTGGAGCACCAAGATTGTGTGCCTAGAAGGAAGTGGGAATTTAACAATAACTTGATGTTATAGCTACATATTTTTTGAGTCAGATATTACTGGGTTATAAGTGAAAATCAAGACTATGAAATAGTCCCAGAGATAGAATGATTGTGTGTGTGTGTGAGAGAGAGAAAGAGAATATGAGAATTAAAGGGGAAGTATTAAGAACCACCTTTAAATACATTTAATCCTAATTAAAGTTAAATATCAATTAATTGAAGTGTCTAAATTTACCGATGAAATTAAAAAATAGCTATCAGGAATATTATTGCTACAATTTTCATCTCAATATTTTGTGTTTTTTATTTGAATGTAGGCAAAATTGCACTATAAGATAAGCAATTTATTATGATATGGGAGAGATGTTTTATACATGCAAACATCAGAAAATCAAAGGGATTTGCCTAGGAATCCATTAGGAGTTTGTGATATAAAATACTGGTTAACTAGTTAAGCCAATAATTCTAAAAATTAACAATGTAATGCTGTATTAATTTCTTTTTAAAATTGAAAGATTTTTCAACAAGTTGCATATGTATATTAAGAAAATGTTTTTTTTTTTAATTCAATAGTCCAAGGACAAAACTGCCGATAAAAGTATTTATTCATATAACTGAATGCTTAGCCATTTCTCACCCTTGTTCTAAAAAAATTGCATTCCCTGAGAATTTTTATTTCACTTTTTACCACTGTGGTGCGAATTAATATAATGGATAATCAGCTCTTGAAACTGAAGTGTTACTGCACTAACAAAGAAGTACAATATTTATGTTTTAAGTACACTTTGTGTCAGTTTTTATACTGATCTACAAAAAAAGTGACTAGGAATTGCTTTAAATTTTTAGTATTCTTCATATTTTTTCCTCCAGATCTATCATCTGAAGAGTCCATGGATTTATTTTGTGTCTGTCATTTTTCTTCACATAATTTAAAAATAATTAATTACAGTACTCAGTGATGATTTATGATTTCTACTGACGTAATTAATGATACACATCAATTTTCCTTCTTAATTGAGGGAGTCACTACAAACTTTTCATCAAATATGTTGAAAGGTATGCTGTTGTAGTTTAATAACCTCTGGAAATCTTAAGTGGAACTTTATAATGTGCCAACTTTAAAAGAAATTAATACTTCACTGGGAACAAAGTTAAAAGCAACATGTTAATATTGCCAGAGAAGATTTTATAGAGATTTAGACAACTGTTTTAAGTAATTTAGGAACCAAGTTATACTTGCCAGAAGTTAAGGATTAACTATTTGCAATATCTGAAAATTGGCATTTTATTCATAGAAAATGAATTTTCTATTCTTGTAAAATGTTAAGTATTTTGACATTAATAAAAATTAGTAAAGATTATGGTCAGTCATTAAGTATACACTGCAGGTATCCTAACTTTTATGAAAAAATGAATAAGATTGATACATTGGTCAATTTTGAATTATTTTTATAAGTAAACATTCCTGATAGTAATTTCAAAACTCAAGTTCTTCATTTTAATTGTCTAAGCTTGTTGGATAGTCCAATGACATTGATATATATCTGAAAGACAACATGGAATAATATTAAACTGTGAGGATAAATCAAAAACTATTATAATCCCTATAAAATATGTTTTAGTCATAGTTTCTTATATGTTTTGTTGGAATTTAGTGTTTAATTTGACTTAATGAAAGTTAATTATTTCCCTATATTCTGGCCAGGTAAGAAAATAAATAGGCCTAGATATATGACAAAATTTAAATTATAATATATTTTTTTAAAAAGTGTGTACTTCAAGTGTTACATGCTTGATTTGTGCATTTTATGGTACTCCAGTCAGCTGCCTATTAAAAGTGTGATCAGGTAGTTTAGGCTGTGACTAGCTGTGTCAACAGAAGGAAAGTGGAGGATTAGTCTCTATGGCAACGACAAAGTATCCCTGTTTGTAGACAGACAAATTCTGCTACATCTGAAACTGATTGACAGGTCTATTCCTTTGCAACTGACCCATAGAAATTAGCAAGTAAAAGTTATTATACTGGGTTGTATTGAAGGGTTCTCAATATCTTAAAGTGTTCTTGTAAGTTTTTCTGCAGCATTTGCATGAGAAACCTGGCAGGAATTGTTCTGAGGTTTATATCTATGGTTTGATAGATTCTTTGTGGGGGAGTATTGCTGGTGAGAATAACTTAATTTTCAGTTCTCTGTATGACAGAATTGTTGGAGCATGGATTGAGTGGAAAACACACATCAAAGACCCCAAGCTGAATAATATGCCACATTTCAAAATCACAAGACCTTATAAGAATATTATAAATTAATGTATTTTTGAAATCTTTTCAAGAAAAATATCTACCCAAATAAAATACAGATAATTGTTATAGGAATAGTTGCTGTTTTTTTTTTTAATTTAAGAATATTACAGGAAAGATTGATTCCAAATAACATAAAAAAAAAAAAACCCAAAACTACTGATTAAAGGAACAGAAATCATTTAGTATTGTAAAGGAAAACTTTCCCTTTAGGTTCTAACTCTTTTAATAAAGTAAAACACTTGTCAAAAAGATTTGCTTTTAAGAATCTTTTCGAGCTATTGTTTAGCTTATATGTGCTTTGCTTTGAGGAAGAAAAGTTTATTTCCTTCTTGAAACCTGGTTTTCTTAAACTTTGGCCATTCCAAATGCATGATATTTTTTTTTTCAAATTTTATTAGTTGTTTATATATAATTATATAACTTTTGGGGTACATTTTTATGTCTCTGTATATGCATATGGTAATGTTTTAAATAAATCTCTTAAGCAATTTAAAATAGGTAATTTTGTATCTGCTATTTGTAATTTGTATGTATTTATCATCCAGATATTAATTAGAACTGCTTACATTTGAAAGGGAATATGATCAGAAATATGGTCAAATAAATACTCTAGATTTTTTATTTAGACATTTTTCTTGAGTGAAGAGTACTAAGTATCTTTGACTAATTTATATTATTTATTTCTTAGGAAATACTTACCTAAGGACATTTTCCCTTGTCTTTTATCTGCTTAGTTTGATTACTTTAACAAGGCAAAATCCAAAGCAAACAAAAAAAATCTAATGGGAAAGTAAACCCAGAGCCAAAGGGAATTGTGACTTACACTTACTTTTAGCTGCTGAAGTTTAAGGTAAAACTGCTTTATTTATTTTATTTATTTATTTTAAACTGCTTTTTGATACTTTTTCTATTGCATATAAGTGAAAAAAGGAAACCAAGAAAAGCAGTTATTTTTAAAGAATTCTAGGTAATACGCTCTTTGTCTTTTAAAGTAAAAACATAAGTCCTTAAGTTCAGTGTTCTGGGTTCTAGTTTATGAGAAAGAAGGAAGGTCTAGTCGAACAGATTAACTATTTCTCTCTTATTCAGAATATCTCCACATAATTAGATTTATCAATAGCAACACAATATCTGATCTTTTCCATTTGTTGCTCTTATGGATTTATAATACAGTTGCTATTTTAGGGATTGATGTCTTTTTTTCAAATAGAGATGGACACACTGCAGGCCTTTCTCTTTAGTTTCAGAGTCAGAACTATCTGATAGGTCTTTTTTTGGGGAAAAATTAAACATTTCAATAAAATCCCTATATGTAACTTAGCATTACTTAGAATGATAATTGCAGATTTTGAGAAATTCTTAATTTTTAGTTTCCCATATATTGAGATTATTCCTGGAAAATTAAACACTTGGTGATATCTATTAGTGCTAGTTCTATGATAGTGCTAGTTCTGGATTCTTGAAGAGGATTTTGCATGTCATATTATGATGATTGAACCAGTGATTCTGATTTTGGGGCTGTTGACAGCTGAGACAGTATTGCCTTTCAGCATCTATTATTTTCATGCATTCATGTTTATGTTATTACCTTCTTTTCAATAAACAACATTGTCTTCCTTGGTATATCAAGGTTGGCTTAAAAGTTAAGTGAATAACACTACTTGCAAGTGGAATATTCAAAGAGTAGAATTTTTGATGAAAATTAATTCAAAAACTGTCATCCTCAAAACATTTTAATGTAATCATCTTTGATCATCTTATCTTCATTTAAAACATTTTGAAACTTTAACTAGAAAATATAATTTTTGTTCTGTAATTAATTATATTATCTATAAATATATAAAGTTTTCTATGTAAATCCCATTACTATTAAATACTTTATTTTTGTTGAGATTAGACATTTTATTTACAAAGTTCTTTAGGTCTGCTTGCCCTAAACATAATTCTGGCAAAATAATATAATCTTTTAAATGAGTTCCTAGTGTTTTGGCATTTCATAGTTTTTTAGTTTGTGCATTAATTTGACATAAAATGTACAGTAAGTATCCATTTCAAAAATTTGAAATATCTAGTTTATTACTTTTTAATTTATTTGTGCTTGGCATTTCTATAATAACCAAAAGGAGGAAAAATTTAAAGATCATTTCCGTTAAGAATTGGGGGCACAAAAATGAAGGTAATTTAAATCATTTTTAAATTTAAGTGCACACTTACTTTTCTTTGAAAATGTACATCTTCACTGTTGTTGTTTGCTTACACATGAATTTAATTTAAAAAATCACAGAATTATCAATGAAGGCTGGTGTCAGTTTAACATAGTGACATTATTAAAAGATACTATCACTTATTTTAATTTGAATCAAATTGTATTTGATTCAAATAAAAATAAATTTGATTTCAAATTTCATATTTAAAATCATAAGTTACAAGCAACAGATTCTCAAAGGAAGTTTTGTGGAAGCTTCTACATTATAATGTTTACAAAGAGTGATGCAAAAAGACAACGTGGACTTTCATTTTCAAAGGGTTTGGCATTTGAGCAAATTGGGTTGACGGGTCTTTTTGCCTACAGATTGCAGACCTGTGCTCATGAGAGATTTACTGTCAGATAGGGATGCACCTGGCAGTGGGATGTCTGCCTTTTCAAGTTTTTCTGAAAGCAGCAATATGAGCCTGTGATGTTCATTCTGTACATCAGAATACATGAGGTGGTGGTATTCCCTACCCATAATTGCTACTTGAAACACAAGGGAAAACACTTTTCCCTTTTTAATATTGTAGTGATTAAAGTGTTTTTAAAGAAAGAAGACCTAAAATTTGAAACCAGGCATGTAAGGCAGCTTTAAATTATGTGATTCACACTTATGCCAGATGCTGCTAGAGGGATTCCTTGGTTTCTCATTAACATGGAACAGTCCCCTCAGACTTCACACATAGTGGCCACTCGCAAGCACATACACATTCATGCAAATCCTAGGAACAATCAACTGCATGCTTCCCACTGTACAAGTTCCAACAGAGGAAATTCAAGAAATGATTCATTTCAAGGAGACGAGCTGCCATTAAAAAACTGTCATTGTTTTTCAAACCTTGTTGTACTTGGATTGCATGTTCTTAACAAACTTGAATAATTGTTTTGTAATGTCATATCTCAGTTTATTCAAAATCTATTTAAAAAGGTACTGCTTAGACATGAGTAAAATAAGAACTTTCCAGGTGAAGCTATGATGATGCTAAATATTAATTTCTCTTGATAATTGCTATTATGCATAGGGTGTTTGAATTTATAGAGATGTAGATTAAATAGAAATGTAAAGATTTATATTAATAAGTATTTATATTAACAAGCATTTTCAAAAACTTTTTCAGTGATAAATTCTCTCTGTGCCTTTGTCTATAAATAGATCCTTATTTTTCTCTTCATTAATTTATTTTTACATGGTCATTTATTGAATTCTGTAACAAACCACTTTGTAGATGCTGAATCTCTAACTACAGTTCAGAATTAGAAAGGATTTGGCTGACTGTTATCAAATCCCTATTTTTTTTTTAAACAGAGACTGAAGGACTTTTCTTTCACTTAAGAAAAACATGAAGTAAACTGGACACTGAATTAAGTATATCATAAACATGGATATTAATATACTAAAGATATTCAATCTTCCACTTAACTAAGATCAATAATATAATAAATTTCAAATCTTTGTATTTGTTGCATTTCTGTCATCTACTTGCCTATTTCTCAATCTATGTATTTATAAGTCATTCACCTTTCTCTTTGACATTATCAGAGAAACATATTTATATCAGTTAACAGAGAAAAAATTACCTTTGTTCTAGTAAATATAATATAGAACGTATAATTTTAATTTAAAAGACTATCACATCTCCATTATTTAAGAGAGACTATGTTCCATATTATTTTGTTTTCAAAGAGAATGCAATCATCTTGAGGGTAAGGATATCGTACAATTTCTTTATAGTTCTTGTGCAGATTTTATTCTTCTTAAATAGGTATTGAAAAATTGACTCCGAGACTCAGTTTGCAATACACAAAGTGTATAAAGATTCAACAGGATAGTAAGTAGTTACCAGATTGTTCTTCCCAAAGGAGGACTGTTTAGAATGAGAAATTTTAAAATTACAAAATTTGGAGCTGAATGGTACATTGGTATTTTATGACTACCCAGTCCCCAAATTGAAGTTCTCTTTTATTCAGGAACATTTATAAATAACATTTTTATCCTCCTCCTCCTCCTCCTCCTCCTCCTCATCATCATCATCATCATCATCATTGAATGTGTATCTAAATATCTACATCACTGTACAGTTGATAAACAGTTCTTCTGGAAGCTTTTTTTCTCTTTTAATCTAAAGAAATAACATCCAAATGGATAGATATAAAGAACCACTCACTGAAAGAAATCATGAAAGATGTCTCACAGAAAGTATGGATCACATGTATATTTACAGTACAGCCAAATGGGTTGTTTACTATTGGTAATAGAGTAAGTATTGACTGGTAAGGTATTAGACTTGAGGAAAATTTGGATTAATATCTCTTAAATGGGGCCTCCCTGGTGGCGCAGTGGTTGAGCGCTGCGCTGTGGAGCTGTCGACAGCTCGCAATGCGAGTTCGACACCCGGCCGGGGAGAATCCCACATGGCAGGGCAGACCTCTCCTGCCTCGCCTGCTGCTCCCCTCAGCAGTGTATTTCTGATCTGCCTGTTCCGCTCCCTGCTCTGTCTCTGGTGAACCCTCTCACCGCCCCACGCCTCTGGCCTGTAACCCAGCTTGTATGTATAAATAAATAAATCTTTTAAAAAAAATATCTCTTAAATGATCAAGAGTCATTGAACGGCAGTGTTTTAGGCAACTTTTGAAGAGAATGAAAGATTTTTAGATCTTAGGGATTTAACAAAGTGGACATAATAAAGCTTTGATTAAATAATTCTTAGAGATTAGATTGTGAAAAAGATGAAATGCAACCAATTTAATGTATTAAAATATTTGGAAGCATATGTAATTTTTTTAGAATTATGCAAGGACAATCTATGATAAGATTTAAAAAATCATAAATTTGCAAAGAGATTCCATGACTTGAGCAAAACCTTTGGGATATATTCACTTTTCCCTCAAGTCAATGGACTAAATAATGAGTTGTTGAATCAAGAGACACACCTCTATACTTTAAAAGAATTCAAATGGAGAGAATATTACCAAAGTTTAATTTAAAGAAATCATCCTGTATTAAGCAAATAATTCCTCCTGCTATCTTCCTAACATCATTCAAATGTACTTTTGTAAATTATACTCTTCCTGGAACTATTAAAATAATCTACTAATTCTGATGCTAGTTACAGCTGTCATTTAATCTATTCCTGATAAATTGTCACACTTGTAACTTTGTTCTTTTTCTCAGTTTAAAATTGCACAATGTTAGTGAAATGTTTAGACAAGTAACTTTATGAAGGAAGAAGTGTAGGTTAAAATAAATGTAACATTATATAATTTTGTGTTGTCTCTGCAAATAGTTTAAAAATAAAAGAGAATAAAATTACTCATTTGACATTTCAAAGCATTGAAATAAGCCTTGATCATACCTATAGTTATCAAGAACTCCCACGACCTACTGTGGAAAAAATAATCTTTACTTACACTTGGAATTTATCATTAACAGTTATAACAAAATTTAAAGCACCTTTATTTCCCTTCAAATCATAGAACGATGTTCAAACAGAAAAAATGATTTTCTAATTACTATACAGATCTACCAGTTTAGAATATAGGTTGGAGTCTATGTCATAAAGCTGGGAGAACTAAGATCTGAACAAATGCTATAAATATTCACATGAATGGGAAAGCCTAGATATTGCCCAAATATTTTAAACATTTGGATAGGTGGTATATCGAGGTTAAAATAAAGAATTTAGGGCTGATTTTTTTTCAGTCTTTATTTAGTTGATTTTCCACCTACATAAATCACATTTGTTCTCTCTTTGGGGGCCTATTGACCGTAACAGCAAACTTTTAACAGTACATATTGAGGTCTCATATATTTCTAATATATTAGGAATCCTTTTCTGAATTGCAACACACAATCATATTTCTAAATATAGTGTATAATATGTCTTAAAGTCTTATTATCTGTTTCTTTTTTTGAAGTGGATATTAATGCAGTTCAACTTAGCAACAATTGTGTGTCTATAGTGTCCAGCAGTAACACTGCAGCTGTACTGTCTGTAGTTTGCGTTCAAGGGAGAATTGGCCTGAGTGTCAGAGAGAATGTATTCAAAGGTGCCCCACATATGGCAGTTTGTAGTGATATTACATTGAGGACTATAATTAAATGTAGTCAAAGTGTTAAAGCTAGAAATAAAAAAAGATTTTGGTTTTTCTATGATATGATACAATTATTATTGCTTCTTGAAAATAGATTTATAATTTAAATTGCTTTCTCATTTGAATTATTATCCTGAATATGAAAGGTTTCTTTGTATATTTTTGAAAATCTGAAGAGTAAAAGGGAATAGAAACATCTGGATCACACAAAAGATTTTTAGTAGCTGTTAGTGGTTCTCTCACAGATTTCCAGGAAAGGAGACTACTATGTGAAAGCAACTGACCTCACCCTACTGCTATTCTTAGTCAAAAAGATAAACTGTATAGGAGAGTCACTAATTTGATAGGTAAACATATATCCATTCAGAAATTATCCCTTGGCACTCCTTCCTCAGTCTTTCCAGCTTTACAGAGTAGGACTTTTCAATTTGAGATAAAGCACTGAGAAACATGTCATTAAATCCAGTTATACCTGATGTGATCAGGCATTTTGTATCACCAAATTGAGGTAGTTGTCATTTTCAAGGTGTGAAAGTTAAAACTGTATCAGAGGAAAAGAAATAGTACTGAAGAGGGCTATGGGAAACACTGAAAAAATACAATCACATTTTTCAGAAAGCAAAATTATTATGAAATGAGACTTGAGTAACAATTACATAAAATAAGGGTATTGGAGGAAAAGAATATTAATTGAGTCAAGTCAGATAAAGGGGACATTTAGCAAGCTTATTTTAGGGTTGAGCATGACTATCCTGGTTGAAGCTAATTGTTTTTAAGGTAGACCTTAAATATAAGTTCATATTTTGATGAAAAATGTTCTAAATATTGAATTTTTTATTTTTACATATTTAAACAATATTAGAAGTTATTGTTGATTTGTGGGTAATTTTACTAATGAAAGAGTTCATAAGTTTTTGTATTGTAATTTGTCTAATACTGGGAGAAACTGTTGCAATTTAAGAGTATAGTGTACCACTTATTTTGATATTTCTGCAAATGATTATTTTGTTATATTTTGTAAAGTTCTTTGAGAGAAATTGATATTAGCATTTTAGTTGAAGGAAAAGACTTTTTAATTTAAGTGTTTTATTGTATGTGGTCAAAGTATGATAATATCTCCCATGTCACAATCATAAAAATTATTGCACAAAGACCAAATTTGGTTAAAGACAAAGATTCCAAATTTTCTAGTATGATCACACTCGGTACCATTCTGACATTAGAATATCTGACCAAAGGTCCCACTTATTGTGTCTATATAAGAAATCTATTCTCCCTTAAAGTATATTCTGAGTGTAAAAATGAAAATAGACATTTATATGCAGTCTGAGCTAGAAAAAGGTGCTGATACTGTAATTAATATTGTACCATAATATCTTTTTAATCTATCACACTGCCTTTTGCCCTTTATGTTATGTCAGAAAGGAGTGTAATGAATGAGTGTGTCTGTGGGTATCTGCTTGAATTTGGTGAAAAGCAAGGCAACATGACATTTAATGTGATTAAGCCAGGTATAGATTCGGGTTTACTGGCTTTCACACAATCAAATGTAATGTCACTGATGATAAAATTTCAAACATTTTTAAAGGATTATTTTTTCAAAATTTATTTTAAAGCTCAAATTGAATAAAAAGCAATTGATTATATTTATGAATAGGATCCTCTGATTTTGTAATATTTCCCAGAAAGGAAACTCATGATAGAAAAACATCAGGATATGCAAAATTTTAGGGAAAATGAGGGATCTATCATTAGATCAGCAAATAATTGGCATAAATCTGACTTGAAACATCTGTTTAGGGGATTAGTGTAGAGTGTCTTTTTAAGTCCTGAGAATTATTGTTCTTCATTTTTCATAACAGAAGGGGGCACTAGTGGCCTATTTTTAATAAGAGTGAAACATTTCTTTTGTTATAGGACATTTGATAATAAAAAAATATTTTCTATTTAATGTTGAGGCGATTGAACAATTAAGATTGTAAATATCTATTGTTAGGTTAAAAAGCTAAGCAATGTAAAATGTATGCAAATATAGTCATGTCTTTCTTTTGATCTAAAGATATAGCACAAAAATAAGTTCTGTTGTAGCTGGACTAGAGTGCCATTTTTTTTTTTGATTGCAATATGCTGCAAAATATATAACATTTATTGCTTAGATGGGTTGATACAGAACAACTTTTCTTCTGTTTTGTATTTTAAGTGCCAATTCTTATTGTTTAATGCCCATGCTAATGACCAGAGTGATGAAATAGATACTTTCACATTTACACACACTCACAATTTCAGTGGACTATATTTTAATCTTTCACCATTCACTAAACTTGAGCCAACACCCACTATAAAAACACTTAACCATCTATATAACTTGCCATATCAGTATTTATTTCCAATATCAATTGTGACTTAAATTAGCATAATACATTATCCTATAATTTCATTTGATTAAACAAATGGTCCATGTGCACACTTGATGGGACAATTGCACTTTACATCTCTCCAGTTCTCTATTAAAAGATAAGCCGTAAGTGCAGTGGTAAAGCTCACTGACATGTCTCTGCGTTCACATCATGTTTAGAATAAATGTGGCTGGACAATTTGGTATTTTAAGCTGACAAATTAAGTAATAGAAGAATTTCATATATGCAACAAGAAATGGGATAGTTGTCCTCATTCTGGGTTTAGAAAGCAGGCATGCAAATACCTAGAGAAAGAGAACAGATGAGAGCTGGCAGCCTCTCCATTTACACATAGTACACTTTTCTGAATTTAGCAAGATTCTTCCCCTCCCTGCAGAGACTTCCATGTAAGTGTTAAGATGTTGAGACTTGCATTATGTTTTACATTTTTGGTTAAGTTTTGCAGAAAATCGTATGGCTAAGTAGTGCTTGTATTATAATGGGAAAAGGTGTGAGGAAAAACCCTCCAAAAATGAAATCCACTTGCCAGTTTGAATTTGACATGTTTTATTACATAGTAAAATCTGTCAGCTAAAATTTTAGAGATTCACACCTAAGTTGTGACTGAAAACAGGTAATTGTCCCTTCAAAACAGGTATTTTGAATACATAAATGGAAACTCTGTTCACCGTGTGGTTGTAGAGTTATCTATTTGCTTGCAAAGGGAATTTAAAAATTTTAGGAAATTTTTCTGGTATTCAAAAAAATAACTTCAGAGAAAACCTGTTTTGTAACAGAAGTTTACAGGTATATATTTGAATTTCGTTCCAGTCAACTCATGATGCATTACTACTTACTAAAAAAACATGCATTGCCAAGATTGTATAATGCAATAATAAATACTTATTGAGTGATGGACATTTCAAGAATATATTTATATTTCATTAATATCAATAAAACTTTTCCCCAATAATTAAAATATTTGCATTATTAAACTCTTTAATTCAACACATTTTTTTCCTATTAGGAGATTCATTTGTCCCTTTAAAGTTGAAGGTACTGTGTTTGAAGTTCAATGTGGAATTTTTTTCTAGAAAAGAATGTGACTAACAGCACTGATTTCCTTGATATAGCAGAAGCAACAATTTTCTTCTGGGTCTCTGGATTTTAAAAGATCTCTTGTTCTTAAAGTTTGGTGAGAGACATTGAAAATAGGGAAGGGAGAGGGTGGAGGAAGAGAGATGGATGGGGGGAAGGAAAGGGAGAAAACAAAGGAGAAAAGTAAAGTAAGAAAAAAGAATATAAGAAAGGAAAGAAGAAGATGGGAATGTCAGAAGGAACTAGAGAAGAAAAAAAGGAGGCAGAGACTGCCTTGGAGAGGTATATATATCTTATGAACTGACACCGGTAGTTTTTTGGTACTAACTGAGGAACAGTGTGATCCTGGCAACAGCTTTAAGATAGAACATCTCAACTTTAAGAACAACATGATTTAAAGAAACTGTGTGACTCAGAGGATAGTTTTGGCATTGAGTTTGTGAGAAAAGGAAGTTTTGCTTTTGTATTGCTCTTCAAATATAAGAGAAAATTCTGTTTCTGCCAACATAGATAAAACAGCTATCCAATTATTATAACGCCAGCTTTCTCTTTACAAATATCAAGTGTAATTAAAGCAAAAAGCTAAATATTATAGAGAAAATAAGATGGAAAATGTTGGCTCTTGGAAATTGGCTTGGTATGGGCTTTGTGGATGAGTGGCATTTACTAAATAGTACCAACTCTGCTTTATGTTTTTAGACAGCATTAAAGGCTGAATTATTGATTTCCCTGGTCTTTTATTTCCTGTTCTTCAGCTACAAAAGAATGTTTCATCTGCTCAAATATTTTTCCCACCCTGTAAGTTTTTAGTCAGGCACATTTGGGCTGTGAATAGTCATAGACTAAAAGCTCTCTATATTATATATTTTTTTAAACCATTATTTCTGTTCGGCCTGTTCTATATTCTTCTGACCTTAGCCTGAAGGGTTGGGGCTAATATGTGTGATCCTTTTACTAGTATTTTGTATTACTCAAGTTTCTCTGCTTTCCTTTAAAGCCTATTTAAATATTTTCTCATCTTATCCTTAAGCAAAATGTCAAATTGTTGGCAGACAAAACATTGCACTTCTTTGAATAAAAAGAAGGCAATATCCAGTTGAATACTTCATCTATCTATTTAGTAATAATATGCATCCTTTGGTTCTTCTGCTAAATACTGAGCATCCACCTGAAATATTGTTAGCCAATAGCAGTGGGGAAAGTTGCATACAAATATATATAATATATTAAACATATATATATATATACACATATATATACACACAAACGTATGTATGTATGTACATACATGTGCATATCTATTTAAACTGATTAGGACCTGTGGACCTTTTTTCCTTTTCTTACACACTCTTAGATGTTGTTCCAAGTAATCACTAAGAAAACAGTGTGGGATTGTATAACAGCTGAAAAACTATGGTAAGGCTACCTGTATGTATGGAAATGAAAACCTCTCTAAGATACATTCATTTACTAAAAAATGTTATAGAACAGAATGTGTAATATGATTGGTCCATATTTTAAAATAACAAGATGGATTTGAAAGATGATGTTAATAAAGATTGTCCCAGATAAAGGGAATTGGAGAAAAGCAGAATAATTTAAAATGCCTACTTCATTAAAATAGCAATGTAGTGCTAGAGGTGGGGTTTCTTTAGAAGCTGAGTTATACTCTTTCTATTTCATCTTTATGTGATAGCAAAAAAACTTAAATAGCCTTTAAAATATTTTATGAAACTATCTTCTAGAATCAAAAGAACATAGAAATACTTAGAGGAAAAGAAGGAAATTACAGGATGGTTTTATTATCAGCCAGTAGCTTATATTACCTAATGAATGACAGCATGGTGTCCCTTTCTTTTTTCCATCATTTAGGTTTCTGTTTTCTAACAAGCAGTTGGCTTTTCCAATTATGCTTGGAAATTTTTAGTCAGCTGCATGGCTACTGATATTTGTGATGATGATGGCAGTGGTGGGAGCAGGTGTATGGGTAGGTTTGGTGCCAGGATACTCAATTACAAAATCCCTGGACCAGATCAAAGACTAGGTTTTGGCATTTTAAAAAAAGTGTCAGTGTAGAAGAATTTGTATTTTTGGAACAGAGACATTAATGTAAAAAACACTAACTTCAGTTAGTTAGTGAAGTTAGTGTTAAGTATCGGGGAAAGGACTTTATTTTCATCATCATAAAATGTGTGCACACTAAGCAAAGAGAATACTTTTGTCATTAAACTTTTTAATTTTCTTAAACATTGTTTATTTTTGTACAGTATTTGATTTCTCCCCTGGGGTGTAGTCCCCATAAATCTCCCACAACCATTATACCTGTGAACTGTCACCATAGTCCCCTGTGCTCTTCCCTCCGCTGTTTTGAGCCCTCTGCTGTAAGCCTCAGCTCTATAGTTACCCTGCAAATACTGTCCTTTTTTTTTTTTGACATTTTGTTTGGTTTCCCTATACTCCTCCTATAAGTGACACCTTCCAATATTTTTCTTTTTCCTTCAGACTTATTTCACTGAGCATAATCCCTCCCAGCTCCATCCATGTTGCTGTGAATGGAATGAGTTTATCTTTTTTGATCATTGAGTAGTATTCCATTGTCTATATATGCCATATCTTCTTAATACATTCCTCTGTTTTTGGATATTTAGGTTTTTTACACATCTTAGCTATTATAAATAGTGCTGCAATAAACATAAGAGTGCAAATTTCCTTTTGAATTAATTATTTTATTTTCTTTGGGTAGATCCCTAGGAGTGGAATCATTGGGTCACATGGTAGATCCATTTTTCGTAATTTGAGGGTCCACTACACAGCTTTCTATAGTAGTTGGACCAGTTTACATTCCCATCAGTAGTGTAAAAGGGTTCCTTTTTCTCCATATCCTAGCCAGCATTTGTTATTGCCAGTTTGTTTGTTTGTTTTTTAATATGGGCCATTCTCACCAGTGTGAGGTGGTATCTCAATGTGGTTTTGATTTGCATTTCCCTGATGGTAAGTGATGTTAAGCATATGATATGCCTCTTGGCCATTTGCATTTCCTCTTTGGAGAAGTGTCTTTTTAGCTCTTCTGCCCAGTTTTTGACTGGGTTGTTTATTTTTGTTGAGTTGTGTAAACTCTCTGAAGATCTTTGATATAAGTCCCTTATCAGTTGTATGGAGTGCAAACATTTTCTCCCAATATGTAGGGTGTCTCTTTGTTTTGGTTATTGCCTCTTTTGCTGTATGGAAGCTTTTTAGTTTGATGTAGTTCCAGCTGTTTATAAAGAGAATACATTTTTAAAAATTACCCCCAAATAGAAATCTTATAGAATTTATCTTTTCTCTAAATTCAAAGAACATTTTATAAACTCAGTTTGCTACTTGGAATTTTAAAAAATATGTTAAGATGCCTAACACATTTTTGGTGCTTCATTCGGTTTAATGCCATTTTGATTTGATAAAGCAGAAGCTTTGCCTTCTACCTCTTATATTCCGCCTCCTAGATCTCATTTTCTATGTTCTTAAGATACAGAAAGTTCTGAATTTTTTATTTTAAAATGTGTTTTGGATAACTTTTTTTTAGACACTTCTCCTGGTATTTATCCTTCTGTGGTTTTGGTTGTACTCATGACAGAACCATAGGGTCCAGCCATATCCTCAGTCACCAGTGGTAATTCATTTTTTTTGCTATATCTCCCAAAGATTTTTTTTGGGAAAAATTGAACTCCTCTGTCATTGAACAGACCTATCTTATTGCTTATCCATTTTCAGTTACTACTTCAGTTTTTGCTAATGATTTCAAAGATAAATGGTCTTCCACGCCTATAAATGGAAATTCCTATGGTTCCCTCCTCTAAAAAAACTAAGCAAAGGGAAATGCATTTCTGAATATCAACATTTCCTACCTTGTAGCACATAGTGAAGTTAGTGCTTTGATATACCTTTCTCTGTGTAGCTAGTTGTAGAGGAGCATATTATAGCTTATGCACTTTGATTTGCACAGTGACTGAGCAAGAAGGTGTATGTATATTGTTGTTCTCATGTTTATGAGTCTATGAGAAATCTCAGCAAGATTATACTATTCCCTGCTACAAAGTCCCTTAGACTTGAGGCAAGTTTTTAGGTCTCAGAGACCCTGTTTTGGGCCAACCCTGTTTAGGTGGGTATTTACCCATGAGGTGATGGGTAACTTTGGTTGATGTGTTTTAAACTATTATCCTCTCTTCTCTCTATGCACATTAATCCTTTTAAAGTTCTTTCACACTAAAGAAATAAGTGGTTAAATGCAATAAAATGTATTATTCAGGGGGTCATTATAAACATTTTTATTCATGTATTTACTTATAGACCTATAAAATTTTGCTTATTCATATAACATATTACTGATCAGTGAAATAAGCCAGAAGAAAAAGAAAAATATTGAATGGTTTCACTTATAGGAGGAATATAGGAGAACCAAATAAGATCAGGAGGAAAAACAACAACAATAATAAACAAAACTAAAACTATCAGGCAACCATAAATAAGGAACATCCTGCGAGGGAGGGGGAGGAAAAAGGATCAAATTGGGGGACAGAAGAGCACAAGGGACTATGGTGATGGTCCATGGGTGAATTGGTGGTGGGAATTTTATGGGGGATACACAATAAAGTAAAAGATATAAATTAAAAAATATATGTTTAAAATAAAAGATACATGACATATTACAAAATTTTCCCAGCATTTCTCAGAAATATACTATAAACATGGTCATCTAAAAGTAGATGTGAAGAGCACACTCAAATGCAGGGATTGAGCCATCTTTAGAGAATGTCAGGCTAGAGAGAGTCATTTAATATAGTCAGCATTGAAGACACAGAAAAGTGATGAGGGCAAACTCAGTTCTGATGGAGGAAACCATAGCCTGGTTCAAGAACTGAAGGAAGAGTTTCATAGTGAAAACAAGAGGAGGAGTTGGTGTAGTTGCTAAAACTGCTTACATTCCTAGGAGAGCTCATGAAAATCACAACACAAGGGACTTCCAAACCTGCCAGGAGGCCAAGAGAAAGTCCTGAAGGTCCATTCCACAATTAAAATTTTGGCTCTAGTTTTTTTTGTAATCTACAATAAAATGATGATTACATCACAAAATGCATGCCAATAGTAACAGGCCTACGGTTAATACCTGTAAAAAATCAAGTCATAGACTACTTGTTAGATTTCTTCCCTTGTCTCTTGTACAGCCTTGTAAATCCTTCTGGAATTTAAAGAGGTACATAGGCACACAGGCCATCCACACAGGCATTCAATCACCTCAGTCTCCACCTAAGGGACTTGAGGCCAGTGGATGCAGGGGAACCCCCCCCCCCTTTTTTTGTTGTTGTTTTTTTTTTTTTTAGTTATGTGACTTATCAATCTAATAATTTTTTTAATATATATTTTTATTGTTATTTATGTCTTTTACAGTGTGTATTCCCCTTGGGTAGCCCACCACCAATTCACCTGTGATCCATCTCCATGGACCTTTGTGTTCTTTTCTATTCCATTTTGTGCCCTTTTCCTTCCCTCCCCCATATGAATTTCATCAGTAGTCGATCTATTTCTTTGAAGAATGTCATTGAGATTTTTATTGGAATAGCGTTGAATCTGTAAATTGCTTTTGGTAGGATTGCCATTTTGATAATGTTAATCCTTCCAATCCATGAGCAGGGGATGCCTTTCCATCTTCTTGTATCTTCTTCTATTTCTTTCAACAGAGTTTTGTAGTTTTCTTTGTATAAGTCCTTTATGTCTTTTGTTGGATTTATTCCCAGATAATTGAATCTTTTGGTTTCAATTTTGAAGGGGATGGATTTCTTAATTTCTTCTTCTTCAGATTGGGTGTTTGCATAGAGGAATGCTACTGACTTTTGTGCGTTGATTTTGTATCCTGCTACTTTACTGAACTGGTCTATTATTTTGCGCAGTTTTTCTATGGAGTTTTTAGGGTTTTGATATATATTATCATATCATCTGCAAATAGAGACAGTTTAATTTCTTCTTTTCCTATTTGGATTTGGCTTACAAAGAAAAAATGAGAGAAAACACAAATAAATAGGATCATAAATGAAAAAGGAGAAATCACAACGGACACAGCAAAAATAAAAAAATAATCAGAGATTACTATAAACAAATATATGGAAACAAGTATAACAACCCAGAGGATATGGACAAATTCCTAAAACTATACAATCACCCAAAACTGGACAAAGAAGATATAGAACACCTAAACAGACCAATTACAAGTAGTGAAATTGAAACAGTAATTAAAAACCTCCCCCAAAACAAAAGCCCAGGACCAGATGGTTTCACAAATGAATTCTACCAAACATTCAAAAATGAAATAGTCCCTATATTACACAAACTCTTTCAAAAAATCGAGAAGGAAGGAGTACTACCAAACACATTCTATGAAGCAAATATTACTTTAATACCAAAACCAGACAAAGACAATACAAAAAAAGAAAACTATAGACCAATCTCCCTAATGAATACTGATGCAAAAATATTCAACAAAATCTTGGCCAGTAGGATCCAACAATGCATCCATGAGATAATACACCACGACAT
>PVIJ01001381.1:51239-78180 GCA_004024925.1 Scalopus aquaticus
GATGGTTCAACATCCGAAAATCAATCAATGTAATCCAACACATCAACAAAAAGAAAAACAAAGACCATATGATCATATCAATAGACGCTGAGAAAGCATTTGACAAAGTGCAACACCCATTTATGATAAAAGCCCTTGAAATCCTTGGGATAGAAGGAACATACCTCAACATAATAAAAGCCATATATGACAAACCCACAACCAATATTATCCTCAACGGTGAGAAGCTGAAGGCCTTTCCCCTAAGATCAGGAACAAGGCAAGGATGTCCACTCTCACCATTACTTTTCAATATAATACTGGAAGTCCTAGCCAGAGCAATTAGACAAGAGAAAGACATTCAAGGAACCCCTTTTTGGGTTGCAGATTCTCATTTTCACATGTTGGCACAGCATTCATCTCTTCCAACCAAAAGTATATAGGAATTCCTAAAATATATCTAGAAATGTGGAACTTTGTTTATATTCACAATATATTTGTATTATCTCATTAGCAGTGAAAGAAATGTTGTATTTAAGAGGTAATTCTTGTCCAAATAGACCTTGACAATGAAACTGAGATTACCAGAGGGGAAGATGGTAAGAGGGTAGGAGTAAGGGTAGAGTAAAGATGAATGGTAGTGGGTGTTAAACATTTGTTAAATAGAAAAACTAATTCAAGTACTCATGGTAATGTATATAAGATATGATATCGAACTTTTTCTGTATTCTTAGTTTACCTGAGACCCCAAGGTCAAGGCCACAATAAACACCAAGCATTCTATACTTAATGGCAAAGTGCCAGATCTCCATGTTGAGCATTCTGTGAGATTGGGAAATGTATTGTCAGCATCAATTCACTCTTGGTTTTAACAGGATGATGAAAATATTTTTAAATCCAAGAGGTTTCTTTATAAACAATTGTTAGGATGGCAATGGTAAGTAATAGAACTTATAAGGTTTTTAACAAATTAATGAGGGAGAAGATATTACCAATTGAAAAAAAAAGATACAACTACACAGACAATTCAGAGAAGCAGAAGCCGAAATAGTTGATAAAAAAACATGCGATATTTTCATATTCTAATAGGGTTAATGCAAATTGAAGCAAAACTGAGATACAATTTTTAACTTTTCAGATGGGCAAAAATGGGAGAAGTCTGATGAGTTCAAATATTGGCAGGTGTAAGGAAGAGATAATCCTGTTGGTAGTAGTGTAATTTGGTACATTCGCTTTGGAGAGCAATTCAGTAATAAATAAATTTTTAAAATGGATATAGTATGGGGCTAGCAATTCTACATCTGGGCATATAACCTAGAGATGTACTGTATAATATGACAACTACTAGTCACATGTAGCTCTTTAAATTTATATTTAAGTTAATTAGAATTACATGAGTTGCAAAATTTAGTTCCTCAGTCACATTAGACACATTTCAAGTGCTCACTAGCCACAGTACAGAGCATTAACATCACTGTAGAAATTATACTAATCTTGTTTAGGATTGTTTCTAGAATCAGTTTGAGGGTTTCATGGAAAAGCAGGATGCTTATTTTATAATCATGCATTTAGAACAATCAACTTTCCATTGAATATTTTAAAAAGAGTAATGAGGGATAAAGTACTCATGGTAAAAAGTTTTTAAACTATTATACCATTGAATAACATATAAAATCTGTTCATTTAAGTTACTTTTAGAATTGGGGATAAAAATAGAAGATCACATCAATGTCATTATGTAGGTTTGCCACTTTCAGAATATATACTGAAAAACAAAAGAAAGTTTTCTGAAACTAATGTCTTCACCTGAAGCATGATCAGTGAGAAATTTTAAGAGAAAAAATAGTGAGTCATATATGCAAAAACCCCATTCTTTATAGTTTGCCTAAATAAAATTTAATTTCTCAATAAGAATTTAATTTTTCAAGGTAATTTCAACTGAATTAATGTCACTAGAATTAAATAATTACTAGTGAAAGAATATAATACTGGTCAACAAATTTTTACAAAAGTCATGTTTCTAAAAGAAAATTAGCCACTTCCTGTCAATTTGTATGTGCTCAACATGAATATGACAGTCAAATTAAAATTTTGGCTCTAGTTTTTTTGTAATCTACAATAAAGTGATGATTACTTAACAAAATGCATGCCATTAGTAACAGGCCTACGGTTAATACCTGTAAAAAATCAAGTCATAGACTACTTCTTAGATTTCTTCACTTGTCTCTTGTACAGCCTTTCAGTAATAGAATGAATGGAAGATGGTTTCCATTGTGCAAAAGCACAGCCTTAAGACTCAGTTTTGAAGAGTCTAGAAATAGTCTCCATTCTTGTGGGTCATGAGTGATTTCTAAGGCATCCATGAGGCCCTCAATATCAGAACAGAATGCCAGAGTACTTTCCTTTCTGAAGAAGGGCTCCCAACTGCTGGTGGCGCTTTCAATATAAAGAAATTGTGACATCTTCTAGAAGATTCCATTGTTGGAGTCTTGATCCTAGCAATTCTGCCTTGTTCTTGGATAAGTCCAAATCACGAACCAGGCCATTTAGTTCTTCCTGTGTTAGTCTGTGTGGGGTTGATGATGTACCACAGGGAAAATATGGATCACTGCATGCTGATGGAACAGGAGAAGAACAGGTCGGCTCCCCCTTGTCCTCATCAGATGAATCAAGAGAATATTCTACTGCAGGTTCTGGAATAGGAAGTCCCTCACCATGTGGAACTGGTCTCAGTGCAGACGGAATGTTTGGGTAGACTCTTCTTGACTTCTTTTGCTTTGTTACTCTGCCAGAAAGAAGAGGAACCAAGCAGAAGGAACAGTCTTTTCTGTTGTTGCTTGGCTCTCTCCACACCATGGGGACTGCAAATGGCATTGATGGTCTGTTGCCATTTCACCACTGTGAAAGCTGTGTTGTACATGTAGCACAGCATATATGCGGGGCCCAAGGCTTGTCTTGGTCACCAACCTTGCATCTGAAGTAAAGATAAGCCTTTTTCACTTGAGAAGTGATACTTTTTTTCTGGTTGGCAAATGTCACTTCCCCACAAATAGAGCAGAAATTGTCCACACTGTTAATGCACTTCCGAGGCATTAGTGTTCTGTATTGTGCCTAAATGTATAAAATATTAACAGTTGTATGGAACAGTAGCTTAAACTGTCTCGCACAAAGTCTGAAATATTTTCAATGCTGAACCTTACCACCAGGGCTTTCTATAGTGCACTGCTGACATCAGCTTACTTCAGCAGCTGCCTGGCAGTAGTATTGCATTGCATCAGAAAATGATGCAATCAACTCTGGATGATGTATGCGTGATGGTATTATGCAATGCGATGCAATATTACATCATTCTAGGCTGATTTATGATGTTGCAGTCCTACTGGATAAATTTACATGGTGAAACATATAAAATGAATTCTATGAAATATCTTCAAAATGAGGTCTAATAAAAAATTTTCAGGTTCTGTTCATGTTCAGCACACCAAGATACTACAGATTAGGGCCTTTTTAAATCAGTAATGATCTCAGTGTTGAGCAGTGTAATCTGTGATAGCTTCATAAAGTGTTCAAGACATTATTTTCTTTAGAAGATCATGAGTTTTTTTTTAAATTTCCATCCATCCATCCATTCATCGATTCATTCATTATTAATCTTCTGTTATGAGTGAGATGGTCTGTTGAACACTAGTTAAGCATAGATGAGAAAACATGGTCTCTGTGTTTTCACATAAGGACCAAGAATTAGGAAAAGGAACCAAAAAGCTTGCTATTTGGAAATAAAAGACAAATAAGATCCCTAAAAAAAAAAAATCATACTAATACTAAAATAACATCAAGCAATAGTAATATGTTTACTTTTTTTCCCTATCAATAAGGTTTACAGAGAGATAGCTATGGATAGTTTATATTTTGTGGACAAACACAAAATAATTTTTGTAAAAATTGTTTTGGTTCACAATTTTTTTCTCATGCTTTAATGTCCATTGTATAAAACTAACCATATGTAATTTCTCAAAAGCTCCATTAATATTTATTTATGCTGAAAATGCTTCTATTATTGTACCTTGCTCTATTTGCCCTCTTAACCTCCAATGCTCCCAAAAAAGCATCAACAAAATAAACCCAGAACACTAGAAGATAGGCAATATTCTTTGTCTGGACTCATTTTCACATAGGAAATTGTAACCAGGTTGTTTTCTGTTTCAGAATTTCTTGCAAAGATACATTCACTGTGTAAAATTGTTGCTTCATGGTTTTGAAACTAAGACAAAAAGCAGCTTTCAATTCTTGATTATAGCTTCTCAAAATGTACAGTATAATTAATGTTGAAAGAGCAATTATATTCTAAATCCTTATTTCACAGCCATTCAAACTTTCTCTTGTTTCTAACTTTTGGGATTTTAGTCACATTTTCGGAACAAAGGTGAATTTTATGTAAGAAAGTGAAAAATAAAGGGCAGGTGTATTATAATTGGTAATAATGCAAGAATATTTCACACGCATTAATTATGTGTATGTTTGAATTTTGAGTAGGTAAAAAGAAAATCCTTGTTTCTTAATGTTTAACTATGGAGTGTATTGGGGGGCATTCTGTGTTTATCTAGATAGTTTTTTTCCCTCCTAACCTTTCTTTTTGTGTCAATGCATACAGGTTATTTCCTTCATATGTGTTATCACATATTATTCATTTACTTATTTTGGGTCTTTCAACTTAGAAAATTAGCTTCACAAAGCAGGTATCTTGACTGTTTTGACACAGATAAAAAGATTAGATTGCATGCAATTTGAGTTATTTTATAATAATTTTCAAATTAAAAAAAAACACAAAAAACACAACCAGGCCAAATATTTTTCTGTCCTTTTTTTGTTCCAAAATTTTTTTGGCAAAGTTTCTTCTGGAAGAGTCTTAAAATGATGAATATTTTTCAGAATCTAGCAGCAGAAGCCTTGTTTCAAATTTTGTAAATTATTTTCTAGTTGGTTTTCTGAATTGTGTTAAATGATATATTTGTTGTCTAGTTACAGTAAATTGTTAGTATGGTCAGGGGAAATAGTTTTTGCCAAAGACAATATTAAAGCTGACTGTTGCTCTAAACAGGTTTTAGCTGATTATTTGCCCTGACCAATCTTCCCACAGTCATTTAAGTTCTTTGAGAGTTAGACACTTTTTGTTTTAATCATTGCTGTTACAACATCAGTAGTGTATGATGCCTAGTAGGATCTCAATAAATGCTTGTTGATTGAATTACTATACAGTAATTTCATTTGACAATGTAATACTGGCTGGAAGCCAGAATTAGATAGTGTATATATATATACCAATATATATAATTGTCAGAGAACAGAGTTTTGACAAAGAGTTGAGGAACATGTAAACTAAACATGCTTAGGAAGACTCAGGAAAGCAAAACCAGGTGTATAAATAAGAGGCCAGAATTAGAAAACAATTGTAATCAAGACAATAAAAGTCTGAATTCCAAGAGATGGAAAATTCTGGCCTATAAACCATCAACTAGAGAACAGTAATATGTGCTTGGATCTGAAACAGCGTATGTTTTAGTGAATGATTTTAACATTTATTACAGGCTGGGTATTTAAGTTGACAGATGTATATCAATAAAATGAAGAATCAGGTCAATAGCAGGTAAAGGAATAATTTTTTTCAGTATTAATTATTTCCTTTTTTGAGGTAACATTAGTTTACAACACTGTGTTTTAGGTGTATGTATTGACACCTCTTCAAATGTATGTTATCCTACCAGGCCTACTATTAAAATACCCTCCAACATAATCCATTGCTCTCCTTCACTTTTTGTCCACATCCTGTAGTCCCCCTCTGGAAACCAAAATCAGAATCCAAGGGTTTGTTGTTTTAATTTTGTCTATTCTATTGCTTTGTTCTTTATATTCCACATAAGAGTGAAACCATCTGGCATTACCATTTCTCTTGATTTATTTTGTTAGCATAATCCCCTTAAGTTCCACCTATGTTGCTACAAATGACAAGATTTCATCAGTTTTTAATAGTTGATTAGTATTCCATTGTGCATATATACCCCATTTTCTTTATCCATTCATTTGTCATTGGGAACTTGCATTGCTTTCATAGGTTGGCTATTATAAATAATGCTGCAATGAACATACGGGTGCTTATAACCCTTTGAATTATCATCTTTATATTTTTTCAGATAGATATTAGGAATGAAATTGTTGAATTGTATAGTAAGTTGATTTTTAATATTCTAAAAACCTCCATACTGTTAACCAAAGAGGCTGGATTGGTTTATATTCCCACCAATAGAGTACAACAGTTTTTTTTCCTCACTCCCTTGTTAACACTTGTTGTTTCTGGTCTTTTTGGCCATTCTCACAGTTGTGGGTGATATCTTATTGTAGTTTTGACTGTTTCCTTGAAAATAAGTGATGATGAACATTTTTTTTAAAGATAATTAAAATCATCCAGTTTGTTTATTTACTTAGGTATTTATGTGACATTAGTTTACACCATTGTTTGTGTTTTAGAGGTATAGTATCTCTCCCTTCATATGTTACTAATACCACACCCAACACCAAAGTACCCACAATGCATTCTTGCAGTTCTTTGTGCTCTCTTCCCACTTTGTTTTCACTCTTCCTCCACCCCCTCCCTATGGTAGCTTCATGTCTATATTCAGATTTTAGGTTTTTTTGTTGGTGTGGCTTTATCTGAACCTTTGGTTTCTCTATATTATAACTATAGATATGCATATTTTCATGTGCCTTTTTTCATGTATATCTTCTTTGAAGAAGTGTTTTGTTTTTTTTTAAACTTCTGCCCTTTTTTGGTTTTGAGTATTTGCTTTTGTGTTGAGTACTTTATTGGATGTATGATGGACAAAATTTTGCTCAGTAAAATGTCTTTATTTTAATGCTAGTTTCTTAACTGCATAGAACTGTTTTATTTTGATGAAGTCTCATTTGTTTATTTTTGTTTTTGTTTCCCTTGCCGTTGAAGTTGAGTCTTCAAATACATCAATGTTATAGAATGTATCACTTATGCTTTTTCCTGTATATTTCATGATATCAGGTCTTGCATTCAAGGCTTTAATCCATTTTGAATCAATTTTTGTTTATAGTGTGAGATAGTGGTCTAGTTTTACTTTTTTACATTTGACTGTCTATTTGTTTAAAGAATTTTCCTTTCCCCATTGTATGCTTTTGGGCCTTTTTAATAAATTGACTGTCTATATGTATATATATGAATTTTTTTCTGGGACTCTCAGTTCTATTCCATTGATCCATATGTCTCACTTTATCCTAGACCCTACTGTTTTTATTACTATTGTTTTGTAGTACAGTTTGAAGTCAGAGTGTTTAATATTTTTATTGTTTTACCCCTCAGAATTGTATTGTCAGTTTGGGCTCTTTTGTGATTCATACAAAAGCTTGAAGAATGCTATAGGAATTTTGATAAAAATTGCTCTAAATCTGTATATTGCTTTGGGTAAGATGGATATCTTAACAATGTTAATTCTTCCAAACCAAGAGTTTGTAGCATGTATCATGTTGTTTAGTTTTTATCTGTTTGAGGTTTTCCTGGCTTTCTTTTTGTGTTTGATTTCTAGTTTGATACTTTTGTAGTTAGAAAGCATGCTTTATTTGATTTCAGTCTTCATGAATCTATTGACTCTTGTTTTGTGACCTAGCATGTGTCTGTATTTCGTGTTTCATGTGCATTTGAGACGAATTTGTACTTAGCGTTTTGGGGGTGCAGTACCTATAAATGTCTATTAAGTCATCTTATCTAATTCTGTATTCAATGCTGTTTCTTAGTGGTTGATTTCTATCTGGTTGACCTGACCATTAATCAGAGTGGGATTTTCCTCTAGTGCTATTTCGTTGCTGTTTCTCTTTAAGTCTATTAAAAGTTGCTTTATATATTTTGTTATTCCTTTATTTGGTACACACATATTAATGAATATTATGTGTTTTTGATGCATTGATCCCTAAATTATTATATATATTCCTGTCTCTTGTTATCTTTCTTAGCTGAAAGTCTATATATGTATGGTTGTTCCTACCTATTTTTAGGGTATCATTTCCTTGTAGGATTGTTTTCCAACCTTTACTTTAAGCTTATGTTTATCTTTGAAACACATATGATTTCCATGCTACATACTCTTGGTTTGGAAGAATTGCTATTTTATTCAATACTGGTCATATAAAATAATTTGATCACAAAGAACATTAAGAAGAGCCACCAGATTTATTCTTTTTTGGTATTTGCATCATATGCATGAGGCTAGCATGCAGCTTTATCCCATTCTGAAGTAAGAGTCTTCATATAGCCTGATGCTTGGTTCATTTTAAATAGATATTCTATTTAATAGCAAGGTTGAGAAATTCCTGCCAAGTCTAATAGGCATACATGGTTTCAGGTAAAAAGAGCTCATAACTTTACAACCCAGAACAGCAGGGGTTGAGTCAACTAAATTTTTTATTATAGTCATTTAGAAATTCATTTAAATATTGCTCATCAGCATCCATTGAACTCAACATTTTTCATACAGCCTGGAAAGCTGGTATATATGTAAGCCTAATGTATTAGAATCTATCAGATAGTTTATGCAAAATTTCCTGGTACAATGTGCTGCTGATTTCATTTTATGGTTTGTTTTAGGTAAATTCCATTTCAACTTAAACTGATGCATCTTGCTTAGTTCTTGTTACTTGGGGTTGATTGGTGTAATGAATTTCTCCTTTATTGATCCACAAGTTAATCCTTTCAAAGTCAATAAGTTTATGTGCATATAATGCAAACACACATTTCTGTTGTTTCTACCTCAGTACATTCTTGTAGAAAGAAATGGTTTTGCTGCTTAATGAATGAAAATCATTGCTGAGAAGTAGGTGTATGGTAAATATTCATCTGCACTGAGTAAATGAAATTAAAAAAATTAAGGTTCAGCTAAAGCTGGTAAATTTACAATCTTCAATATAATATAAATTTCAGACATACCATAACTTATGTTACTCAAGAATGCTTTATTATCTATGACTTTTACACATGAAAGATCATGAGAATTTGTACTAATCTGAGTCTGTAAATGTTGGCAGTAGTGTAGTTTTCATTCACTAAGAAAGAATAGACAATTTGCCCCCTTAAATCCCCATATCCTGGCATTACACTTTAATGTTTCAAAGTATCATTTATCAAAGAAAACATAGAGATACCTGTTGGATCTTATATATTTCCATGATTATAAACAGTATTATTAAAAATATACTATATAGAGAGGATTGGGAAAGATGGCATCAGAGAGGTTCCCTGCTTTGCTCCTGGGTGAATAAACTGGAGAAGTCAAGACAGGCGTTGGACTTGGGGATCCCATGACTTAGGGTGAAACTGGAACACCTCCTAAATATCAGAACAAATGTTGACTGTGCCTGATAGTGGATGTCCTGGGGTCATTAAACCATAGCAACAAAAGGTCTATGAGTGAGAGACATCTATCAGAGCAAAACCTTGTGTTCCTGGGAAGGGTGGACTTGCTTGCTATGGCTCTAACAATGGGGAGATATGGGCAAGAGGGCTGGGGTAAGCCAGATGGGTTGGTCCCCTAGTGAGGAAAATAAAGCTAAGAAAGTCATGATTTTCCCCCCTCCCTCCTCCCCCGGGACCTCACTTTCCTTGGGATCAGGCAATTATGGGGAACCAGAGGATATAGTGAAGCCACACTGGAAAGTGCCAGGAAGCTGCGGCCTCCTGGAAATCCTGACCAGCAGACTGCAGAGATGTAGGTTTGAAACCAAGAGAGGAGGTCTATCAGTGGTACCACAGACACAAGTCTTGTCCATGCACACTACTTTCAGCATTGATGGACTCCTCCAGAACCCTCTCCCAATCACAGAAGAGCCAGCTACAGATTAGTTCACCCTGACATGCAGTGCCATCTACTGACAAAGTGGAAGACCTGCACCCTTAATACTGATACTTTGATGATGATGGGGCTACAGAAAAATGCAATAAATGACAACTTGAGTTCTCAAGGGAATACTGCACCACAGAGGACAAATATCCAGAAACCAAACATAAAGATCTTTGTAGGAAGGACTTTTCTTCCTATAAGATACGGAGTAGCAGACTTTCATCTATCAATAATCACTCTAAATGTAAATGGACTAAACTTACCAATGAAAAGAAACAGTGTCAGTTGGAACAGAAATAGAACAGAAATAAATGAAATATACATGACTTCCAAAACCTGTTTCTTTAAAAAAATAAAATAGACAAACCTCTAGCTAGACTCACAGAGCAAAAAAAAAGGGGGAAAAAACCCACAAATAGTATGAGAAATGAAAGAGGAGAGTTTACAATAGAAATCCCAGAAGTCATATGAAATTACTATAAACATTTATGTGCTAATAAACTGAGTAAACTAGAAGAGATGAACAAATTTTTAGAAATATATAAACATCCAAAACTGAATCAGGAAGAAATATGAACCTGGGCAAACCAATTGCAAGCAAGGAAATTGAAAGAGTAATCAAAAGTCTTCCAAAGAAACAAAGTGCAAGAAGAGCTGGTTTCACTAGTGAATTCTACCAAGCAGTCAAATATGAGTTAGTACCTATCATTTTCAAAATATTCCAAAAACTGAGAGAGGGAATACTTCCCAACATATTTTATGAGGCCAATATTATTCTAATAACAAAACCAGACAAAGACAACACATACACAAACACAAAACTACAGATCAATTTCTCTAATAAACATAGATGCAAATACTCTTTTTTAAAAAATAAAATATTTTATTTATTTTTGTGTGGAAGAACTAGGGTGCAAACTAGAGGTGTGGGGCAGGTCCGGGGAGGTGAGAGGATTCACCAGAGACAGAGTGGTGAGCAGAACAAGAGGATTTACTGAAATACATTGCTAAGGGGAGCAGCGGATGAGACAGGAGAGGTCTGTTGAGCCATATAAAGGTTAGCTCCCTGGCCAGGGATTTAATTCAAGCCTTTGTGGTGGGCCTTCATAATGGTAGTGCTGACACTTAACTCCTAGGCCACCAGGGAGACCCAGATGCAAATATTCCTAACAAAATCTTAGCAAACCAAATTCGACAATGTGTTAAGAGGATCATACACCCTACCAATTGGGATTTATTCCATGGACACAAGAATGATTCAATATCTGAAAATCAATCAACATAATTTACTACATTAAAAAAGGAAAATTGATAAAAATCATATGATCATACGATCATATAAATACATGTAGAGAAAGCATTTGATAAAATTCAACATCCATTTATGATAAAAATCCTCAAAAAACTGGGGATAAATGGAGCATACTTCAACATAGTAAAGGTGATATATGAAAAACCCACAGCAAACATCACACTCAATGGTGAAAACTGAATGCTTTTCCACTAAGGTCTGGTTTAAGACAAAGATTATACTCTCATTTCTGCTATAGCTGGAAGTTCTAGCTAGAGCAATTTGGCAACAGAAGTATAAAAAAGAATACAAATTGGGAAAGAAGAAGTAAAGATATCATTTACAGATGACATGATAATATACATAGAAAACCCTAAAGACTCCATTAAAAAAACAAGTTCAAGCACTAAACCAGTTCAGTAAAGTGATAGATTACAAAATCAATTTACAACCATCAGTTGTGTTCCTATGTGTAGGGAGGGCACACAATGGACTGTTGGAGCTTTGGTGGAGGGTGTGGTGTGGTAGACACCCGAAGGGGGAGATCCTATTCTTCTAAAATGCAAATGACCTTGTAAACCAATGCTACATCAATAAAAATATCCAAAATATATATTTTTTTGTAATTTGAAGAGCAGACATTCAATCCCTTTATAGCAACACTGTGAATGGATTTAATTGAAAGACAACAGATTTAGGACATTAGAGATCCAGAGGCATTAGCTTTGTTGTGATATTTCTAGCACTCTCTTATACTGTGATACATGTTGAAGGTAATAGGACATGGAAGTTTCACATACATCCTAAAAGTCTTGCTTCCTCTGGAGTTTCAGAGACAAACCGAAAACATCTCCAAGGTTTTAAGGTTTATCACATTGTATTATAAATGTTTATATTCCAAGGAACAAAAGAGGATTTGTTTTTCTCTGTCATTTATTTTTTACTTGGTGTGGTACCCAGTATCTTACAAGCACGCAACAAATATTCCCTGAATAGAGATTTGTTATGAAGTGCTTATTCTGAGTGAGGAATGAGAAAAGCTATAGTGAAAGATATAACAAAATACCACTGATCATAATCTCATCATTGAGATGGAAAATATGGAAAAAAAGGCACAAGGTCCTGCATGATTAATGCTTAATACATACATCCACTGAGGATCAGTGGGGCAAGGGGGAGACTTCACTTTAGACTGGAGGGTTTACCATGTAGAAAGACTTTGAGTAGATTGTTCAAGAATAATTTTTATTCAACATTAGCCCACTATTGCTTAAACACAGGGATTTTGTGGTTATTCATTTTTGTATTCCTGTTGACGTCCACATGAGTACGTGGTGTTTCATGAATTTGTGTAAGCCTGTTAGACAAAGATGGTAGAAGTTATTTTATAGATAAAAGCATGAGGTATTTACAGTTATGAAAATAACTATTTAGGAAAGGGAGAGCTGCTAAGCCACACTAAGACAGCATGAGACAGCTGTGGCTTTAAGAATAAACCACAGACATGGAATACAGGCTCTAGTCACATCAGCAAGCCATGGCCTTATAAACTGAGGGAAACTGAGTCTCAGATAATTTTGTAAAATGAAAATATATCACTAAGTTTCTTGTGAAAATTAATTGAGGTAATACACATATTTTAGATTGAATATGTCCTTCCCAAAATTCACATATTGAAGTAATCCCCAATAAGATGATAGAAGGTGGAGTCGTTGGGAAATTAGGTCACAAGGATGAATGAATGGGATTAGTGCCCTTAGAAGAAATAGATATTTGTTATATAAATCTCTTGGTTTACAGTATTTTGGTCATGGCATCCCAGACTAATACAGTATATCAAAATGCCTAATTAGTTGCCAAGTGAGGGAAATTCTGAGTGAAAGTGTTCTAAAATGCAATATGGAAGAAGAAAAGGGATGTTGAAACCAAGTTGTATATGATTCTAGAATAAAGTTAGATGGTATTTTTTTTTTTTTAAGATTTATTTTTATTTATACATACAAGCTGGGGTACAGGCCAGAGGCGTGAGAGGGCTCACCAGAGAGAGAGCGGGGAGCAGAACAGGCAGATCAGAAATACACTGCTGAGGGGAGAAGCCGGTGAGGCAGGAGAGGTCTGCCACACCATGTGGGATTCTCCCCGGCCGGGCGTCGAACTCGCGTCACCGCTGCCGACAGCTCCACAGCGCAGCACTCAACCGCTGCTCCACCGGGGAGGCCCAAAGTTAGATGGTATTTAAAAAATATTCTACAGCTCTACTGGAAGGTACTCAAGGAATTTATTAGCATTATCAGAAATGGTCTTTATGTCTTCTAAGAAATGAACACTTCCATGTTTTACTAGACATTGTTACGATTAGTTCTGATTTACCATGAAATCCCTTTTTCCTTTGACTGTTGCTTACTAGACATGCAGATTTCTTTCAGCCAACAGGGGTCAGCATTTTGGTCCTGAACCCCTAGAGATCCTCACCAAAGATGTAAATATTTGAAAGAATAATATTTTCAATTTCTGGTATATATATAATTCCTGCGCTTCACTTGTGGAGTTCATGTGAATCTCAGAGGAAGGGATTCATGATATGCTCTTATTTGAATCAGATTCTTAAGCCTTTATCATTTCTTAGTAGGTGAAAAACTACACAGAGAAAGTTTTCTACTTGGCCTTACAGACTTGCTTTCTATTGACTCTAATTTTCTCTCTGTCATGGCCTCTGACTTTCAGTTGAATTTTGTCAATGAAAAAGGCAATGTGGAATATTAAAAGGTGGAAGAAAGAATAGTTGGGGTATTTGTTTCATTGGGTTCTTTTACCAATGTTACTTCTTCTGTTGGGCAAACCTCCTGCCAGGTGTCTGGTTATGTATACCTCTCCTTGCTCTTTCAGACCCAGGCCATGGTAATGGATTCCTGCTCTTGGGTACTTGGGCTCTTCATCTTTCCTTACTGGTTTTCTCAACTCTGCTCTCTTTTTTGTAAAATATCCTTTTCTTAAACTTTATTCAATATGTCATTTTGAATTAGTCTGTTCCTGGAATCTAACTATTAGATCTGACCAATACTTCTGGTAATTAATTAATACTAATGTAAATATTAATAAAATGTTCCTTGAGTAGCATTGTTTAGTAAAGTTTGTGATCAGTCTGTCAAAGCCATCATCAAATTTGGGAAACAAGCTTAGTCAACTGAATTTTGTCACTATACTTATATATATATATGATAGTGAGTCTTGCTTATTTATTCTTCTTGCTTGATTATTATGTATTAATAAAAACCAAAAAGTGCTCCTATTTAGGTCTCATTTACTTCTTACTTTTAGGATACATTTGCAAATGTTAAAAAAAACTAATTGGAGGAAAGTTGGAAATCAAAATTAATTACATGTTGAAATGAGCAACTAGATGTCAGGTTTGGCACAAACAAATGTTTGTTCCTGATAAAAAGTAGATCTTTGAAGAGGTGTTAAGAAGATGTCATTCTCTGATCAGCCAGTTTCACAGTTGAAAGCTTTGCCTCAAGTTTGAAGCGTTTTATTAAAGTTGATTCAAATGAAAAGCTTTTTCCTTTTGGCTATTAGGTTTATGCTTGAAATATTGCTATCTCTGTATATGTTTGCATTATGTTTGATCTAGAAACACAGTAAGAGATGCATCATTAGGATGTTAAAAGTACACATATTAGTGAGTAAAAGATGGAATGAGGATGCTCTTGGATATTTATATTTGTTGACAAAAACCATACAATGTGAATTTATATTGTAGTCAAGATAAAGCTATTGTTAGACATGATTAGAATTTATGTGAAAATAAGGTAGATAGGAGAAATAAATTGTTGGTTTGAACAAAGCTTTATCTTTTTCTTTGAGGTAACATATTCCAATGCTTTTGTTCGTTATTTCAATAGGGTGAGTTCTTGAATGACAGATGATTATTTGACAAAGAAATTCTGGTCTTAAACAGAATGATCTAGCACCACATTTTGAAGTCAATGGTATTTAATGTTCTATTTTTAAAGTATATATCATATTATTAAAAGCATAATCGCTTCTTTTTCCTGTGTTGTCTTGGTCCATGCTGACAACAAAGGGATAAATACAGTGCATACCAGGGTTCCTCTGGTAATACCATGAACATGACACATGTCATCCTATGATAAATTGGCTCTATGTCTGTTCAATTTCAAATCTAAAGCTCTGGAGGCAGAAGTGTTAGGAAGCAGGCATAATTCTGGCATACAGAGGCCTCAGATGCACAAAATTAGTGTGCATGGAACAGATAACAGAGACAGAGATCCACAGTGAGAGGAAGTTTGCACAGGTTTGTGGACTTCCTGGGGTTTAGGTAGTATTGGCAGATGTTAGGTGGGAAAAAAACATCTGTAAGCGTGATAATGAGCATTCCCAGAATCTGAAGTGACAACTGTATCCAGCACAAATGCTGTCTTGTTGCCCTATTTGCATACCAATTAAATTTTAAAATAAAGAAACAAATATTGGGTTTCTGAATTTGTTTGACAAATAATCTGTAGGGTCAATACAACTGGGTCAGACATGTTGGCTGTTTGTCAGATGTTTTATCTATGAAAGATTTAAACAACAAAAAAAGTGTATCCAGATTGTTACCACCCACAGTTTTATAAGTAGGAATCCGAAATGGGTTAGAGATGGTTTGATTCCCTTAGGCAGTCACAATGGAGTGACTTTTTCTCTGTGTGCTGTTAATGCATTCAAGTAGGTGATATTTCATATTTAGTTTTCAAAGTAGGAAGCTTAAAAAATATAGTTGTAAATTTAATATTGCATTTCTCGATATTAGTGCTTTGAGTTGTATTGTATATTATACAATGTGAATTTGAACTTGATTTTTTTAAAGATTAACTCCAAACTTCATAGTTATCAGAGCATGATATGATTATATGCAATTGAAGTTTTCAAGATTCTTCCGTAGAAACTTGAAATGTCGAAAAACATACATACTCCCAAATTTGGGGTGTTGTCAGATCTATTCTACAATGTCTGGATTTTGAGATAAAAAGAATTCATTCTGCTTTAAAAATTCTTCTTGAAGTGAGAAATTCATTGTCTACTGGATGAGACATATGATAGGACAATAAGATTTTGATAAAGAGTTCAGTTAAAGAAACTGAATATCTACTAGGTATTAAGACCTGATCAAACATGAATAAGATACGGTCCAGGGTCTTGAAAACTTTATAGCTTTATTTCAATATAATTGATATTCACAAGGGGAAAAGTAACACACCATAAATCTTACTTGTGGGGGTTTACTAGTGAAAATTCTTCTGGGAAGTTAGATACCAATTCATCTTTGTTTTACACAATGGATTTTTTTTTGAATGTGTACAAATCCAACATGCAAATTGAATAATATTTCTTTTGATTAATGCTGTAGAAGGATATTTTATTGCTATTTGCATGTTCTTTTCATTTGGTTTATTTTTAATAGGTTTTGGATTTTTCTTTAAAAATTCTCTCTTACTCTTAGTTCTCCTGTCAAGTAGTTAATCATTTTAAACTCTTAAATACACTAGAAGTACTTGCTATTAAAGGATCCCTGAGGTGAGTCATTATTTAAATTCAAAGTGGTTTTGTTGAGCAAAAGTTACTTTTTCTTTTATCTATTTTGCAAAAATGTCTATTCAAAATATTTTCTCTAGATAAGATTTTCAAGTAACAGAAGCTAACTTTGGTGAAGATTTACTCATCATCATATACCCATTAATTGAACCAACATTTATTGAGATGCTGTCAAGTGCTATGATAGCTGAATTGTATGAGGCTTTTTCTGTTCTCACTTCATACTCCTGTCGCAGATATAGACTAATGGGCAGAGCATTAGAGTCAGAGAAGTGTCATAATAGTGGTGTGCTTTAGATGCTCTGCCATCCAAGAGACCCATGAACAATAGACAGACAAAGGTGAGCGGAGAGCACAGTGAAACAGGCTTCCTAGAGAAGATGGCTCCTGAACAGCTTTTTTTTTGTTGACAAAATAAATTTTTATTGCAGTAGCATTGGTTTATAACATTATAAAAGTTTCAGGTACGCAGCATCATAGTTTGACATACATGCACATACATACGCTACATCATGATCACCCCCTAATGAGGAGCAAGTAGATCAAAGTAGGTTGAGAGTGATATCATGTGACAGGTAGAAAATAACTCCTACAACAGCATGGCAAACTGAGAGCACAACATAATAAAGGGAATTAGAAATTTGAACATTTAGATGAAAGGGCACATAGGAAGCTACAGTAGAATAGGTTGAAGGTGAGACATTAAAGAGTGCTGTATGCTATAGGAAGGATGGAAGATCACTTTATCCTAGAGGGATGCATGGGTTACTTCAGTATTTAAACAGTGAAATGATATTGTCTCATTTATGTTCTAGAAAGAGGACTGTGGTTGCAGTTAATGGTCTAAAATTACTGGAACAAACAATGTAAGAAATGAAAAGATGAAGGTTATTTGAAAAAAATCCTTAATGCCTCTGTTTTTCCCATACCAAGATTTATCAAGTAGCATAATTAGCTTCTAACCACAGTATTTTTATGGGTAAATTAGAAGTTCACAGAAGCTCTTGTATTAGCACAGTTTCTTGTGTTCAGTTGACCTCCCTAATCTAAAAAATGTTTCCTTAGGGCTGAGTCATGCTGGCAATTTCAGCTCAGGTTGGGCCTCTCTTTGTTGGCCTGGCCTCTAATTTAAGCCCCCAGTAGCTGCCTGCTCTTGGTGGAAAGGCTCCCATAGGGCAGACACCACTCCACCACTTTTTGCAGCTGATGTTGCGACTGCTGGAGCACCATGGATGGAGTCCCAAGTTCTTTCAACAAAGCAAAGACTTGCATGAGATGTGACAGTTCTATAGAGCTACTTATCAACGAGGGAGAGGCATGTGGGTTGTCACTTCCAGGAATATGACAGAAAGAAAAGGAAGAATAAAAAGCTGCTATCACACCTGCCACTGAGGGCAATACAAGATACATGATATGGCAGGGCAGAAAGCTAGGGAGGGAATTGAGTGTTCTGTGAACAAATGACATATTTGGGCAGCAAAAAGTATGTCAGAAACATTTTTTATGTTATATTACTCCGGTAATGAGAGGGTCATTCTAAATCTCATGACTATCACAGTCTAGTAGGAATCTTCAGCATTAAGAACGTGCAGACCAGCTACATTCTTGCTAATTATCTAGTCTGAAAATACAGAAGATCATGCATATAGATTATCTAAGAAGGACCAAACCACTCTGGAAATTTTTGGATATTTTCTGAATGTTGTGGATTACTATCTCATTTTAGATCTCTGCTATGTAGGATTAAAATAACAGTGGCTGTCCCTTTGAAAATCTTCAGACTTATAGGTCATAGACAAGAAATTTTGGTGAAAGTTCTGTCTGATCAAAGAAAATCTTATTAAGGAGCATATCATAAGTGTTGGGGTGATTGAGACAGAAGTCAGTTTTCATTCTTAATTGGTCTACAGAACCACTGACAGTTAATTGAGATTCTAGATGCTAAAGAGCTGTTTGAGAGTAATAGATTAAATAGGTTAAACATGGTCAACAAAGTCATTCTGGAGAAGGTAAAATAGTAATGAGTGTGGGGGGTGAGCTAAGAGGTGTACTAGACCAGATAGGAGGCATGAAACTACAAAGTACATGCTTTGGGTGTTTGATATGACTGAAACTTAAACTGGGAAGCCAGATATGTTAAAGCTAGATACATAGGTTGGATCCTGAGCCTAGGAAGCTTGCATGCTGGCTGAGAGGGCATGAAGAGTTTAAGCATGAGATACATTAATGGGTGGTAATCAGGGAAGTAACTTGACTAGTTGCATATTTTATAGGGATCGCTCTGATGTCTTTGTCAAAGATGTATTTGGGGCCAGCAGAATTGAGAGAAAGTGAGCAAAATGTCAGTCAGACTTGAGGTGAAGTAGGGTCAAGGAGACACACAGTTCTCATAAACAACAAGCAAGGGTAAAGAGATAAAGTAGCCACAAGTTCAGGAAAGGGACTTGTCAGCACATGTCGAAGCACTTCATCTTCCCTCCTCTCACATCCCCTCCCTTCTCTTTTCAGTTTCTTTTATATCGAGGTAGCCTTGTTTTACAACATTGTGTCTGACTTAGACGTATAGAATCACACCCTTTAGGTGCATGTCACCATCCCACATTCAACAACAGGAAACCCATAGTCTCCACTATGGTGCTTCCTCCCCATTTTCTTCTCTCTTTCTCCCCTTTCCATGGCCTCAATTCTAAAGCCAGATTTCTAGAGTTTGTTATTGGTTTGTTTTTATCAGAACCCTCTGCCCACCTTTTTTATTTTCTATATTCCACATATAAGTGACAACATCTGTTGTTATTTCTCCTTCTGGATTATTTTGCTTAGCAGAAGTTTTTGTGTTTGTATGTGGATGGCATCTAGGGTGGCAGAATTTTTAAAATTAAGAACAGGCCATGATGAGAAAGTCTGAAATGGCTCTCAATAAATTTCATGTGGGCAGAAATGACTAAAGATTTCTAATTTCTTTTATGAAATGTTGATGATTTTTTTCCTTCTTGTCAGAGGTTTATTCAGTAGTAACTAGTGTGGTTAAGTTCCTTTCTACTGTATCTTATCACATGATCAGATCCTTTAGGAAAATAATAAACTATTACAGGTTCTTGTTTCACTTCGTATTTCTTCTCATGTGACTTTTCTGTTTATGCTTTTCTGCTAATTGAGGTAACATGCATATTTATATTAATTTTATTTCATTTAAGAAGAGCTTGTCTGCTCATCAACTAGTGATGGGTTCTTGTCCTTATCATTGATCCTTCACCCAAACTTCCCTCTTATAACCTGAGCGTTGACAAGAGATTTCTCTGAACATTTTATGGGATTTTGGCAACTGAGAAGTGAAATACAGATATTTTGAGGTGGTTATTTAGCAAGAAAAATTCATGTTCACCGTGAATGCATTTTTCTAAAAAGAGTTTTAAAAGAGAAAACATCTTTGGTTGAAGTTATTATGCCTAAAACTTGGACATAGTTGCCTTCTATATTACTTTGAATAACAGAAATATCCCCCAATCAGGCAGGAGTCCTGATAGTGTCAGAAATCTGCAGTTCACTAGTGGCCCAAGTCTGATAAAATCCCTTCTCCTTTAAACCCAACAAATAAATTTTTAACTCGAGGAAGCTTATGGCTACTGAAATGCTAAAATATACGAAGCCCTAATGAATATTTTCTTTCCTCAATAGCAGGCATTTCCAGATTTAATTTCTATTTTAACAGATGCTTTAAAGTTTTTACAGATGCACTTAAATCTTTACTATTGACTTCATTTACATTATAAAAATAATTTATATTCATAATGATAATCCCAAACAGTCTGAAATGCTGAATCAAATCAATATGAAGTGAATTTGTGAGGTGAAATTGAAGGCTTTGTTTTACTTAAATGTTACATCTAGTTCAGCAAGAATGTCTCCTGTTTGACCTCTTTGGTTACCTGTACTTTTCCTATAGAGGTTGACTAGGAGTCCAACCTTATCTCAGATGGACAGAGGGAATTATCTTGATTTATGGAAGGTTCATGTGATAATGAAATATTTTAAATGCAAATGGAAGAAATCCTTTGCACTTCAATGTATTGAATGTGTTCAAGTCTACTTGGCATAAAGAAACCAAGTAGGAAATTATGTGTTTAAGGATGACAAACTTCCCAGTCACCTGGAACATCATATCACTTACCTATGCAGAAGAGAAATTGAAAATACCCTGAAAAAAGGCAAGCAGAACTGTAATCTGCCAACCCAAACCATCAAGAAAGAAATGAAGAAAATATGTGGTTGTCAAATTTTATATCAGGACAGTAGTATTTACACACACATAAACTATTTTTAAGTACAGAAAGAGGTAATTCTGTGATGTGATGACTACATGTGTTATATCATCTTGCTCTCCCAAACTGACCAACTTGAGCAGCATTAGTGCCTCATGCTTCCTAATTTCTATTTTGATTTTCTAGCATATCACATTCCTGTCTAGATGAATTCTGCTTATACCAATAAGACCCTCAAGTAGAGTATTTCTTAGGTTCAATTTATTTTCTTGGTATGGTTAAGGTTTAATTCTTGGACTCTTAACGGTCTTAAAAATGTCCACTTGCCAGACCTGTCTTTCTTGATAGCAACTGTCCTAATAAATTTACAAGTTCTAAAAATAAGATTTATTCTTTGAATACAAAACGAAGTTTCTTTTGCATCCATAAACTCATATTTATGTAGATATTTAAAGTTATTTTTACTAAGAGTTATCAAATGTACTTTTGTTCTCTTTAGCTATAACAAATAAAAATGTCCTGTTTTGTATAGGAAAATATTTAGACTTAATCCAATGTCTTCCACACTTTATAGATTTCGATTTTCTCAGTTCTTAATCTGTTTTCATTTTACATCATCAATTTTATTTTTAATTCAGCAAGCATTGTTATAACTTACTACCTTTAAACTACTCCAGGCATATCCCACAGTTTTGCTGGAATTCTTTTTTCTCCGGCATTTGGGATCTGTTTTTCTGTCTCACCATTTTTAGTTTTTGTGGATTTTAATAGAGATACACTTTCAGACTCCTGCCTTTTCATCTTTCCAGGCAGCTGGAGAACTGGTCCCAGCGAGAGGTGATAGGTAGAAACTAACTCAACCCAGGTAGTAGGGCACTAAAAGGTTGCTTCCAGAGAGCATCAAGGAGTCAAACTTCCTCCTGCGGTGTGGGTGCCATTGTTGTGGGGTGGAATCCATAGTGATCCCCTCCCCTAGGCGAGCTCCAGCTCTTCAGTCTAATTGTTTCATTTAGTCCTTGAGCACTGCTTGTGTTTTTAAATGCTTTCCATGCTTACTTGTCTTTAGTGTCTTATGAATAATTGGTTGGGTATGGTTATAATTTGAGAAAGGGACAAAATCTCACATTTCAACACTACCAGGGACTGAGAGATTAAGATTTTGCCATCCAGAACTATTTACATCTTGCCAAGGCCTTTTGTCAATAGTAATTATTGGGATTATGTCAGTTACCATACAAATAAAGAAGAGAGAGATGGGGCCATTGTAAAATGAAAATGTAAATTTCTTTTTCAAAAATTAATAAGAATTTCACGGTGGGAATGGCAGAACATTAAACCAAGTAGGGAGACCTTCTAAAGGAGAGGACCTTTGTGACTGCACAGGTAGATGCCCATAAGTTCAGTCCTGCTCCTTGTCCTGCAAGTCTCTTAAATATTCTCTCCCCCCATTCTGTAAATCACTGAGGAACGTCAATTCTCTCATTTGTCTTAGACGTTGAGCAGCTGTCTCTCCTCTCCCTTCAATATTCGGGATCCTTATTTTTGCCTTTCTGTCAATTTTTGATTCATGTGCTGCCTCTGAACTGCCCAAAGGTATCTTTCTTGACAACTAATTCCAGAACATCTCTTAACAGCCTCTTTGGCTTTCCTTTTCCCTTTAGAAAGCAGCTTTACTTTTACGTTGCCATTGTGATCCTGTTCTAATATCCTGCTTTTTGTCGTTAATCCAGTAGTCTCATTGACCCAATTTTTTTTTAAAGTCCCATAGATGCCTGGATGAGTCACTTGTTTTACGACTAGGTAGAAGGACTAGATGGCAGCGCCAGGGTCACATAGCGCTCACCTTCCTCTTTCCTATCCTCAAATTTAGATAGATTTCAGAATGAAACATACATTTTTATTTCTGGATGTGGGTTAACACTAAATTTATGGCCATAAACTCGGAGACTAAGGTCTCTTAGTCGCTTAACTGAGACTCTAAATGCTTAAGAATACCAAGTCTTTGATTTCTCTTTTTTCTCTATCCTGGACCCTATGAGATCTGTCTAGCTCTGTAACTCAATAGATAACTCTCAAGGAGGGAGAGGAGGACATTTTAAGAGTACATTTGAAACAAAGGCATTCCTGAGTTCAAGTTAGTTCAGGATCCAAACAAGTCAAGTGAAGGAATCAAGGAACATATCAAGCTCTTTTTCACTATTACTTCTCCTTTTAGAGGTATGTCTGCTCTTCCTGACAGTAGGACAGGGACCTCAGCCATGGGTAGAGGGAGGTTATCTATATCTCCTCTTTACCTTTGTTTCCAAAAATCATTTTATGTTTCTGAAGCAGCATCTATTTTTCCCAATAACCCAATAAGATAAAACAGCTAGCAATAAGCACTTTCTATTAATAAGAAAACTGAGGCTCATGTGACTTGACTGACATTTTGATGAGGACTCAGAATCTCAAATGCCTAATTAAGAATTTTGCTATATTTTGCTGCTAACACCAGGATATTTATCACTGTTATTACTGTCTATGGCCATTTCTATGCTATTTCTAGATTCATTGCTATAAAGGTCTTTAACCTCCTTTGGTATATTTTCAACATTTCCCTACTCATCATTCTTAATCAGATCAATTCTTCAGTTTACATCTACGTAAAACCTTAATGGATTGTTTTTCAGGCATTGTTTGATATTTGTTTTTTCTATAGTGAGGCAAGGTAGCAATTACTTCAATTTTAAGTTGAACCAATAATTGTAGTTTCCATGTATGGCTGGGTGCCACATATGATCTCTCAAAGTCAGGCTCAATAGTTAGTTGCCCTGAGCTATTTTGTAGGCATTCACTATCATCCTGCACTTAGGTGGGATCTGAAGATTGTACAGTTGCTTAGTTACTTGCTTTTTTCATTGCTTCCCATTTAAGCCAATGACTGAATGAACAATTAGGACTTGGGTTGTGTGAGAGATGTGTTTTATTTGGCATGGAACCTAATGATCAGATAATGAACAGCTTCATTCCTATCAAGAGGATATTCTAAAGGATGGTTTCATTTCTTAATGCTGACCCTCACTCTGAGAAGCAGACTGATCTAATCATGATGGTTAATGACGAGTAAGTGGCCATTTGTCACATTTTCATTCTTCATTCCAGGCCTCAGTCAACCTCTAACATAAGTATTCAAACTATGATGAAATGCTTTAACAGATAATGATGAGAGAGATGATGAGAATTTTTAGGGCAGGGTTCATGCTCCATATGTTCTCTGTAGTAATCAGGTTGAAAAATAATAGTTTGGTTCCGAGGTGCTACACGTTTGATTCACTGGACATTTATCGACTACCTTATGTGTAACCCCTAAGAGAGGAAAGAGAAATGAATACCAGAGCACAAATCGTTGCCTCTCATAAACTTACTCTGTGGTAAGGAAGTCAAGTTCTAATAAATATTTAAATGAAATTGGTTAAGGCAAACTTGGTTACTAGACTTGTGCTCAAAAAATATACTTTTATAGATAATATCAGAAGTCTTTAAAAGTTTTGAAAACCTTTAAAGTGTTTCTTATGCACCCTTTGCTTATGCATATTTGACTTTGATTATAAACATAACCCAGCATTTTGAAGGGTTCACAGTTAAATTGTGGAAGTTCATTAACCACACAATTAAAGCTGATTTGTTATGTTTAAATTTCCATAATCCATTTACAAGGTTTATCCATTTAAAATCTCTAAATTAGCAGTTTTCTCTGCTTCTATTATTCAGGTCATTGCACCTTAGATAAGCTAAATGTTTAAGTGTTCCTTGTAAAGAAAGCAAACATAATTTAAATATCTGCCATAGGAAGGTCAAAACATGGAAAGTAATCATCAATAATCCAAAGAGATGTTTTTATTAGTTTTCTGTTTCATCTCACCTTCCTGTATAGCATATAAATTTACAAATGAATTAATGAAATTTTATAAAATATTTCTTTTCAAAAGAATATTTTAATATTAAAGAGAAATTGTATACAGTGTAGGTCATTTGAGGTTTCCTTGGCATGTGGAATTAACGGTAACAAAGGCACTAAGATAATGCTACTTTCCTTTTAAATTTTGGTTGAAACATCATGAGAAAGGGTCTAGAATATGTGACGTGGTGCTTTATTTTAAAATAGTTCAATTTCTAAAATAATTTTTATCTAATATCTATTTTGTGTTGTTAATAACTCAAACATTAGGATAAGAATAATTAGACATCAAAGTTACATTGATAAAATAAAAAATTTCATTGGTCACCAAATATTAATCTCCAAAAAGTGTTTTGGTAATGAGAGAAATGACAGTTTATAACTTAATTTTTGAAGTAATAGTCTGAAGTTATAGAAAGTATCAAGTCAGAAAATTATTACTGAATTATTTTAAAGCATTAAAAAAACTTGTTATCTTAAGAACATTAAGTGATGTTTCTTAAGCATTAGGAAGTGCCTCAGAATTTTACAAATTCAGTTATAGTATTTTTTAGATCCATTAATTCTAACTTTAACAGTTTTTTATTTTCTTAGTTCTTAATCTGTTTTGTTTTACATCATCCATTTTATTTTTAATTCAGCAAGCATTGTTATAACTTACTTTAAAATACTCTTCAGGCATATCCCACAGTTTTGCTGGATTGAGACTTCACTTTTTCTTTTTTCTCCGGCATTTGGGATCTGTTTTTCTGTCTCACCGTTTTTAGTTTTTGTGGATTTAAATAGAAATACACTTTCAGACTCCTGCCTTTTCATCTTTCCAGGCAGCTGGAGAACTGGTCCCAGCAAGAGGTAATAGGTAGAAACTTACTCAACCCAGGTTATAGGGCACAGAATGATTGCTTCCAGAGAGCATCAAGGAGTCAAACTTCCTCCTGCGGTGTGGGTGGCATTGTTGTGTGTGGGTGGGAGGATCCATAGTGATCGATCCCCTCCCCTAGGCGAGCTCTAGCTCTTCAGTCTAATTGTTTCATATAGTCCTGGGCTGTCCTCAAATTTTAGGCTGTGTTTGAACAATAGATTTTGTAGTCCTGTAGGTGGGATGGTACCTTAAGCTATGAGTTGATTTCATTACTACAGAGCCTTACTGGGGTGGAATTTGGGGGGTGGTTGCTTGCTTCTGCTTTTAAATACAGATGCTTTAATACTAGATAGAGAAAATATTCAGTTGTCTTGGTTTTAGTCTTGGGTGGGGCTAAGGAAGATGTTTCTAACATCATAGTCTCAGGCTGCAAATAGTAGCTTCTTTCCTGAAGAGATACAAATGATCCCACCTGGCTCTTCCTGCTGGTTTTGGCTCCAGCTGTTCTATATGGGGACCTTAGACTCAATTCAGTAATCATCACTTTGCAGCCCAGACTATAGTTATCCAGCAGTGAACCCTGTTTCCTGGAGTAAGACTGCACCTCTTATCCTCCTTAGTGTCAATTCTCCACAGTCTCTGATGTGGGCATGTACTCCAAACCAGCAACTATAGGGAGGCTCCATAAGGCAGTTGCTCCTCCCTCTCATGAGTTGTACTGCCTTGGTATCCCTGCAAACAGAATTCAACCTTAAGTTTTTCCTACCCTCTTCTGCTAGACTGTTGCTCCTCATGTGTGCTGTAGTAGTGCATTTATCTTTCAGGGGATATTGACTTTGCTCTGTTGCATTTTAATTGAGAGTGTATGAACAAAGCAAGCCCATATTTCCACCATCTTGCCAGACTCTGCTTCTAAGACTTTATTGGCTTTATAGAGTACTGTTTGATTACATAGCTTCTGTTACATAGAGAAAAATATATGTATATTCCCAGAATTTTAAAATCGAGCAGCAGATTTAAAATGCCAACATAAACAATGGAATCATTGGTAGACCAATGAAGGCTATAATTGAGATACAGAAAAAGTAATATGAGTGTTTAAAGGTGGGG
>PVIJ01001381.1:78280-203286 GCA_004024925.1 Scalopus aquaticus
GAGGGACAATCAGTGGGGGGGGAGGGGGGGAGGAAGGAGCCGGAGGGAGGGAAGGGAAAGGGCACAAAATGGAATAGAAAAGAACACAAGGGACCATGGAGATGGATCACGGGTGAATTGGTGGTGGGCTACCCTAGGGGAATACAAAATGTAAAAGACATAAATAACAATAAAAATATATATTTAAAAAAAAAATAAATAAAGATGATATAGGCCAATAAAGGCTACACATTGTAAGAATGAAAGGCACAGGGGGCCTCCCTAGTGGCGCAAGGGGTTAAGACTCACCACTATGAAGCTATTGGCAGCCATTGCAACATGAGTTCAATCCCGAGCTAGGGAGCTGACCCACAATGAGTAGCAGACCTCTCCTGTCTCGCCCACTGCTCCCTTCAGCAGTGTATTACAAGAGATCTGCCTGTTCTGCTCCCCACTCTATCTCTGCTGAATCCTCTCACCCCTCCCCCCACACCTCTGGCCTACACCCCAGCTCTTGCATGCATAAATAAATAAATCTTTAAAAAAAATGAAGGGCACAGTGAATGTTCTACCTGACTTAGGCGTAGAAGAATTGAAGAGTAAGAATTGAAATGTTTGGAAGATATGTGGGAGCTTATGTATGGGAGAACCTTGAATGCCAGGTCAACAAGGACAATCCTTCAGTCCAGTTAGTGATATGTAGCAAGAATTTTACTCTATATGCTGAAACCCATTGAAGTTCATTTGGTAATTTTAGATGTCGCAGATGGCGTGGGTTAGGTCAGGTGGATTATTGGATACTTTTAGAAGGAATCAATTGAATTTAATATGTAAAGTAAATCAGAATGAAATTGACTTGGGAAATATACATTCTGATGTTAGACCTCTCAATTTTATCTTACTCATTTCTGAAAACCATCTCATTTAAATGAAGAAGAAAAGGAAAATACCAAATTATATTTCAGGCTGGCATGGAGAACAAATTTAAGTGGAATGAGCCTTTTTTTTCTATTTTTAGGAATCCCAAGTTAATGTTCTAATTTCATTTAAGCGAAGGTACTTCTGACATGGAGTAGTCACTAGAAAGATTTATTTCTTTAATATGCACAACTGCAATCACTAATGAGGGCAGAGGCATGGTGCCAGATTGTGAAGCACCAATGTTCTGCCCTCTCAAGAGATCTTCTCAAGTAGCTCAAGATCACAGCATGAGAAAATAAGTGATATCAAGGCTTGAGTAAGAGAAGAGAAAGTAATAGGGGTGGGGAGAGAGATTTTGTTGAAATTAAAGAATCAAATAAATAGGCATAAAATTAGTCATAAGATTTTTAGAAAAATGAAGTATAGTGTATGTAAATGCTAGATGATTGCTATAAAAGTTAGCTTCTGAAATATTAAATAGATTTAATTTTTTCTGCTTATTGTGGAGACAGAATTCTAGGATGTCCTCTAAGATTCCTATCCCTGAAGTGCATGTCCTGTTTACTCCCTTCTTGAAGATGGGTGGCACCTGTGAATTTGATGGTGTTTTTCCCCATCAGTAAATTAAATAGATGGCAAAAGTGAAGGGATTTTTGCAGATATAATTGTAATTCCTCTAATCAGTTGACATTGGGTTAATTAGAAGGGAGCTTATTCATGGTGAGCCTGAACTAAATAGATGAGTCCTTTAAAAAGGGCTTAAAAGTCAGAAAGACAGTAGCAGTGTTCTACTGTCTTCAAAGAAACAAGTCACCCAAAGTTATTCAACTGCAAATTAATGAATTTTGCCAATAACAACAAATGAATTGAGAAGGATTTCTAGCTGCAGCTGAGACTGTGATTCTGACTGACATCTTAGTTGAAGCCTTGTCAGATGTTGAGCAGAGGATAAGGCTAAGCAGTGTCCAGTCTTTGAACTTGCCATTGTTTATCAATTACACTCGTCAACAAACTTTTACAAAAGTCATGTTACTGAAAGAAAATTAGTCATTTCCTACCAATTTGTATGTGCTCAACATGAATATGATAGTCAAATTCTAATTTTGGCTCTAGTTTTTTTTTTTGTAATCTGCAATAGATGTTTGCATCATGAAATGCATGCCAATAGTAATAGGCCTATGGTGAATACCTGTAAAAAATCAAGTCATAGACTGCTTCTTAGATTTCTTCGCTTGTCTCTCGTACAGGAATAGAATAGATGGAAGATAGTTTCCATTGTGCAAAAGCATAGCCTTAAGACTCAGTTTCAAAGAATCTAGAAATAGTCTCCATTCTTGTGGGTCATGAGTGATTTCTAAGACATCCATAAGGCCCTCAATATCAGAACAGAATACCAGAGTACTTTCCTTTCTGAAGCAAGACTCCAACTGCTGGTGGTGCTTTCGATAGAAAGTAATTGTGACATTTTTTTCTAGAAGATTCCATTGTTGGAGTCTCGATCCTAGCAATTCTACCTTGTTCTTGGATAAGTCCAAATCACGAACCAGGTCATTTCGTTCTTCCTGTGTTAGTCTGTGTGGGGTTGATGATGCACCACAGTGAAAATCTGGATCACTGCCTGCTGATGGAACAGGAGAAGAACAGGTCGGCTCCCCCTTGTCCTCATCAGATGAATCAAGAGAATAGGCAGTCCCTCACCATGTGGAACTGGTCTCAATGCAGATGGAATGTTTGGGTAGACTCTTCTCGACTTCTTTTGCTTCATTGTTCTGCCAGAAAGAGGAGGAACCAAGCAGAAGGAACAGTCTTTTCTGTTGTTGCTTGGCTCTCTCCACACCATGGGGACTGCAAACAGCATTGATGGTCTTTTGCCATTTCACCACTGTGAAAGCTGTGCTGTACATGTAGCACAGCACATATGCAGGGCCCAAGGCTTATCTTGGTCACCAACCTTTCATCCAAAGTAAAGATGATAAGCCTTCTTCACTTGAAAAGTGGTACTTTCCTTCTGATTGGCAAATGTCACTTCCCCACAAATAGAGCAGAAATTGTCCACGCTATTAACGCATTTCCCAGGCATTACTGTTCTGTATTGTGCCTAAATGGATAAAATGTTGACAGTTGTATGGAACAGTAGCTTAAACTGTCTCGCACAAAGTCTGAAATTTTTTCAATGCTTAACCTTTCCTACAAAGCTTTCTATAGTGTACTGCTGACGTCAGCTTACTTCAGCAGCTGCCTGGCAGTAGTATTGTATTGCATCAGAAAATGATGCAATCAACTCTGGATGATGTGTGCATGATGGTATTATGCAATGCGATGCAGTATTACATCATTCTAGGCTGATTTAGGATGTTGTTGCAGTCCTACTGGATAAATTTACACAGTGAAACATACAAAATGTATTCAATGAAATATCTTCAAAACGAGAGCTAATAGGGCCTCCCTGGTGGCGCAGCAGTTGAGCGCTGTGCTGTGGAGCTATCGGCAGCGCACGATGCGAGTTCAACGCTCAGCAGGGGAGAATCCCACATGGTGCGGCAGACCTCTCCTGCCTCGCCCACTGCTCCCCTCAGCAGTGTATTAAAAAAACAAACAAACAAAACAAAACAAACAAAAAATGAGAGCTAATAAAAAATTTCAGTGTTCTGTTCATGTTCAGCACACCAAGATATTACAGATCAGGGACTTTTTCAATCAGTAACAATCTCAATGTTGACCAGTGTTATCTGTCAATTAACAGCAAAACTCTAAAACTTATTCTCCTTGCTGTTTCTGTCTGAAGAAAATATATATATTTTATTTATATTACTCTGTGGAATTTAAGAACTGAATCAAACATTCAGGTGTGATACAGATACAGGAATAATGATCATTAATTTTATGCAACTGCAGTATTTGTAGACGGTTCTATTCCTTCCCTCTCAGCTTTTCTGCTTGATTTATGGGATAATAGGAATTTACTTTTGAAAAGGATGACAAAACTAACAAAAACATGATAAGTAGAGTAAAACTCCAGACTTATGCTGAAAAAACAACTTGTCAATCTTTTTTAAGTAGGAGAAGAAAATAAAGAAGTTCCCTTTTGGTGAAATAACACATAGGGTTAAGTTGTAAGAAGTTCAGTGTAGCAGGAGAAAGGTTTATTTGTCCTTTAAGTGTGTCATAAGGAGGCTGTGTTTTTGAAAGACTGTTTTCTTTGTTCCTTTCTTCTGAGGGCTGGATTTGAAGGAGAATGTCTCGTTGTAACTATAAAGCATATAAGTGGAATACAGCAATCTTTCAATACCTGGATAGCCTCTTAGAGGAAAAACAGGGACCCAAGTGAAGAGGGCAGAGTAATAAGGAGGAGGGAAAGAAAAAAGAATGCAAGAGAGATGACTCCACATAATGTTCTTTGATGAATGTATTTTGCATTTTCTACTAAAGAAGAAACATAAGAACCGAATTGGTGTTATTCTCTGTATATTTGTATATTCGATCTTACAATTTTAGAAGTGTTTAATAATGGAGTATATTTTTAATTCTTTCAAACATTAAGGATTTAGTTATAAGATTACACATTTATGTTCTTTTTAATTCTATGTCTGGAGAATGTGCAAGACAACACACAGAATTTCAAGTAGTTTTATTATAAAACTACCACTATAGTATAGAGTACTGTATCTACATAGATGTATAGATAAAAACCAACACGTAATACTGTATCATTTTCTGTAAAATTCCTACAAATATTACAATTTTTTCATAGTCAACAAAACCATAAGAGTCGGCAAGTTTTCTCTACTCTGTTAATTATATGTGCGCCTCATACTCACTTCTTCCTAAAATTTCCAAGGTTGATGACTTCTGAACTTACTATCTGGTCAATCCATTATAGATACTCTAGAACCTTTGAGACTATTAAAGCTGAAGTTACATTTTTTTTCTTAAATGAAGGAATAGAATGAATCCCACTCTATACCCTCAGCCACCTGGATAGATACTTAATAAAAAATGGAATATGATTTGACCATAAATCAGAGATGTTCTGTGAGGGTGGGGGAGGAAAAGGGATCTAAACAGGGGAGAGAAGAGCACAAGGGACTGTGGTGATGGTTCATGGGTGAATTGGTGGTGGGAATTTTATGGAGAACACACAATGATGTAAACGATATACATTAAAAAATTGGAATCTGGAATAAGGAAGTTCTGAATCAAAAACTGCAAAGCAAAGGGGAAGACTTTATAGAAATCCCATAACCTCACAGTGAGTAATTTTCTCCTTTTCTCCTATAAAGTTCCTTCCTGCATAATATCCAATTCAGAATTTTTCATCCTTATATGGAATTAATGCTAATCCTGATATAGAATTAATGTTCAGAGGTCATTTTACTGGGATTATGACATTTTAGGATATAGAACATATGAATTGATATGCAATTTCATATTCAATTAGCTTTATGCAGTTTAAAGTGTCTCATTCCCTTCATTATCCTTCATATTACATCCACAAGTTGACTAGTTATGGCCTTTGGGCATTCAAAATTTTCTGGATAATACAGTCTTACTTTCCATTCTATTTTATCACAAGTCAGAGATATTCCTATCACATCACTTTATCCTGAACATGAATGAAAAGTATGTTCCTTTAATTATTTGAATACGAATTCATTTATGTATTCTACAGAGAGATGCAAGTACAAATAATTCTAATATAATAAGATTGGAGTTAACAAGAGTACCAAGTTCTGTAGGAAACTAAAGTGAAATAGCTCACAATGGTTGAAGGCAGAACACTATACTGGGCTTCTGACCATAGAAAGTTCATAATTTCTTGGCTCAACTGTATTTTATTAAAATTTCTTTATTCCCTGTCTAATTCCTTGTTCAGGGTTCTGATCTGTACTAACCATTGATTCTTCTTCTAGAATTTTAATGTGTACCTGTTAAAGAAAGTCTATAGCCAGGTTCTAAGTCTTGCTCCACTTTGCCCCTACCTGATAGCTCTGTCTTACAAAAATTTGACTCTCCAATCACAATCCATCAGAAAACCACCTTTCAAGGCCAGTGTTTCTTAGACTTTTCTTTAAAGAGGAGAATTAGGATAGGAATGTGAGCATACCGGTAGCTACTATTATTTGGACTCCAGTCAGCCTTGTAGTTTTACTTAAGATATTTTTGAAAAGGGACAAAGTGTTCACATAATTAGCAGTACAATGCTAATCTGGATAAAGGGGTTTTGATATGTGTGAAAGGCTCTCTTAAAGTTAATGTCCTGTTTTATAATTTCATCAATAACTTGGTTGAAATCAGGAATGCAATTTTATGAAAACTATGACTGATCAAAGCTTGTAGAGAAAATGGAAATATTTGAGGACAGAAATAAGGGTTTAACGAAGACAAAGGAAGGTAAAATAATAAAATGGAAATATAAGGAAATATGTAAATATGAACTTAAGGTCAAAAGGTCAACTGCATAAATCCAGGTTAGAGCAATGTCTGACTTGACAGCATTTGTCCACCAATACTAATTAATAACAGAACAAAACAAGAAACAGGAAAAGCTATGTAGTTTTCATTTATGCCAATAATATGATATGTTCTCTAAAATTGCTAGTGTAATCTTACCTTGCAAAGTCTTATTAAAAAGAATCATATGTAAATGTATATGTATGTAAATGTATATTTATGATGTTTCTTGATATAAATATAAAGTGTAGCATGGAAGTCCACCACAGAGATAAAAATTATATTGTTTAGCTTAGGGTACTAAATAAATATTTTTTATCCAATCCTCTTATAAAAATTTGAAATAACAATTATAATATAAAATAATATTAAGGGTATATGAAACTCCTAAAGAAATAAGAACAATTATAGCAACATTAACTATATTTCTGTTTTGCTTATGTAGCAAACTAATGTTGCTATATACATATATATGTATATATGTGTATATGTATGTATATATGTGTATGTATACACACATATATGTGTATATGTGTATATATGTGTGTGTGTGTGTGTATGTGATGAATGGGCATATATGACTGAACACATTTAATTTTTATTTTAATTGTCCTATTATACATTATAGGAAATATAAAGCAGGAATTGTTTTAATTTGTAGGTATTAACATAAATTCAGTTATTTATCTCAGTTTTAGTGGTCATGGTAAGTACTCAGTGTGCCTTTCTGGAAGCATTTTCCTTGGGTGAATCAAAGTAGCATCAAGAGGAAGAAAGGACTGATCTGGTATTCTGTGTTGAATGTGTGCTTATCTGAGTGGGAAAATATTATATATAATATAAAGTAATCTCTTAGAATGTGTCATATCTACATAAGAAATAGAAAACAAAGCATCACACTGTAAAAAATTAGAGACTGAATTGTATATTCATTTTTTTTCGTTTTAAAAGGAATATTGAAAAAGCAAAATTCACCAAAGATTAGCATAAACAGTGAGCTAACATTCTGAAAAACATGCCTTAAAACTATTTTGAGGGAATTGAAAACATTTATTAAAAAGCAAGTTTCAAAGGAATAGGGGCTATTTTTGTTTTGTTGAAAATGGTTCATCATCGTAATTTTGCATGGAGTAAATGAATGAATGAAGGACTAGATGGGAATAGACAATACACCTATTTTTATTTGAGGGAAAGACATTTGATTTATTTCAGAGAATAGATTTAGATATAAGAATTGGAAGTTATATTGAGAATAACTCTAATGATATTTATATAAGGAAGAAATTTCTCATGGTAATTGCTTTTTTGAGACTCTTAAGTATATGGGATACTCCAGCGCAGGAACGTTCTCTTAATTTTAAGGGTCTCATTTCAATCAAAATACCAAAAGCTGTTTTGCTAAAAGCAGAATATTCTGCAGTAAAAATGTGCCATATACTTCTATTTTTCTCTGAAACTTGGAACATTATTAAAACTCCTAAAATAATTTCCACGACCTCAAGCAAAAGACCAAGTAGTGGATTCAATTTTTGAATTGAAAATGACACTCTCTGGGCCTCCCTAGTGGCCTACAGGTTAAGTCTCGGCGCCATCACCACTACAACCCGAGTTTGAGCCCCGGCCAGGGAACTAACCCTCACCTGACACAGCAGACCTCTCCTGTCTTATCCATTGATCTCCTTAACAATGTATGTCAGTAAACCCACCTATTCTGCTCCCCACTCTGTTTCTGGTGACTTCTCTCACCAGTGGCCTACACTCCAGTTCTTCCATGTAAAAATAAAAATAAATGACATTTTAAATATAGGCAAGAGTAGACAGCAACTAGAAATTTGTGAATATAGATAATTTTCAAAAATCTTGATTTTTGTTTATTTTAAAAAAGTACCTAGGTATATTTTTAATTACCTAGATATGTTTTTAATTATCTAGGTATATTTTTTTCTGCTATTCTTTCAAATTTTAATGTGAAGTGACTAGAAAGAAAAGAGGGCTAGAATAGGAGGAATGCTTCATATTTCAGTTAGAGAACGACTATGACTGACATGCAGAATATACTGCTGATTGGGAGAAAAAAGTTTGGATGACACATCATTAGCTGTTGAACTTTATTTTGGCATTTTCCTTGTGTATTTATAAAATCCATTGAAGTCTTAAGTACATCAAGAATTTTAATCTTGAATGTTGTTAGTGGAGTTTAATTTCTCCTTTCAGGAGAAATAAATTTATAACTGCGGTATGTTTTAGAAATACAAGTACATCTTGATAGGTACCAAGGGAAGTCCTATTTATTTTGTTTTAAAACAGGTGATCTGTGAGTAATGTGGTGCAGAGATTAATGGGGATTACACCTGCGGGGATAAATCAAATATTGTACAAAAATGAACAATGGTGTAAAATGAGCAATGAGGTAAGAAAATGATAATAAAAAGAAATAGGCGATCTGTTCTTTTTGTTTGCTTGGATGATTGATTTATATGGTTTTTTTTAAGATTTATTTATTTATGCATACAGGCCAGAGGTGTGGGGCGGTGAAAGGGTTCACCAGAGACAGAGTGGGGAGCAGAACAGGCAGATTGACCGAAATACACTGCTGAGGGGAGCAGCGGGCGAGGCAGGAGTGGTCTGCCGCACCATGTGGGAATCTCCCTGGTGGGGTGTGGAACTCACGTCACTGCTGCCCACAGCTCCACAGTGCAGCACTTAACTGCTGTGCCACCAGGAGGCCCTGATTTATATCTTAAATATATACCAAACCAATTTGATTTTGTAGAGTTTTAACGTCATTATTCAAATCATTTGCTAAGGGCAATTCTGTAAATTAAAAGTAACTTAAAATTTAAAACAAACATTGACAGATAAATACATTAGTATTTTTTAAATGCATTTAAAAATCTAAAAATTAAAAGGCAATAATTTGATCATGGACAATAGACCTCGAAATCTAATTTTATGAAGAAATACAGTTTTTTTAGCTTGGAAGTTTCAATGCAATACATATATTTGGGGGGTTGAGTAGAAGATCTATAGCGTAATCCTCCACAGCATATTACACAATAACTTAAAACATTTCTGACAAAGTGGTTATAAACAAAATGGTTTAGGGCAAGTTAAAGTTTTGTGGTGGCTCTATTTCATAAATACAATATCCACCAAAATGTGTGATAGTAACTATAAAATGTGAGTGAAATTGTTTTGAAAAATTCAAATAAAATTTACAGTAGTATGGTATATATTCCTCTCTCATATTTACTAAAGCTAATCATTGCTTCGATATTTATGGTTATTTCAGGGTTCAGGTTGCCCATTGTATGGGGAAATTTTAATCTTAAAATTTAGCAAATATTTCAGAAAACGTATACCTTTATCCTTTGTCTAACTTCATAGACTAATAAAGGCCTTCTTAGTCTGTACAGAAGCCATAGAATAGAACTCATAACTGTGATTTCCAGAGTAATATTGCATCTCAGAGGAAAATACAAATAAATGACTCATTTTCTGTCTAGTTGTATGATGGTATTATAGTCTTTTTACTTAATTTCTTTATCTAGAAAATGGATTTATCATGGTATCTTTCTTTGTGTGGAAGAAACTAATTTACTGGATATTTAAGAGTACTTTGTAAGTGTATAATGTCTGCAAATGCTCAATAATTAAGAGAACAGTTCATTTTAAAATATAAATCAAATATGCTAGGGGAGGAATAATTCCAGGAAAGAAACCAGGCAAAGTGCTGTGTCAGAGCTCTAGGCAGACTTTCTGGCTGTGGTGAGATACAGTAACTATTATCATTTCTCCCATGAGGTGTAATGGCCTCACTCACAGGCAGATACCACATTGCCTGGAGCATTTTGACTCGACTTAATGACAAGAACTCTGATTTAAAAGAAGTAATAAGCACCTATTCAGTGTGGGTCATGCTGGAAATAGCTAAAGAACATGATGGTCCTCATGGAGCTTTCTGTTTAGAGGGGAAGGCAGGTGATTAAAAGTTTTAAATCGTGCAATGAATTGACACTTGATGGGAAAGTGAAAGAAGTTCTGTAGAGCACTGAGTAGGAGCACTGAAGCTCTTCTTACTTGGAGGTACAGTTAGGAAAAACTTTCCATGGTAGTGCTTTGCACCTAGCTCTCCGCTATTGAATTAATATTTATGTTAGGAAAGTGGTGTAATCCTCAAAGAAGTAATATATGTATTATAAAAATTCTGAACAAGATTATTTAAGAATTTTCATTTATTCTACTTAGAGCATTGACTGGTACCTGTCTTTAGTGTGTATTTTATCACAACATCCTTCACTGACTTCCAGATTTCAAAGTTTCTTTATAATAAATTCCTAAAATTAGCTTTCAAGTTTCTCCTCAATGTGACACTAACAAATCTTAAAATTCAATCAAAGGAAACTACCCTTTAGACATTCGAGCTTTCCTGCATGTGAATTTTCATCCATGATTTTTGGTCTCCACATAGCTTTACCTATAAAAATAATGTGAGACAGAAACCAAAATCCTGTCTTCATCAGTTCTCTGATTCCACATCTAGGAAGAAGACCCTCTTTAGAAAGTAGTTTTTTTGTCTATAATGTTGTAGGGCCTGTGGAAAACAAAGTTTTCTGACATTTTTTTTTTTTGCAGTAACCTTCTAACACAGATGGCCTAGATGATAACATGTAGCTTTGAAATGCAGTCTGCATGTGAGAATAGCAGTAAATAATGTAACCTTGATATATAGTTCCCAAACATGACACATACTTCTGTAAACTAGGCCTAAACTTGGCCCTGCACCAACTTTGTCTATAAATTATATAAAAGCCAACAGGCCGCCTCTGAGGGCACCTCTCATGGTCTGTCATGGTCATTCGCTGGGAATGGGGCCACTACTATGTCCAGAGTCCAGGGGACTGCTCCTGCTGGATGCTGCTGCTCTTGCTACCCGTTTTTCTCCTTCTGCCTCAATAAAGACTGTTCCTGCTCCTGACATATGGGACTGCATGACCTGTTTTCTGGTCTGCCACCATTAAGAACCAGGCAAGCTTATAGCTAAAGCCCGACAAATGGGAAATTTGTTATTTACCCCACATTATATTTTCTGATAAAGTTTCATTCACTGAAAATATTAAAATTACAGAATTATTTAATCTGAAAAAAGAAATATCTGCTTCAGAAATAAGGAGTTTGTTTATATGTCACGATTATATGTTGAGCTCATGAAACTTAGTGCTACAAAGTTCCAACATATACTTGAACTCTGTTCAATCATTGATTAACTCAATCTGAAAAGGCTAACACATCTATTTAATGTTTTCTATGAGGAAAGATCCATTACTAGGTATCTTCCAGAAAAAAATACCAGAGATAATTAGCAAGGCAGTCCAGAAGAGATTAAATTTTTACTCAAAATTAACTAACACTGAGACTTACCTAACTAGAAGAAATTGTCTTAGCTTTATAGCTACACATACTTTTATACTTCCTCCCCAAAGTTTGAAGGATTTAAATTCATTTTAGAAAGTTTATCAGATTTATATAAAGCACTATAGAATATTTTAGTTATTTATTTCAGCCAAGTATGCAGACATTTAAATAGGAAAATATGTTCTCTTTCTCTCTCTCTCTCTTTCTACCTTCCTTCCTATCATCTACCCCTTTATTTATTCATCACTATATTCTAATTAAATAATTTTTGGCCCAGAGTATGTTAAATGTTTTTTAATTAAATGCATATATACATGAATTCAATATGTGATAATAGAAATAGCACAAAAAACAATGAAGAACATTGTTGGAAAAATAATCAGTGATGCAAAGAAAATTAAGCAAATCATAAACCATTTTGCTCTAGTCTATATTAATATCCTTCTACAATGGATGATTATATGGTATAATTTTTTTTTCAAAATTTATGCCAAAAGAGACCTATAATTAACAGTGAAATTCTATAAGAACAGAAAAAGCACTATCAAAGAGCCATCTACACTTCAAAAAACATATTTCTATAGATAAATTCTACCAAAATATAAAATAGCAATTTCTTTGCTATTTAAGGTCTTCTTGAGTTAAGTAAATGGGGCTTCAAGATTCTTAAGCCAACAATAAAAACTGATAAAAATAGCACCCAAAAGGAATATAATAGGCTAATAAATGGCAATAAAATTTCCTTAATAAACCATTAACAAATAGATTCCATCAGCATGTTAAAAATATATTAAAACAAGGTTTCCCAAAATATTAAATATTATACACCATATGGCCCAACAATTCCACTCTTAGATATCTACCCAAATAATATGAAGACATTAAAGGGAAATATGCACTCCTGTGTTCATTGCATCACTATGTACAATAGTCAAACTATGGAAACAACCTTAGAGACCTTAAACAGATAAATGAATTAGGAAAATGTGGCACATACACACAATGGAATACTACTCAACTGTTTAAAAAAAAGATAAACTTTTCCATTTGTGACAACATGGATTCAAATAGAGAGGATTATGCTAAATTAAATAAGTCAAAAAGAGAGAAATACCAGATGGTGTCATTTATATGTGGAATATAAAGAAACAAAGGGTCAGATAAAGCCAAGTCAATAATAAACCTTAGAAATCTGACTGTAGGGGCCTCCCTTGTGGCACAGCAAATAAGCGCTGCGCTGTGGAGCTGTCGGCAGCAGCAATGCAAGTTCGATGCCTGGCGGGGGAGATTCCCACATGCCCCGCCCCCCCAGACCTCTCCTGCCGGGGAGATTCCCACATGGCGAGGCAGACCTCTCCTGCCTGGCCCGCTGCTCCCCTCAGCAGTGTGTTTCCACTGATCTGCCTGTTCTGCTCCCCACTCTGTCTCTGGTGAACACTCTTGCTGCCCCATGCCTCTGGCCTGTACCCCAGCTTGTATGCATAAATAAATAAATTAAAAAAAAAAAGAAATCTAACTGTAGGTTTGAGGCTACCAGAGGGGATGAGGACAGGGAGTGGGGAGAACAAACTGGGGAGGGAGTAAGTACAATGGACTATGGTGGAGGTCTATGTTTATTTTTTTTGGTTGTGAGTATGGTGTAGTAGAAACCTAAGGATCTTATAACTAAATATCAAACAATGTTGTAAGCCAATGTTACCTCAATAAATCAAAGATAGTTTAATATTTAATATTAGAAATTCTATTGATACTATTTAACATGTAAAAGAATTATCATATCATCTTTCTCCAAGATGCTGAATATTCACCATCAACTGTTGAGTGAAATAATTCCTAATAAAATGAGTAAATTGGTAGTATTTTACTTGTAAAGCCTGCATATCTAAACCTCAAAATCAGAGTCATTACTGATAGGGAAATAAAAAAATCTATTAAAGAGATGAATGATGTAGCTATCCAAACTACTGCTACTATTTAGCATTACTGTAGAATAACTAGCCAAAAACAATTAGAAAAGAGGACAAAAAATGGATGCTACATGTTTGAAGTTCAAAATGAAAAAAAAATCAAACTGACACACTGGACTGGACTAGTGTTATATTCTGGTACAGATGGTTGTGCACAACGAAAAATTATTTCTTTGGACCTAATTTCTCATTGATACGGCTTGGTAATTGGGAGATAAAAGAATGGAGTGTATTTCTGAAATGAATTTCTCTCCATCTTCCATCTTACTCCAGGACTTAAAAATGCATAATGCTTTTACTACCTTTATGTTATGCTGACTGATATTTATACTAAAATAAAAATTGTTCTGAAATGGTTGGTGGTGCTAGTTAGAAAGGTTAGATACTATTTGACATTAGTCTGAAGAAATTTTCTTGTTTATTTGTAAAGCAATATTTTCATTCAGGAGTGTATATTCAGAAGGGATAAAATATGGAGTATTGATATAAGGAGAAAATTGTCCAGCCAGCTAGACTGGCTTATTTAATTCTAATAACAATAATGGCAATCTATTTTTTAAAAAGAAAATTTAAGGGATGCTATCCATATTCAAGGAGACATAGAAAAGATAGCTTCTGTTGGAAGGTTAGAAAAATGACATTTTTTCTATATAATTTGTTAAATATTTTATAAATTAAAAAATAAAGTAATTTATTTTTAATTTAGTAATGTGACCACTTGAGGAATTGGTGTTCTCCAAATATATATAGATGCTTTCTAAATGTAAAAGGAAAAATAAGTAAATTAGAGTTTGTTGAACTTTAAGCAGGGAGATTAATTATTTTTCACTTTCAATTTAAGAGAAACAACTCATTTGTTGGTTTGCTTTGCTTCCAGAATGTAATTTATCTTGGGCCAAAGAGAGCCAACTATGAATCCAAATCAGACAATGAATATAGGAAACATGGTTTTCTACCCAAAAGCTATTAAATGATAGCAAGATTACAAAAACAATCATAAACCTGTAAGGCAAAAGAGAATGGGTGTGGATGAGGTGAAAGAAAATAACAGATAATGGAGATGAATATATTATGCAGATGTTGATTTATAATGATGCACATCTTAAACATATATAATATTATAATTCAATAAAAATTTTAAGAAAAGGAAATAAAATTAAGTAAGGATAAACACAGCTAGAGTTAGTTTTAAAGAACCAAGAATAAAAGTAAAAAGTGCAATGTAATTTATATATTGAAGTGGGAAGTTAAATAAAGTGTTTATAACTTTCTTGATTTTTAAAAAATTTTAGTCATTAAAATTAAAGAATGTGTTCTTTGAATGTTAACTAGGATGCTATTTTTTATTTTCTCTTTAAGAAGAACCACATTTCTCCACATCAAAAGAATAAGAAACTTTTTTGGATTAATTTCTCTAAAACAGGCTTATTAGGTGTCTTATCCATATACCTTGTCATTAAATACAAAAAAAGCTATTTTACCAGAAGCTATATTGCTATATCCCATTTCGTCCAGGAATTGACAAGCTCTAATTTACCTAAAAAATGGTTTCCCTATAGTCCAAAAAGGAACTCTTGAAAATAAAATGTTTTTAATGAAAATTAAATATTTTTCATGAAACACCGTACAATTGACTCATTTTATCCTCTTCCAACCCCCTTTCTTCTGGTAACCAGCATTCTGTTGTTAGAACCTAGGGGTGTTAGTTTTGTAAAATCTCTGTAATTCCCAACTAGAGAAGTAGCTCTGACAGATATTACCCCTGGTGTGCTCTGGTTTCCTTATAGAGAGAAAGATACGCTATGAGGAAATGACACTGAAGCAGATTAAAAAAAAAAAAAAAAACCCTAAGTTAAAAAATATACATAAGTGAAATGGACAATTGACAGTTTACTAAGTGAACTAGAAAACTGTGAAATTTAAATTCACATGTTGTGGTGAGAAGGATCAATTAAGAAATAATCTGATTTATCCCCCCGCACTTCAGGATTAGTAGCAACAGCATATTGGAATATGAGGATAATGGTGGGGGAGTGAAAACGGAAAGATTGTTGAAGTTTATAATACAAAGCAGTTAGGTAACTTGTTCTATCCACCCTCCCACTCCCCAGACAATGAACAGAATACTCCTCCGGGACTCCAGCAATCTGTATGTTTATTTTCATGGGAGGACAAACCTGAAAGACTCTGCATTAGGGACAGCAGGCACTGCCAAGCCTGATGGTGCTGTACTCAAATCATGGGTTTATATATCCTAGGGTAGATACTGGAAGATTTCTCTGGGGAAACTGGCAGAACCAAGAAAAAAGCTGTTAAGATACTAGTCTCTAGTTAGCAATTCTACACATTGAGACCCTTATTTATAAGCCCTTCTTACCTTGAGTGAGATTCTAGTCAAGGATACTGAACAGGGTAACAGACCACCAGATACTTGTGATAAACTCTTACATTGAAAGATAGAGACTAAGACAAGAACAAAGAGGAGGCTGAGTGAATTCAAGATGTTGAAATAATATAAATAATACCCACAAATATAAAGTCCATACATAGGAGAATATAATGTATCCTTCATTTTAAAATAACATACAATATAAAAGGAATTATCAGAAAACAAAAAGGAACTTTTAAAAATATATATATATTTTTATTGTTATTTATATCTTTTACATTTTGTATTTCCCTTGGGTAACCCAGCACCAATTCACACATGATCCATCTCTGTGGTCCCTTATGTCCTTTTCCACTCCATTTTGTGCCCTTATCCTCCCCCGCCCACCCGCCCCAGCCGCTGAGTGTCTCTCTCCTATTTGGTTTCCCTATAGTCCAAAAAGGAACTCTTGAAAATAAAATGTTTTTAATGAAAATTAAATCATTTTCATGAAACATCATACAATTGACTCATTTTATCCACTTCCAACCCCCTTTCTTCTGGTAGCCAGCATTCTGTTGTTAGAACCTAGGGGTATGTTTTTATTTTGTTTGTGCATTTGCTTTCTTTATATTATAAGCTTTTATTTTGTGGTGGATGGAAACTGGTTTTGATGGGGTTCATAATTTAGCTTATAGAGAAATGTTGAATTTTAGTGCTGTACATCTAAAACCTATATAATATATAATGTTGTACAGCTAAAACCAGTTATGTCAATAAATCAAAAATAAATTAAAAATGTGATAACAGAAATAAAAATATAAACATATAGGGGTTAGAATATAAAGTTGAAGAAATCACACACTAAAGAACATAAAAAACAGACACAGAAAGTTGGAGCATACACTGTCATCTGAATTACCAAAAAAAGGGCATTACTGCAAATCAACTTGTGAAGAATGTCCATAGTAAATAATGCCTTTCAGTCGGTTACAGTGTACAAATGGGAAAAAAATTTCAACCCTCTACTACTTATTATACACAAAAATTTGGACAGATGATGGACCTAAATGTGAACAATAAAATATAAGACAATGGGGAAACATTTTAGGAGTAACCTTTATAACTTGGATAGTCAAAGATTTCTTAGGACATAAAGATCACTAATCATTAAACCATAAAAAATTGAAGAGTGGTTTGTTATTTATATTAATAACTTTAATTTTCAATGTTTTCTATCAGAGACATGTACAGCAAATTTTTTAGCAGCTTCATAGGAATAGCCCCAGGCTAGAAATAACCTACATGTCCCACAAATATTTGAATGAATAAAGGGTACTCTATTTGCTTTGTGAAATACAACATTGGAATGCAGCAACTTTTTTACATGCAATATTTTTGATGAATCTCATCAATATATGACTCAGTGAAAATTCAGACAAAAAAGATTACATAATACATGATTCTGTTTCTATGTTGTTAAAAATCCAGTAAATAGGGTCCACTTTATGGTGATGTATGGAAACTATTTTTGGTGGCAAAATAATGTCATATGTACAGCTATTGATTACAAAGCTATAAACTTAACACCTTTATAAAGTTAGAAACAAGATACTCAAAAAATTTAAAAGACAAACTAATCTATTTTCATAGAGGTAAAAGCACTGGTTACCTTCGAGAGTATTGACTAAGTGAGAGAAGGACAAAATCTTTGGGATATTGGGAATATTTTATATTTTGATTTATGTGGTATGTGGATGTAACATAGGCAAAGGTTTATCAATAAAATATACATAAAATGTGTACATTTTACCTTACCTGATTCTCAACAATATAAGAAAAAAAAGGGAAAAATGAAAAGTAAATAATAGTATGCCTTTCATACAACCTATTACAGTCCTTGGAGCTGTTAATCAATATTCTGGTTGTCTTCCTTTTGGAGTCTTTCTGCAATTACACCTTTCGACACTTCTGCAATTAGGCATGGGCTTGCGATTTGGTGTGACTCTGAAATATAAGTAGATATAATACATATTATTCTGGGTGGATATTTTTAATAGTCAGTGTGTAACTTGCCATGTTGCCTTTTCTCTGCTGCAATCCTACGATCCTTGAGAGGGTAGAAACTGTCACCCTAGCCTCTGAGTAAAGACATTGTGGAGCAGAGTGCCCAGTAACTCTCTGTTTGACCTATGGTGTCAGTGAGAAATAAACCTCTTTTGTTTAAACCACTGATATTCAGGTTTGCTTTTTTACTGTAATACAACATAACTCATTTTGACTGATACTTCTAGAAGATAAAAAAAAAAAAAGAGGCATTAAAATTGTCAAAGAAATAGGGCAAAAACATTTCCCAGAATGGATGGACATTAATTTTCTGATAGAAAGCTCCTCCTAGGCAGAGTACAATGAATGAATGGGACAAGATCCACAAAATGCATGCTTTTGTGACATTTTAGACTAAAGAGAGTACCCTAGAGGCAGGACAAAATCATGGACAAAGGATTCGGAGTCATAACAGACATGAACTTCTTGATATCAACTCTGGAAGCTAGAAGACAATGACACACTTTCAAAATTCTACTAAAACCATTTTTAATCTGTTTTTGCATCCCACCCAAACTTTCAGTCAAGTGTGAATGTATAAAAATAAAGACATTTAAGAAAGTTGAGTCAACAAAAATTGAATTGCTCTTTTTCCCTGTCTTAGGAAGCTTCTTCAATATATGTTGCACTAAAATAATCTAGAAAAATGGCTTAGTATGTCTGAGTGTACCACAGTGTTGTTCCTCCTTCTTTGTTAGTGCCCTAACTGCTAAAGTTAAGTCTTACACTTCCTGTCTTCTTGTAGATAGAAGTGGCAATGTGATTAAATTTTGCTTTTGAGATTTAAATAGGGGTAGGGTGTACAACTGCCAGGAAATGTTTTGAAAGGGCATGGACTATACTTGCCTCTTTTCTTTTTTATAATGTGCTCATGATGGCCAAGCTCCAGCAGCCATCTTTTATCATAACCTGATATCTGTAAAAAGAGCAAGTAGCAAGCAGGTAAAACAAGAACTAAGGGTCATTCCATTCCTGGACCATAATTTCACTTACGGTAAACAATCATTTTGTTTCATCGCTTGTCTTGTTTCTTTCTCAGAGACAAAGGAAACCCTAACTCAAAGGAAGGGATCTTGTGAAAGGGGATCGATCACAGATTGATGGAGAAAATCCTTAGGACTGATTAAAAAAAAAAATCTCAGATTTTGAGGGGATGATGTTCTAAGAGGGCTGTCTCTAATATTTTATTATGGAAAGAAAGTCAATCTGTTAAATCTAAAACTGAAATACTGACATTTGGCAATATACACATGCTATTGAGAATACAGAGCCAACATGAGTTGATTTGTGATGTGGGAAGCAAAGGTGGAAGGCAGTGAGGGTGGTTGGCACAGAATAATGTTATTTTTAATTATAAGCCTTGATGAGCTATTAATTAAACTGTAACTACATTTTATTATTTACTGGATTTGTAATGATAAACAGTATATATCATTTTAAAAAAGGGAAATGGATATTTAAACCTGTGATTTGTATTTTCTACTGTATCTGATTGAGAATGGTAAGAAAGTTCTATTGTTTGTGCTAGTTGACTTACCAGAAGGTGATTTAAAGAAATGGCATTCTTAAATTGAGAGACAAAGGTCAAAGACAAGCAATGCCTTAGCTGTTAAAACATATATCATGAAGCACAAATCCTTAACAGCATACAGTGGCAGTCCATGGGGAGTGAAGAGGAGTGCCTTTAGTTTGTATCTGTGAGTTATTGCTATGACATGACACTATTACATTTTGGTTTTTAGCATTTTTAAAGAGGAAGTAATAGTTATGAGAGATGAAGAACTCTGAATTAAGTACTGTAGTTATACACAGAAGGGTAATTTGGTTTTGATGTATTAGCCTGAGCCTGTTAACTAATAATACCAAATTTTAAGTAGCATCTCACCAGTATGAAAAAGAGGTAGCATCATTATTAATGTCTAAACTATAGTGTGTTTCACACAGGATTATGGTAAAGGTCAGGCCATGTTTCTCTGAATTAAAAGCTATTCTGAGCTATCGCATTCCTAATCAACTCAGACCTAAAGGTGCATAGCTCAGTTATAATGAGGCACAATGAATTTAAATAAACTGCAAGATACTGTATAGTGATTTATATGTGCACTGTGGTATCCTTTTAACTCATTAGCAATGAATGATACTATGTGTTTGCAACTGTTTTTTGCTGTATAACTATTTTTTAATCACAATATTTCTTAGTAAAAAATGCCTTATGCTCCCATTTTCTTTCTGTATGTGTAAAGTAAAAGGCAATGGGTGCTCCTGGCATGTATCCAAACATGAGTCACAGCAGAAAGAAACTGGCAAATATACACTCAAATAAATTTCATAAATTAACAATTTGTAACTGTGCTTACATGTTTATGGTTTCACAGTATAGAATTGCCATGGGAATTGAGAACAAGAATTGAAGGTTATATGTAGGTTTCTGAATTATACTTCAGACTTATCCTTGTAGAGGATTAAACACACACACACAGGACATTTGAGCACTTATTAAAAGAAAAACAACAACAAAAATCCCCCAAATTAACCAGAAACTATTCTGTTTAATAATTCAAATAATACATATTGTTCATCTTCTTATATACATCTAATAATTTTTGTAAACAAGTTCCTATAACTTGATCATATAGCAAGTTTATATATAAACTGTAGGCTTTGATTTAATTTAATAAAGTTGTTTTATTTTCTTTATTTGTATATTAAGAGAAAATCTTATGGGTGCATGAGCAAACAGTGTGATAGCATTGATGGAATTCTTTTTATCCAGTTCAGTTATATACACTTTTTGGTGGTCAAAGGAGACTGATTATAACATCCTGGGAAATCTGTTTCTCCTAATGCTTAAGAAACTCACTCAGATATATTTACCTCAAGTTATATTCTCCACACTTGATATGGCCTCATTACTAAAACTGAGTTAAATTTATCCAAACCTTTATATGGAGACAGGATTTTTCTCAAGTTTCAACTGCTTTTTAAGTTTCACTGGTAATTATCTATCCTTCCCATTATTTTTTCTTGGTTAGTTTTTAACCTAATACACACTTGGCTTTGTACTCATTAACTTCAGAATAATGTGATGCATACTCCTTACTATTCTTCAGTATTTAGTTCCTTTTTTTCTTAGGAGGGATGAAATTTTATCTACTTAATGGCTATCTAGCTGCAAACTGTATTTCTCAGTCTCCCTTGAAGCTTGGTATTACAGGCTGAATTGTGTCCTCGAATTCATCTATGAAATTTTAATTCCCAGTTCTCAGAATGTGATGGTATTTGGAGACTGGTTTTCTATCTTTAATTAATTAATTAGTTAATTAGTAAATATTGAGGCAACATTGGTTTACAGTGCTGTATATAAGTTAGAGGTATTGGATCACCCACACACCACACACATAGCCAAGGCACCCTTAGTCCACCATCATAGTCCATTGTGCCTCCTCAGTCTGCTCCCCCTCCTTCCCCTACATTCTTTGTAGTCTCAAATCTACAGTGAGATTTCTAGGGTTTGTTATTGTTTGTTTATCTCTGACCCTTTGTTTTATTTCTCTGTATTCTACATATAAGTGATACCATCCAGTTTCATCTTTCTCCTTTTGATTTATTTTGTTTAGTCAAGTCCCCTCCAGTTCCATTCATGCTTTGCAAATGACAAGAGTTCAACTTTTTTTTTTTTTTTTATAGCTAAGAATAGTAAATTAGGGCACAGACATACACAATGAAAGACCATGTGAAGACACCAGGGAAGATAGTTACCTCCATGCTGTGGGGAAAGACATCAAAAGAAACAAACCCCTGAATCCTTGATCTCAGACTTTTCACTTCTTGAATTGTGAGGAAAATAAATTCTGTCATTTAAGTCAGCCAGTCTATAGTACTTTGTTATGGCAGTCCTAGAATTTCTACTTATGGAATTTAGATTGGGTTATTGGAGTATAAGCAGAAGTGACATGTGCTGTTTCTAGGTCATTTCCAAAGATACAAGATTGAATATGTCTTTTCACTTTTCACAGGCTAGAGCATACATATGGTAGGGACTCAGCTTTGAATGTTCAAATAAGGTCCTTTTTTTTTTTTTTAAAAGATTTATTTATTGACGCATACAAGCTGGGATGTAGGCCAGAGGTGTAGGGGTGGTAAGAGGATTCACCAGAGACAGAGTGGGGAGCAGAACAGGCAGATCGACTGAAGTACACTGCTGAGGGGAGCAGCGGGCGAGTCAGGAGAGGTCTGCTGTGCCATGTGGTCATCTCCCTAGCCAGGCATCGAACTCTTGCAGCAGTGGCTCTGTATAGCTTCATAGTGCTGCGCTTAACCTGTTGTGCCACCAGGGAGACCTGAAACTGGTCCTTGAATGACCTTGTAGGGTGGAAGTAGCCAGTCAAGCAGTGCTAGTCACATCTGGACTATTAGTTAGATATAAGTAAATTTTTAACCTTTTTTAAACCTTTGCATTTTTTCAGTTTCTGTTATTATAGGTTAATGCCTTTCCCCTAAATAATAAAACATATGGATCATAGACCTCTACTCTATTTCCACTTTAATTTTTCATTTATAGTCTATATATAATATTTAACAGAGTAATTTATAATAAATTATACACATTTATAATTTAAATATGTAGAATTATAATATCTATATACTTTTTGATTGCATATTACATTGTGAAACAACTATTTTCATTACAATTCCATTATCATGATGATTGTAACAGTAAAATGTCTGAAGTATGCTTGTCTTTCCTTTTCTTGGTATTATCAGGGAGTCTTTATGAACTATTATTAAACTCAATTTCATCCTTCATAAAGATCAAGGAACTAAAGATATCACCTAGTCCTCTTTATAAATCAGGAAGATAGTGTCCACCCACAGCCTACTCCTGGCTCCTATCCAAGCATTCCTCTGAGGTTGTTTTGATTAAGTCCTATTATTGTTCACTAAAATATGCTGTTGGAAGATATGCCCTATTTTCATAGGCTTATTGACTTTCTACATGTTCCATGCTAATCATACTATGCAATTTTTAACAGATATCGATGACCATGATAAGTGATTTAGAGGAAATAATACCCATCCCTTCCATCTCCTCATTTCTAGGCATGTTAGAAGATTTCTACCAATTTTAAAGAATTTTAACCAGTATGCAAAGCTCTTTTTAAAAAGTGTTTTTGTAGTTAGAAAGTCCAACTTTTTTCCTAACCTACCATTTTGTAACATTGCTGATTGAATAGATGTGTTTTAATGCCAAAAAACCCTAGGATTTATAGCAAGGAGATGATGATGTCCCTGAAGGAGGTGGTGTATCAGTTACCTGGAGTAGTCATTTGGAGCTTCTTTCCATTGTGATTTATGTAAAATAACTTGCAGGCAAATCTGCCTCACAACTGTGTTCAGTTTGGAACTGAAAGATGGGGCATTTGCTTCTTCTCGCTCAAAAATAGGATAAGTTTAGCTTGACTGAATGGTGGTAATTCCATCTCCCCACTCTTGCATTAAGTGATTAACCCACTGGAAGTCTGTGATCTGCTTTGAAGTCCCTAGCTTCAAAAGACTCCCCATATGAGACCTATTCACATAAACCTCAGTTCCTCTAAATAGAAAAAAAATGCATTTTATTCTTAATTTTTTTTTCAGTTGATGAAATGTCTTTTGAGCATCAATAGGATTTTGAGATTACCATAATTTCTTCTCAGATTCACTACTGGGGAGTAAATATTGAAGGTCCTGGCACACAGGGTTTTCTTCCATGGAAATCGGCCAGGAAAGGCCACTGTAAATCACTTAAGGCTTTTTTGAGGTATTTCCTTGTCATGCCACCAGGTAATGTCTCCTTCTAAGGAACAATGAGTTTGTAAGTGGGTCTTAAAATGCCAAGATAAACATTTATTCCTTGAATTTTGAAGAGGAAATAAAGTTATTATCTCTTTTTCTCTCTTTCATTTTTTTTTTTTAATTCTCTGAACCCTGGAGAGTATACTCTATTTGGTAATTTCAGATTTAATTAAGTAATTGGGCATAATTCTCAGTGGAGAAGGGCAAATAAAATACTCTTGGCTTGAAAGATCACTTTAATCAAGTGAGTTTCTTCCTCTCTATTAACTATTAACTTTTGTTGAAAATTATTCGTTTCAAATGAGAGCTGAAATCATCCTAGTCCTCAAATAAAACTGAACATTCAACCAAAAAAAGAATAAGTAAATAAACTTACAAAGGGAGACATGGGAAAATAAGACCTAAATAAGAGGAAGTATTTAACAGAAACCCCAAAAGTTTGAATTTCGTATATTATGTATATATTTAGGCTAATAATTAGTACCAGCTTATACTATATGCAAATTAGATAGAAATAAAAAATATTGAAATTTTAGATTTTATGGAATTATCTAAGAATCATTTCTTTCATAAAGCCTTATTTAGGTGTGCTATAGCTGAAATTTTAAAGTTTAGTTGGGCTCCTAAAATATTTGGAAGATACATTCATTCATTTGTTCAGCAAATATTTATTGAGCAAATACTGCATTCTCACTGATAATGATCTTTAGGTTCTTCCAAACTTGACTAAACTCAATGTGTTTCTTTTTCTCTATAGGTCCCACATCTCCATTTTGTAGAGATTTACTTTAGAAACCTCTCAGTTGCAAATTCTTTCTCTGCCCCTTGATATGTAAATCTTTCCCCAATCTCTTGTTGGTTTTAAACCAAAAAACATCTTTCTCAAGGACCCAGAGGCCATATATTTGACATATAATCATCAAGAATGATAATATTCCTATTTTCTAGTCTTGGTGGGAGGATAGGCACCTAACTTCTTTAAGTATTAGCAGACTCAAATGGCCTAATCAAATTAACCACCTTCTTTTTTAATATTCTCCAGTACATTTCCTCTAGCTTACCCCAGTACCTAAGTCTCTCCCCGTTTTGTTTCAACAGTGTTGCACTCACTCTCTCCCCACTATTGTAATAGTCTTGAAAAAAGTCTTTCTCTATTTAAATTGCCCAGTGCAACTTTTGTTTTGGAGAATTCCAAATTCTGTGTTACTAGGGAATAAAAATAACACATGGGTTGGATAGGTGTTTTCCATACCCACAAAGAACATTAAAGAACTATTAATGTTATAGCAATTCCTTGGCTGGAGAGGCAACTTCAAGGAAAGCTTCAAATATATATTATAGATTCATTTAATTCACATATGAATTTACCTGCAAGCTTGGGCCTTGTGGTGGTGTGGTCCTCCAGACAAATGCTTATTTGATTTTCCTGATCATTACTCATCCTAAATTTACACTGAAGTGAGGTTTACATGGAGGCCAAATAATGGTGTTATGTTAAGGATAATGACATGGTATTTTACTTAACAATATCTTCTCTAGCAGTGTTTAGTCTGTGATTGAAATGTCATATGTAACTATATGTTACTTTGTATTGAAAATTAACTTTCCTCTCACTTTCTTTTCAACTAAGATAACCACATTACTAATGGCGTATTATGAAATAATACATCATAGTTTTCCTTTGCAACATGAAAGAGTCAGGGCATCAGGAAGTTTGAGAAGTTGGTCTAGAAAGGAAGAGAAGGAGGACAATACTAAAAGTGTGGTTTTTGGAAGATTCCTTCAGAACTAACAAGTATTATTGAGGTTATATTAAATGACACGTAAAACCAGTACTCATGACAATCAATACATTAAGATTAGCTATAAAAAAGATTGACTATTTTGGGGTCAGAGCTAAAGCTTCCAAAAGTACATGTTTAAATGTGCTATTCATCTTGTTTTTTGCTTATGTTTATCCAGTTCTAGGATCTATTGGGACATATGTATTTTTGCTTCTCTGATTATAGCTACTAGGTACTTTCCATTATATTCCTCTCCTCCTTCTTCCTTGATCTCTTTTATTCCAAAGATGTGTGTTCTCATATGTATTTTTATTTTTTCAGCTTTGTTAAGGTATAATTGACAAAAAAATGTAATACATTTAAAGTGTACAATGTGAAGGAATTGTATATATAGATATATTGTGAATGATTCCCATAATATACTAAATGAATGCATATTTACCTTATATAATTAAGAACTCCAAATTATTACTCTCTTAGCAAATTTCTATTTTACAACTTTACAAACTACAGTTACTATATTACACTTAACATCCTAAGATTTTATTCATACGTGGTTACTGTGAATAATGGTGTAATGAACATGAGCCTGTAGATACCTCCTTGAGATATGATTTCCTTTCCTTTAGATATACACCCAGAAGTTGAATTATTGAATCATATAATAGATCTAGCTTTAATTTCTTGAGACACTTACATACTATACATAGATTAACTATTTTTAATGTAATATAATTGTATATGATATGAAGAAGATAGGACATTTTTGTAAGAAGGCATTTTATGCTTGCTCTTTGTCAATCTAGAATACTCTGTCTGCAGGCCTTTTTATGGTGATCACCTTTTGTTATTCATGTCTCAGTTCATGACGCTTCTATTGTAAGACCTTCCTTAATTACCAGAGATCAAGTACTGTCTCCTCACACCCTGCCACATTTCAGATATTCTGTCCCACCTGTCTATTTTATTTATTACTACCTAAAGTTAGCTTTTATTTATTTCTTTTTTAAATATTTCTCTAATTAGTAAATAAGTTCCATGAAATAATGGATATGTCTACATTGTTCTGTGTTATTTCCACAGACCCTAAATTATGCCTGATGCATAATGCACTCTCAGTAATGAAGGAAACTTCTTATTAAATTCATTTTGCCCTAAGTACATTAACTCAACTCTCCCTCCTTTTGTCAAGAATTAATTCACCATTATTTGTATTCCATATTTTATATTTCTCCTAAAATTGTTTTTATTTTTCCAATTAAATCTTCTAAATTCTAGTTGAGGAATAAATATTGTTTGCTATTATATTTATTTTGTATTGTGTGACCTAAGCTGATAGGGAAAATATATGAAAACTAGAATGTGTCTTATTACAAACAATTTATTTAAAAAATATGAAGGTTATATAAGGAACAAGGCTTTATCAAAACTTAATTTGTAGGATGAAAGGAGTTGACAAGTTCCATCACCAACTCATATATGCAATGTAAAAAGATTAGCTCCCATGAGAGGTCCTTCAAAGACGTACTTTCTGGTTTTGTTTACTACAATCATAGGCATTCTCTTTGCTTTGTTCTGTAGGTTGCTTAATATATCATTTGGTTCTACATGTTTCTTTCTCCTGATATTTCTTTTATACTGTCAGATCCTGCCATGTCCATTCAAATCTAAAATTGTCTGAAACTATCTAAGTCACAACAAATCTGCTGTGTGAATAAAATCTTTATGGAGAGCTGTGAGGTTTCCAAGGCACATGCATAATAGAAATTCAATATCACTTCATTTGAGTACAGGCAGAACTACCAATAGCTGCATTTCACAGAGACCCACAAATTGTGCTATGAAAAGAATGATTACGACAGAATGCCAGGCCTGTGTACAGGAGACTGGAAATGTATTCCACAGGCAGCTGTGTGAGTCACCTCAGGGTGGTGGTGATAGGAGAGAGGGGCACTCCAGAATTCACAGTTGTACTAGAAACTTCTAATATTAATCATTTCTGATTTTAATAGCATATTCTTAATATAAAAATTCAATTCAAATAGGAAAAATGGCAATCTGGACAAGCTGCTTTAAAATGGAAAGTTTGGCATTAGCTTCTTTAACTTTAGTGCCAACAAAGCAGTTAAGCAAAAAAGAAAAAGCTTATAAATATAAAATTTAATGTTTTCTTTTTATGCTGATGCATATAATATTAATAAGAAATAAATCTCCAAGACAGGCACTAGATAGGAAGCATCATCTATGGGTGTGAGTTTGTTGTGAGCACAGGGGGTGGGAGAAAAGGAAGGAGGGAGAAGGAGAAGGAGAGGGGAGAGAGAAAGTGCCAGTGTGATTAGAGTAAATATTAAGTTTTCTCCTCTTTCCTTTGGAGAATTTTGTTGTAATAGTGTTGCTCAAAGTAATCAAAGAAAATGTTAAAGATAATGAGGCTTCAAATTATTTTAGGACTATTTTAGACCTATCTATGATTAACTTTATATAGATTCTGTTCTCTAAGTTCTAAGAATATAAATAATTTTTAAAATTTAATATGTAAATTATGTCACCATCAATATTTTCCATTTTGGGGGATATTTATTCTATTGACATTTTTGCTTAACACCGACATTATAAAAATAATATCTAAAATATAAATTTAATATACAATATTAATTATAATCTAACAACTTAAATATGAAAAATAATATTTTAATAGTACTCCTGGGTTGGTTTATATATCATTTTCTAAAGAGTTAATTAAATGACTAAAATATAGCCAATAAAATTCATAATTCTTTAAAGCTCAGGAGTATGAAATCATTATTACAACTGATCTTAATTTAGCATTAAAACATAGCTACATAATGCTCAATCTTAAAAACTAGACACATTTAGATGATTCTGGCATTATTATCATCGTTCTAAAAGAAAAACAATTCATAGTAATGTATGGTTAAAAAGCAGTAATTGATTTAAAATCATTGTTAATTTAAACATCCAAGATCATCTTTATCCTTTGATGACTTTGCAATAGGCACCATTTCATGATATTCAAGTTACACTTTTACAAGATGACTTTTACACAAATACATTCAAAATAGACATTATTTTCTTCTTATTATTAGAACTTGGCAAAATAATACAAACTTTCAACTATAAGATTATACAGACTAGATGGTCTAATGTCAAATATGGTGATTTTAGCTTATAACACTGTATTTACTGAGTTGAGAATGCCAATGGTTTCACTAATAAAGAGTGGTAAATATGCAAGGTAAATATGCAACTATCAATAGTTGGGAGGGATCCTTTCATGCTGTTTGTATACATGAAAGCATCACAATGTATACCTTAAATATCTTACAATTTTATTTTTTGATTATACCTCAATGAAACTGGAAAAATGGAACTTTACTGTGGAATGAAAATAATAAAAGCCAAGCTACAGAATTTTGCAATTCCATACAAACTTCCTTCCCCCACTCCTCCAGAAAACCATGATTGAGTAAACAAAGTAATATAACTACCTGAAGAAAAACTGCTTATATTGTGTTAACCTGATCTCTTAAGTTTAAAAGGACAAATTTTAGAAGTATAAAAAGATTTTTTTCCATTATCAGGAATACTGCCAACAAATTCAATACATTTAAAAGTAAATAAACCGTTAGTGTGGGAGAGTAAGTGTAATTTGGTCTCGCGTTAGGTCTGTGAAAATTTTGGATAATATGAAATTTCTTTAAAACAGAGCTTTAAAAAAATGAGTAAACATGAAAATACTGTTGAAATAACGTTTTACCAAAAAAGGAAGAAAAATCCATGTACTGTATTAACAAATATTTATATGCAGTAAATTGATTTATCATGCACAATATTTTATTCACCAGAATTTCTGAACATCTACAGGATGATGATAATCAATATTTGTGATGACCAAGGATGATAATAATCGCTGCTACTTACTGAACACTTAAATTTTCGAAACACCGAGTAGTGATACTCTATGTTTATATTGTATGATTATTTACTTTTTAGTGAGAAGCTGTTTTTAAATAATGGTTCTGAGACTTATTAGTTGTGGGAACATAGTAAGGTGACATGTGCCTCCTCAGCTACTTTTCTGTTAAACAAAACAGTTGTATCGATTTCATAATATTCTTGTGAGGAGAAGTCAGTGAATGAATGCATTAAACACCTTAGGTCAATGATTGGTACATAGTAAATGCTCGATATTTTTGTAAGTATTACTCGATAGTTTGGCTGTATTCATTAATATTTTTCTAATAGATCTGGGAGAAAAGATTTGTTGTAATTATGTTATAGAAAAGGAAACTGAGGATAAGAGATTTTATGTATGTTGCACCCCATTAATAGAGTTAAAAACTCCCAAGCCATGCTTTTTCCACTCTATTGTACTTTCCTCAAAGATACTGGGAGACTGAATTATCTCTCAAATTACTGGAGAAATAATGTAAACACATAGTAGATCACATAGTAGATCTAGGTATCCAACAAACATTAACATGACCCTCAAATTAATATTATTATCTATTTTATATCTGAGGAAACAATGAGGAAATTCTCACTTGCACAATATCATTTAGCTAGTAAGTGGCAGAAATGCAAATGCACCTTCAATATATCTCTGCATGTCCCCAAGTAAGTCACAAATTTGCTCAGACATGTGTCATACCCTAAGGTCTCCACCTCCTTGTCCAGGACTAAAGTACTCTGCTGCTGAACTACAGCCCTAAGAGGGAGTAGTAGCAGCTTTCTGTTCTCTGCATCCCTTATGTACCTTGCTGCTACCAGAGAACTATTGTATATGGCACAACATGATCCTCTCGTCCACCAAGGAGCTCACGACAGTCCTTTTCCATTGACAACTGCTTGGGGTCCAAACTCAGAAATGGTCGGTGGTGGAACTGGGAGAATTTTCTCTTTATATTTCTCACGAATGACATTGCTAAGTGGTCCTGAGGGAATGGTGCTATATTCACAATGTATTATAGTTGTCTATTTTTCACTCCAGCCTGCTTTTACCTAAGTACCAATTATGCATACAGGGACTGTACTGGCAGTGGATTCAGTCAACAGCAACATGTTTTACTCGGGTGTCTCTCATCTGAATTGACTAAGGATATAATGCTGACTGAGAATGATCACATCTAGTTTGAGACTAATCTTCATACTGTATAAGTTATGCTTAGCTAGAGCCAGACAGCCAGAGTAGACATAGTTTGAATTATTTCCCATAATCCTCTTCTGCATAGTGACAAATGAAAATTGGCCAATTCATAAATCTATCTCAGTGTGCTTGAATTCTAAAAGTAACCAACAGAAGATAACAAGTCAAACTAACAATTCTACTACCCACACTTGAAAGAAATTAATGGTCATGTGATTTCAGAATTCATTATTTCTTGACCATGTCAAATAACAGACTAGAATATATCTTCTTTTGACCAATAATCCTGAACTAGATTCAAGAATTTAATAAGTTTCTGATAGTTCCACAGGAGTCAAAATATAGCATTGATACATAGATGATATTATTGTATTTAATATTACTTAGAGAAGTGGTTACAGTTTTAGATATTTTTTGATATGTTACAATGTGTGCTTATTAAACAATTAAGTGTATAGTCAATCACTAAATACATATAGCCCAATTCTCACAATTTATTTTTTTTTCTGTCATGGCATAAATTTCATGCCATGAATATTTTCATATTATTGACATCACTTTTTCTTCCTGAGACTACAATGTGGACATGTTCAATAATCGTCATCTTTTTTTTTTGTGGATTGCATATGTGAATTGACCTCAGACCTCAGACTGACATGTCACTCAGACCTGCCCAGTAAACATATATGTGTTTCTCTGGCCACCACTGGTTCAGAACTGAGCATGTGATGTAAACTGGAACAATCAAAATTCTGGAATTTTTGTTTGAGCTATTTAGAGTCAAGTGGAGCCACTATTGATCTTTATCACCATAGAGGAAGAGCATACTTGACAATAACACTGGTCAACATTGAGATCTTTACTGACTTAAAAAGGCCCTAATCTATAGTATCTTGGTGTGCTGAACATGAATAGAACCCTGAAATTTTTTTGTTAGCTCTTGTTTTGAAGATATTTCATATAATTCATTTTATATGTTTCACCATGTAAATTTATTCAGTAGGACTGCAGCAACATGCTAAATCAGTCTAGAATGATGTGATATTGCATCGCATTGCATAATACCATCATGCACACATCATCCAGAGTTGATTGCATCATTTTCTGATGCAATGCACTATTACTGCCAGACGGCTGCAGAAGTAAGCTGATGTCAGCAGTGTACAATAGAAAGCCTTGTCGGAAAGGTTAAGCATTGAAAATATTTCAGACTTTGTGCGAGACAGTTTAAGCTACTGTTCCATAGAACTGTTGTTATTTTATCCATTTAGGCACAATACAGAACACTAATGACTCAGAAGTGCGTTAATAGCATGGACAATTTCTGCTACCTTTGTGGGGAAGTGACATTTGCCAACCAGAAAGAAAGTACCACTTCTCAAGTGAAGAAGGCTTATCATCTTCACTTCAGATGCAAGGTTGGTGACCAAAACAAGCCTTGGGCCATGCATATATGCTGTGCTATATGTACAACACAGTTTTCACAGTGGTGAAATGGCAAAAGACCATCAATGCCGTTTTCAGTCCCCATGGTGAGGAGAGAGCCAAGCAACTACATAAAAGACTGTTACTTCTGCTTGGTTCCTCCTCTCTCTGGCGGAATAACGAAGCAAAAGAAGTCAAGAAGAGTCTACCCAAACATTCCGTCTGCATTGAGACCAGTTCCACAGGGTGAGGGACTTCCTATTCCAGAACCTCCAGCAGAATATTCTCTTGATTCATCTGATGAGGGCAAGGGGGAGCCAACCTGTTCTTCTCCTGTTCCATCAGCAGGCAGTGATCCAGATTTTCTCTGTGGTGCATCATCAACCCCACACAGACTAACACAGGAAGAACTAAATGACCTAGTTCGTGATTTGGACTTATCCAAGAACAAGGCAGAATTGTTGGATCAAGACTCCAACAATGGAATCTTCTAGAAGAAGATGTCACAATTACTTTATATCGAAAGTGAAGCAAAGATTAAAGAGGGAGTTTTTGTGGGTCCTCAGATTCGAGAACTCTTCAAAGATGTCCAGTTCAACAACTTGCTGCAGGGTGATGCGAAACAAGCATGGAATGCTTTTCGCCTAGTGTCTATAAACTTTCTTGGGAATGTTAGGGCAGAAAACTACAAGTAACTAGTAGAAGACATGGTGATGCAGTATCAGAAACTTGGCTGCAATATGTTCCTGAAGGTCCACTTCCTTCATTCCCATCTGGATTTCTTCCCTGAAAACTGTGGCATGGTTAGTGCTGAACATGGCAAATGTTTTCCTCAAGATATCACATCAATGGAACAAAGATACCAGGGAAAGTGGCCCACTACAATGCTGGCTGACTACTCTGGACACTCCCCAGAGATGCTCCTGAACAGCTGTACAAGAGACAAGCGAAGAAATCTAAGAGTAGTCTATGACTTGATTTTTTTTGCAGGTATTAACCGTAGGCCTATTACTATTGGCATGCATTTCATGATGTAAACATCAATTTATTGCAGATTACAAAAACAACTAGAGCCAAATTTAGAATTTGATTGTCATATTCATGTTGAGCACATACAAATTGATAGGAAATGACTGATTTTATTTCAGTAATGTGACTTTTGTAAAAAAATTTGTTGACCAATGTAATGGAAAGGGAAAAAAACAAAACAAAACAAGAAGGGTGGAGAAGAGTAAGTCTTAATGACACTGACTTATAATTATGGAACTTTTTAGTTATGTGAATCAATACCTTTTTGGTTCAAATTCAGCTTGATATTCTTTTATGTGCAACAAAAGAATCTTAAAGGTAGGAATTGTTCTGAAATTGCAAATAAACATATTTAAAGGAAAAACTTGAATGCCCCATGAAAAAGTTAGCCTTGATGTTTTATCTTAATTTTTTATCTGTAACTTTTTAAATATAATTTATTTATATATATTTACATCATTATTCATTTTGTACAATGTTTACTTACTTCTTTCAGGTGTAGTCCCCATAGAATCCCCACCATTAATGCACCCATAAACCATCACCATATTAGCTTGTACTCTTCCCTCCCGTATTCATCCCTCTTCCCCCACCTCCACAGAATATCTCTAATTTCTCGGTGCCTGTAACTTTTGTCTTAATATTACTCTTATCAGTGATGACTTTAAATTTTTTTTTTTATTTTTATGCATAAAAGCTAGGGTGCAGGCCAGAGGAGTGGGGGATGAGGATTCACCAGAGACAGTGGGTAGCAGAACAGGTAGATAGACCAAAATACACTGCTGAGGGCAGGAGTGCGCAAGGCTGGAGAGGTCTACTGTGCCTTGCGGGAATCTCCCCAGCTGGGCATCGAACTCGTGGATACTTTTTAATTAATTGTAATAAAAGCTTATTGATATTCTACTTTTTTGCCTGTCTTCTCTTTCTTCTCCCTCTTCTACCTCATGCTCTCTTTTCCTCCTCTCTCTTTTTGTATCAAATTTAGAGAGCAAAGGTTAACTTCCATGGGTAAAAATGGTTATCTTCTACCTTTCATTTTTGCAATATTAGATCTTAGCAATCTGGTCACTCAGGGAAAGTAAAAGCTCTGTCAAAATATATTTTTTATTACTCTCTTGTTATTTAAATTTTTTTTTGGAATAAACTACTACTTAATTGTCTAGAAGAACCCTGCTCATGATAGCAGCAAGTCTCAGGTTTGTCTTACTCTTGAGGAAAGTTTATTGTCCACTACTTACTTCTGCCTTTTGCAGAATCAGGAATTTAGAAATAGGAATAAATAGTCTGTGATTAGGATACAAAATATTTTAGTTCGAAGTCTGATTTTCAAATGTTTCAAGAGCTTCTTAGATGTGATATTGTACTCTTGATTTCTGTCCTTTGAAAAAATTTGATTAAGAAGTATCCAATTTTGTCTCTCACTGTTAGAATAATACTTATAAACATTCCAAGTCACCCCTGCTAAAAAAAATTCATACCATGTTGTCTCTTGTGATTGAGTGTATTTAATCTAAAGAGTTGTATGCAGTTCTACTCCATTTAAAAAATATTAAAATTATATATTTAATTACATAAAAATTAATTTATAATGTAATTGTCTGAATTCAAATGAAATTCCTGAAGGATGTTAAATGATAAGTTCTTTGAAGAATTAACTATTTTATAATCTATTTTTCTCTATAAATGCATAAAATTGTATCTGTTTTTTATAAAATATAATAGATCAAAAGGAAAGTTTTGTTTTATTTAACATTAAACTGAATGTGTTGAATATTGATTGTGAACCAGGAATTTTTCTAAGCATTTTTACTGTCCTTTAAGGAACTCAAATGTAGAAGATATAGAGAAGTTAACATCAGTGACAGTATCTGTGCCATTTTCGTGAATATGAAGAAAATCAGCATTTCATTTTCCAAGAAACTTAAAATGTAGCTTGGGGTAGAACACACACTTGCAATGAACAATAAAAACAACGCTGAAGGGAAAATTATAAATACTACACTATGGTGTTGGCAAAAGTATAGGAAACCAGAGAAACGAGATGTCACTTTCAACTGAGCAGAACACAGTTAGTAAAAGTTGGATATAGAGGTAGCAAATGACAGAGTATTCCAAAGTAGAGCAAAGGTATATCAAAAATTTCAGATAGGAGAAAGGAAGAAGAGCTATTTAAGGGAGGATGTTTACTTGACTACAACACAAAACAATTTGGCAACTAATGTAAATTTGGAGTGCTTCTGAGATGAGAATTTACAAAATAAGAGTAGTTATTAAAAAAAGATTAATCAGCTGGTAAATGCCTAAGTAGGGATAGAGAGGAAATGCACAGAGAGGATATTTTCTTTGAAAGCTATATAGGAATGTTAAAGGTTGAGTATATGCAATAGGACAGCTAATGTAAAAGTTATTCAAGGAATGAATGGTGAGATATTTATTGTGATACTAGAGTTTATGTGATTTTCTGATATCTGAATACAAAAGAGAAATAGTAGATAATACATTTCAAAGTCATGTCCTATATTATCGTTTAATGTGTTATGGAATGATGGTTATAAATTTATTGATAAAGTTTAAATTTATATTCTTTAAAACTTCCACAACTATCAACTATACTGCTAGGTTTAGGTGCTTCTCATCTACAAATTCCAGTATCTCTCAATGGGAATTTATGATATGGATGGGTCGAGGCAAAAGTACTAGAAAAAATGTGATATAGTTTAGACAATGGAAACATTTGTCAGTAAACATATGAAGATTTTATAGTTGGTTTATTTTACTGCCTAATGAATAAATAGTCTCAACAAATGTAGAGGGATATTAATATTTCATTGATGAAGTACAATTATTATACAAATATTAATTACCATTAATGAAATCATAGTGAATCATGAAATGTATCACTGTGGTTATTTGAACTCTGCTGCTGGAAACTATAGCTTGTTATGTGGTATTTTTTCCACATAATATTACAATCATGTAATTGCTATTGAAGAGGTGTTTCATTTTGAAGCATGGAAGGGTTAAATCCTTAAAAACACTCTGGATTGAAAATTCATAGATATTCTGATCGCAGAAGTACTTTCCAACAAAACTTGAGGAATTCCTCTTGGGGCCTTTTTAGACCCAAAGCAAAATTATTTTTCTCATTTGAATTTTTTTCTAATCTTTTTTTAACTCTTGAAAAACTTATCTAATGACTTTAATTTAAAAATGGTGACTTCCTATTGGTTTTTAATGACAATGTCAGTTTTAGAATAGTTCCTGGTTTCTTAAAAGAAGACAAAGGTTAATGAATCCTGTAAAAGCCAAGTAAATGAGTTTTGCTAATTTTTTGACAAGTAGTTTCTGAACTGCAGAATGAATATATATGTATCTTCACACACATATATATCCTGTGTGTGTGTGTGTGTGTGTGTGTGTGTGTGTGTGTGTGTGTGTGTATCCTTTAAAGGCCACATGCATCTGGAGTGGTTCCTTGTAATGAAACGAGTAAAACTGTGTGGGGAGTGTATATAAACTAACTTTATATTTATGTGACTCATTCATGCATACATTTATTTCAATGTGTGATTATTTGAATTTCATTTCACACACTGAAGATTTTTTCTTTTAAAAATATGTAATGAAATAGAGTGCCAAAGAAAATCTACTCCTATAATCTAAAAGTTTGCAATTTTTCTAAAATGTTGGAATCAAATAATAAGTACTATGGGCAAATTTTGTCTTTAACTTTGGGTCAGGTTATCAACTATTATATTAAAGCTACTACATAGCTACATAATATAGAAAATGCTGTTTGTGAAGAATTGCAATCAAGTCTTGATTGTATCTCTATGCTTCATTATTTGAGTTAGCTCTGATTAGATTATGAACATAAATTAGTCTCTGCTCTTACCCAAATTTCCACTAGGCAAATCGACAGGTTAAGGATCATCATGTGCTCTCTGGCCCTGAACATAGAATAGAAGTGTAGTGGGCAAAAAGGAGGAGAAAAGTCAGAGAATTTTTTCCCCCAAATTAACAGATTCTAAGTGAATTGTGAAGAATAGGGTAAGGAATATTATTGACAAATTAGAGTGGGTATCAGTTGCAGTACTCAAGTAACAAACATTTCCCTTATAAAGACTGATTTATGGACAATGATAAGTTCCTATAATGTGACAAAACTTTAGGGTCTTCATTCTAGTCAATGAAGAAGGGTTTAAGTTTCTGGAAGGGTCAAATGTCAATAGGAGTTTTACAACTTGCAGGGATAGAATAATTCACCTTTATAACTTACTATGGTGTGAACAGTTCTTACTTCCCTTAACAACCTTATGAAACAGATGCACAAACTGTAATAGAAGCAAACATCCAAGAAAAAATAAGTAAATTGCCTAAAGTCAAATAATTAGTGAATGATAGACTTGGGTTTAAGCATATCAGGTTAAAAAAATCAAATCCTTTCACCACGGAGCACAGACCTGTAGGAAGAAATTTTTGTGGAATGGTATGTATATATGTAGTTCAACAAAATCACTGGGAATATGGATTTTGAGGGGGCAACCATTTTGTGACACTGAACTTTGCCATTTTGATCTGGGCTGGTTACTTAAAATAGCCTTAATGGGATAATCATACATCTGTCTCATAGGATTATTGTGAAGATAAAATTAATAACTATGAAACATTTAACAATAGTGACTGGCACATAATAAGATATTATCTCATCAACATCATCACCATTATTATTTATGATATTTTATTATTCTCTATAGATGAGAAAAGCTATTTGCTGTTTTAAAATTTGTAAATAGAATTAAGGACCATCGTTTGAGAGGGCAAAAAAGAATAAAAGTATAGAATTAAAGATATAAATAAGATATAACATTTAGGAGATATGAGTTATATAAAAATTATACTATTGGTTTAAAAATATTTGAAAAATTTAACTGCATTGTTACCTGCTACATGGATCATTTTAGTATTTTACAACATTAAATATTTAAATTAGATGTGTATGTTCCATTATTAAATTATTTTCATGTGAGGAAAAACAAGTACATTTAATGATGGCAACATTAAAAATACAGCATATTTAACTGAAAACATAAATGAGTTATTATAATATTTGCATATATATATTTGTGCCATATCCATTTCTCTTTTCTAAGTTTTAAATAATACTATATTGAAATTGCATATTAACCTTGCAATTATACACAAGCTATGCAATTAAATGCTCACTTAAAATTAGCAATTATAAACTTTCCTGCATATATAGTAGCTCCTGAAGAATGTAATGTACTTGTGGTAATATCTACTATATTGTGTGTTGCTTTTCTGCTGTTCAGCAAAGGGGCAGAGTGGAGAAATAATTTCACACTGCATATAATGCATCTGATATGAAGGAAACTTGAAAATTATTTAGTTACAGATTTCTCTGACCAGGCTTGCAAAGTGGCATATATTATGTTAATGGGCAAGCATTTGAAAATGAATTTGAATATTAAATGCACTAAGTTTGGGTTCTGACATGAAGGAAGGCATAGTTGATACACAATTTGCAAACAGGTTCTTATTAACTCTTTCATTGCTATGGCTCACAATCTTGTTTTGCGATTAAAGATTGTATGGTATTACAATTTTTCATCACTGAAAATTCCAGAACATTAAAACCTAACTATTAGAGTGTACAGATGAAGTTCTATTATAGTATTAGATTTTTAGCCACAGTCTATGTTTAGTTGCGTGTTATGTTGTTCGGTGAAAAATAGTTGCTTATTCATTGAAAGTTATAAGTAGAAAAGAAATGAACAACATCAATCACTGTATTAATGGTATACTATATTTTCTAGTTTTCGTTTGTAAAATAACGCATTTGAGTTGGCATATATTGGAATGTATGCTACCAACTCACCATTATATGGACTCAACCAAAATATCTTGTTTTCAGGTCCAAGCAGAGATCACAGATTACTATTAGGAGGTTCAAAGTGTTTAAATTTACAGAAAATGAACAGTTAATGGTAAACCATCCCACCAAAACATATTTTTATTGAAAGAGCAAAGCATTACAGTACACCGGATGTTTTAGGTCATTTATTTTGTTTTTGCTCTGGGTCATTTTACAAAAGCACTTCTGCTCTCTAGCGTTAAAATGAGAGCCACTCTACTCCCCAGATATTACCCAGCAGCACTTGGGGGCTCTTAATGATTAATACCATCACCGTCCAGCCACAAACCTTTCTGCCGCAGATAATGCCAGGCAGCAAGCGCGCTTGACACTTTTAATGTATAATTAAGTAGGAAAAGTCAGCACTCAGTATGCAAATTTTTCAAAATGATAAATGATGCCATACAGCAGTAGGGATTGATTTGGTGTAAATGAAACTAATTAAGGAAATGTCAAACATAATTAATAAAACAGGTTTAAGCTGCAAAACATTGTCAATTGAATGAATGAGGAGGCATTGGCTCCCATTGTTTCTGCTTTATTTAGGGCTTGTGTTTAGCTTGTACTCTGTTCCTAAATGCACTTTCACTACCTCACACCCTCCACTACCAATTCCCAGAGAGGGGGAAAATAAATTTGCTTGTCTCTCCACTGACTGCAGAAATTAATTGCAGAAATCTTGTCCCATCCAAGTGTTACATTCACTCACAGGACATTAACATAACTAATTTGAAAGAGCCCAAATGACTGCATAATAGAGCACTGTCAGTATGCCTGACAGTCTTTGGTCATACCAAATTAGCTTGGTTTTCTAATTGAAATTTTTTTCCTTGGACTCTTTTTATAATTTTTTCCTCAGCTATTCATTTTTGATAAGAACAAAGGTTTTATAATTTACAAAAGAGTGCTTGACCTATAATTACTAGGAGGAAATTAGGGGAGGTAGAAAAGTCAGATTTAGTCCTGGTAATGATGCTAGAGACCTTGCTCCCTCTAGGGAACCCGAAGAATAATGGAATCTTCTATTTTTACGGGCGACCTGTGCACTGGTGCTGACTCTAACTGTGAATCCACTTTACTTTGCAGATCACTTGCTTAACACTAAAAGTGCCAGCAGAATGGAAGGCCATTACTCCAACTGTCATTCAAACCAGTGCTATTTCCACATGCCCTTCCCGCTCAAAGAGTGAATGGAAGAACATCTGCCAGTCCTCTTATTGTGCCCTTGTATATCTAACATGTAGAATTTTATGCAATTTAATTTGTGAACCATTTTAGTAAATAAGGTAGGAGAGGGCATTGAGTTTCTCAAAATTTGAAAAATACTAAAAGGCTTTATCTGAAAAGAGATACGATACTTCTTGATTTAAAAATAATGTTGCCTGCATGCTATGGATGTAATGTTAACACACCTGATGATTTTCCATGGAAGGAGTGTGCTAATAGTACATCCTTAATTTAGAACATTTGTCTCAAAAGGCCAGTTGTGTTTTTAAACATGACCTAAAATGAGTGAATGTATAAGAATGGAATATATCCATTTTTTTCCCACTTTAAATTACGAGTTTTAGATTAATTGGAAGTCATATGTAACTGAAGGCATAGATTGTCCAAGAAGGTCGATGGAATGTACACATTATTCTTAAGGCATGAATTTTCTCAAGTGCATGTGTGAAGGTACAAGTGCAGAGTCTTGGTTTATTTGCTTAAAGTCTTGTTTCTATAAAAGACTCTTTCTAGTCTTCTTCAATTTCTTTCAGAAGTATAAGTAAAGCTTATTCATGTCTTATTTGAGATTGTAAAGGTTCTTGACTTTGAACTCTCCAAGTATTTTGGCGCTCCTTTGAGGATGCTATCCAATGTACTCTTTCTAGTTATTGAAATAAATACCAACATGCTTATCAGTTTTAAAGTATTGATTAAGCACATTGTCCTTAAGAGTACACATCACAGGATCTCTTGAAATATCTGTGTACTGGGCCACTGAAAGGAAATATGGGTTGCTACTTTAAACTTTGCCTCTAAAAGGAATGATATATGGATACAGAATAAATAAAGTAAATAGGGCTCAAATAAGTCATTACTTCACCTCCTGTCTAAAAAGGACACAAATAAGCACTTTAAGTATTTTTTGTTCAAAATGTAAATAAATATTTTTGAAGGTTTTTTTTTTCTGATGTAGATTGCATGTGATGTAATTCCAGTTCACCCAAAAGTTACAAAATGAAAATTAAAGAATTTATTGACTCATAAAACTGAAATGTCTGGGGTCACTTTTCCAGAATATAATGAAGAACCAGCTAAATAAAGTAGCTTAAACAAAGTCATCAAGACCAGAAACTTCTCTTTCTAACTTATTCTCCCCATCTCTTGGCTGTTTCTACTATGCTGATCTCATCTCCAGACTCCATCCTGTGGGTCTTAACAGTTCCATGATCAACATTATGTCAACCCTAACTGTTTACTCCAATGAGAGATGGTTGTTTTCCAGGTACTTAAGATGTTCTTGGATTAACCCTGATTAAACCACCAAAAGCATTGTGCTCATCCTAGAATCTATCACTAGCAATAGATACATGCAATACTTTATACCTACCTTAACACAGTTCCAACCAAAACCAAATGAAGTAAGAGTAGGGGAGAAAGGACCCACAAGGAAAACCATAGAGTTTTATCAAAAAATGAAAAACTGAAAAAAAAAATTGGTAAGTGCAATAGACATATACTCCAGAGTATATGGGGACTCAAGACTATGGGTGCCTTGGTGGTGGGTGTGTTGCAGTAACAAACATTTGAACAGCTGTGATCCTAAACCTCTGAATCATAGTGTTGTAAATGAATGTTATAGTACAGTCTCTAATAGCAGAACATATACTTAATTTAGACTTCTTATTCACTGCTATAATAATATCCATTAAGAAATGGAAAAATTTCAGTTTTCTGTGAGTGAAAGGATTGTTTTATGCTTATGATAATTCCTTTAACAGAAGGTATAAACAATGTACTAGGTTTTGGTTATTAATGCTTTGATTTTTATAACAAACTAATACATGTTTTTCTTAGATTTTTATACTTTCGATTTACACAAGAGATATATAGATAGCACAGAGAATTCACAATACCTTCACAAATCTTCTCCAAATGTCATCAACTTAACATAAACAGTGTATTTATCAAAACTAAGAAATGAACATTGGTATGACATTAATCAGAATATAGACTTTAAGTGATTTTTATCAGTTTTTCATTTTTTCCCCGCTATATTTAATGCAAAAGAGACCATGTTACATTTAGTCATGTTTCTAGGTGACAGTCCCTCAGGTTTTTCCTTGTCTTTCTGACCTTGATACTTTTGAAGAATATCAGTTGGTATTTTATAGCCATTTGGGTTTGTCTGATATTTTCTTGTGATTAGATTGAGGTTATGCATTATTGGAAAGGATACCACAGAGGTGATGTGCCCTTTTCACTGCTTTATATCAAAGTACCTAATATCCACATGATTTATTACTGGTGATGCTGACTGTGATTCCTTGGTTGAAGTGCTGTGTGCCACATTTCTTTACACTAAAAATATGATTTCTCCCTTTACATAGTCTATCTGTTAGAAATTAGTTTTAAGTCCAGTTTACGCTCTAAGGGAGGCGATTTAAGCTCCACTTTATTCAGACAGTGGATTCAAAGAATATGGATATATACGTGTGTGTGTGTACATGTTTGTGTGTGTGTGTGTGTGTGTGTATGTGTGTATGAAAGCCACCATAATTAACTTGAGGAGATAACTACATGCTATGTGAATGTCCTCTTTATTCTTAATATTTTGCCCACTAAAATTTTTTACATTCATCTGTGGATATCTCCTGTTATTACTCTAATGATTTAATAGCAATTTTACATTTCTCTCATTTCTTCTGCATTTCATGTTTTCTGTAAGGAAATTTTAACTAATATTCTCCACTCATTTATCAAATATTTATATCCATCTGATAAAGAAAAATATATTTGGAGGAGTCACATTACTCCATTTTAAGACTTACTATAAAGCACCAAATCAGTATGACACTGAGGGACAGACATAGATGAAAGGAAGAGAAAAAAACAATGAACCACAGACTAAACCTCATATGTTGTTCTAAAATTCATTCAAAATAGTTCATGAACCTAAATGTAAACATAAAAACTATACATCATTTTAAAGACAATCTGCTGGTTCAGTTTTTTTTTTAATTGATTGGTTTACGACATAGTGTTAGAAGTATAGTATCTCCCCCTTCAGTTGTTAATACCACATCACACACACAGCTAAAACACATGGAATTCACCACCACTGTCCATTGTGCTCCATCCCCAATTTGTTTTTGATCCTGACCTACCCCTTGCCCTCTGGCAGCCTCAGGTCTGTAGTCTGTTTTCTCGGGTTAGTTCTTTGTTTTTATCTGACCCTTTGTTCCCCTCCCCCATATTTCACTTATATATGACGACATTCAGTATTTGTCTTTTTCCTTCTGATTTAATTCAGTAAGCATAATCCCCTCATGCTCCATCCATGTTGCCCCAAATGGCCATAGTTTATCTCTTTTGATAGCTTAGTAGTATTTCTTGATCCACTCATCTGTATTTGGGCACTTAGGTTGTCCTATAACTTCTCTATTGTAAACTGTACCACAATGAACATAGGAATACATGTATCCCTTCAAATTAGTATTTTTGTATTCTCTAGGTAGACACCTAGGCGTTGTATTGCTGGATGATATGGCAGAATCATATCATGGGGCTGCGACAGGTAACATAACCATCAACAGTGTGGGAAGATTCTTATTTTTCCATATCCTCACCAACACTTATTCTTGGTCTTTTTGATACGTGCCACTCTCCCAGGTTTGAGATGGTATCTCATTGTGCTTTTAATTTATAATACTATCAGCATAGTGATGATGAGCATTTTCTTTGGAGAAGTGCCTATGAAGTTCTGATGTCCATTTTTGATTGGATTATTTGTTTTCTTTTTATTGAATTGCATGGGTTCTTTGTATAGCTTGGGTATTAGACTCGTCTCAGGTATATGGTATGAAAATATTTTCTTTCATTTTGTAGTCTTTTAGTTTTAGTGGTGGTTGCTTTCACTGGGCATAAGTATTTTAGTTTGATGTCTGAATTGTTTATTCTCTCTTTTGTTTTCTTTGCTGCTAGTGAAGAATCTATAAAAACATCTCTGAAGCCTATATTGAGGAGTGTTTTGCCTATGTTTTCTTTATGTATTTTATGGTTTCATGTCTGACATCAATTTTTTTAATCCATTTTAAGTTGATTTTTGTGTATGAGTGGTCTAGTTTTGTTATTTTGCATGTGACTCTCCAGCTTTCCCAAAACAATTTATTGAAGGTGTTTTCCTTGCTCCAGTGTGTATACTTGGCACCTTTGTCATAGATTAACTATCTATATAGGTGTGCATTTATTTCTGGGCTCTTAATTCTATTACATTGGTCTGTTTGTCTCTTTTTGTTCCAATACCATGCTGTTTTGATTAGGATAGCTTTGTACTATAAGGTGAAGTCTGGAAGTGTGATACCACCATTATTCCTCTTTTTTGGTCAGGATTGCTTTAGATTCTCAGGGTCTTTTGTGGCCCCATACAAATTTCAGTAATGTTTGTTGTACTTCTTTTTGGAATACCATTGAAATGTTGTTAAGACTTTCATTCAATCAGTATATTACCTTGGATAGGATGGCCTTTTTGAAATGTTATTTCTTCCAACCCAAGGACAGGGAGTATCTCATTTTTTTGTATCTTCTATTTAACAGTCCTATAGTTTTCTTTGTATTATTCCTTTATCACCTTTGTGACTTAGGTTTTTTTAGGTATTCAGATTTTTCCATGTAATTGTAAATGGATTTGTTTCCTTAATTTCTTCTTCTTTGAGCTCATGGTTTCCACATAGGGAGGCAACTGACTTTTGTGTGTGTGTATTGATTTTGTATCCTGATACTTTAACAAATTGATTTATTGCTTAAATGAATTTTTCAGTGGAGTCTTTATGATTCTTTATGTATATTATCATATCTTCTGCAAATAATGATAGCTTTACTTATTTCCTGATTTGGATTCCTTTTAGAGCCTTCTCTTGCTTAGTTGACTAGGTATGTCTTCCTGTATTATGTCGAATAGTAGTGGTGAAAGTGGACATCCTTATCTTGTACTAGGTCTTAGTGGACAAGCTTTCAGGTTTTCAACACTGACAATGATGTTAGCTGTGGGTTTGTAATATATGGGCTTTATTACGTTGCTATATGTTCCCTTTATCCCCAGTTTTTTGAGGATTTTTATCATAAATAGATGTTGAATCTTCATAAATACTTTCTCTGTATCTGTTGTTATGGTCATATGATTTTTATCTTTCCTTGTACTGATCAGGTGAATTTCGTTGATTGATTTTGGGATGTTGAACCTTACTTGTGTTGCTGGTGTAAATCCCACTTGGTCATGGTGTATAATTATTTTAATACATTGCTTGCTAAGAGTTTGCAACTATGTTCATTAGGGAAATCGGCCTGTAGTTTTCTATTTTGTGTATTGTCTTTTCTGGTTTTGTATTAGAGTAATGTTGACCTCATAAAATGTGTTTGGAAATATTCCTTCTTAATTTTTAAAAAGATTTTTAACCGGATAGGAATTAGCGCATCTTTGAAGGTTTTGTAGAACTTACTTGTGAAACCATCTGGTCATGGCTTTTTGTTTCTTGGGAACATTTTGATTACTGTTTCAACATCGTTGCTTGTGTTTGGTCTATTCAGGTTTTGTTTCTTCCCTATTCTCTCTCTTCTATTTGAATATTTCTGCAAATTTGTCCTTTTCTTCTAGGTCATTCAACATTTGTAACTTTGGAGGAATCTCATGATTTTCTGAATTTCTGAATTTCTGTTGTAACTTTTTAACTTTTGTTTCTGATTCTATTTATTTGAGTTTTTTCCCTTTTTCTTCTTAATTCATCTGGCTAGAGTTTTTTTTGTTGTTGTTGTTTAGTTTAGTTTGTGTTTATTTTTCCTAAGAACCAGATTTTGGTTTCATTAGTCTTTTGAATCTTTTATTTCTATTTCATTTATTTCTGCTCCGATTTTTATTTTTTCCTTCCTTATGTTGGCTTTTCATCTTGTTCTTATTTTACTAGTTCCCTGAGGTGAAATATAAGGTTATTTATTTGAGCTCTTTCTTCTTTCTTGTTGTGAGTCTTTATGTCTGTATTTCCCTCTTAGTACTGCTTTTTCTGTGTTCCCTAAGTTCTGAAGGCTTGTGTCCTCATTGTCACTTATCCAAGATATTTTTTCATTTCTTGTTTTCCTCATTAACCTCAATTGTCATTTATTAGTTTGCTATTCAGTCTCCAAATATTAGAGTTTTTTTTCCTTCTTCCTTTTTTTTGTGGTTGACTACTAGTTTGATACCAATGTGGTCAGAGAAGATGCTTGGTATTATTTCTGTCTTACTGAATTTGTTAATACTTGTCTTCTGATACAATATGTGGTCAATATTGGAAAATGTTCCATGTGCACTTGAGAAGAATGTGTGTTCATCATGTTGGAGGTAAAGTGCCCTATAAATTTCTAGCAAGCCCTTGCGGTCTAATTATTTTTTACCATTATTATGTCATTTATTTCAGTTTAGTAGATCTGCCCATTGGTAAAAGCAGGATGTTGGAATCCTTTGATATGAATGTGATTTTCCCAATGTCTGTTGAGTTAATAGTAATCACCTTAAGTATTTTTGTATACTTTCATTTGGTGAGTATACATTGAAGGTCACTATGTCTTCCTAATGTATTGTCCCCTTAATCATTATATAGCTACCCTTTTTAGCTGGAAATATATTTTATATGATGTAGGTCCGACCCTTCCTTTGGGTCCTCTTTGCTTGTAGTATTGTTTTCCAACCCATTATGCAGAATTTCTATTTGTCTTTGGCGTTCAGGTACATTTCCTGGAGACAGTGGAAAGTTGGATTCTGTTTCCCAATCTAACCAGACTCTTCTAATTGGTGAATTCAGTCCACTTACATTTGAGTGATTATTGATATATGAAAATCTGTTATGGCCATTTTGTCCTTATGTGGTTCTATTTCCTTATTAATTTCTTTATTATATTCCTCCCTTTGGTTTAGATATGAGACTTCCTTCAACATTTCTTGGATGGGGGAATCTAGTGTTTACAAACTCCTGTAAGCTTCTGTTTGTCTAAGAAGGCCTTTATTTCTACCTTATATCTAAAGGTGAACTTTAAATTATATATCTTGATTGCATCATTCCATTCTCTCTTTACCTGTAGTGTTTTGTTTGGGAAGTCAGTTGTTAGCCATGGGTCCTTTGTAGACTATCTGCTTTTTCCCTTAGACGACTTCAGTATTCTTTCTTTGTCTTGAATTCTTGGTAAGGTCACTGCTCTGGTCTTGGCATAGCTTCATTTTTCAGGTACACTACTTTTTTAGTTTCATGAACTTATATATTTAGTTTTTTTCTGGGTTTGGGAAGTTTCCTCTATTATTTCTTTAAATATATTCTCTGTTTCCTTCTCCATTTTCTCTCTGTTATTCTTAAATTGCCTTTCCTCATGAAATGGGATAACCCCCAAAGTGTTTTTTTTCTTTGTGTCTCTCTTCTTCCACGGGGATTCTATGTGCATTAGCATCTTCAAACTCACTGATTTTATCGTTCACTTGGTTTATTCTATATAGCTTTCTTCAGAAATTTTTTATCTCCACTATAGATATTTTTACATCCTCCATCTCCATTATTTTCTTATTTAAAGTTTCAATTTTGATCTTCAATTCATTAATTTTATTTCTTTGGACATTTCATCTTTCTGCTTTCTTTTATATTTTTAATCACCTTTTCTTTGTTTTCTTCCATTTCTTTCAATTATTTTTGTCATGTCAATTTTGAACTCTGTATTTGATCTTCCATGTTTTTGTGACTGGTTCTGGAGAGCTTTGCTCTCTCTCTCTCTGATGTAGTATTTCCTTAGGACACTATAGCCATCTGATGTGTGTGTGTGTGTGTGTGTGTGTGTGTGTGTGTACACGTGTGCATGTGTGTGTGTGTGTGTGTGCGTGTGTGTTTTGTCTGCCCAGTATTTGCTTTGTAAAAATTAAGAGTGTGGATTCTGTTTTTTCAGCAGATGGCACATATGTCACAGACAACTAATCATAGTTTGATCTTCCGTTAGTGGGGAGGAGGTTCCTTATGCTGGTCAACTATTGTGGATATGCCTTCAGGCTCCTTCTGGAGTTTTCATTGGCTGCATTGATGACTGCTGGATATTTCTTGGAGTAGGCCTACCCTCATGATCATTCAGGGAGCTTAACAGGGCTGGCACTGATGCCAGTGGGGTTTCTGCTGGGTATGATTCTGCCCCCACACTCTTTTAGGGAGTATACTGGAGATGGCACTGTTGTCATCAGTGGCAGGGCCTCCCTGAGTATGGTTGGCATCCTCTCTCATTTAGGGAGCACACTTGTCTCTGTGCTAAATTCTATGGCAATGGCAATGGGGTTTCCACTAGACATGATTCTTGCCATCACACTTGTCCAGGGAACTTACTAGGGCTGGCACTGAGGTCCCGTTTTAAAGAAAATATGAGAAAATCTATGACCTCTTGGTAGACAATAAAATCTTAAATCTGACACTGTAAACATGATCCATAAAAGAAAAATAAATTATGTTTTAAATTTCTGCTCTTTGAAATATACTGCTAAGAAAATGGAGACAAGCTATAGCTGAATGAAAATATTTACAAATTACATTGCTAACAAATGACATGAAGCTAAAATATGTGAAGGACATGCAAAAGTAAACAATCATAAAGCAAACAATATATTTAAAACTTGGTGAGAGGACTTGAACAAATACATACAGATACATACGTAAAACATCAAAATCATACATTATTGTTGGGAAAGTAAAATGGAATATTCACTTTAAAAATGTTTTGAAAATTTCTTACTAAGTTAAACACACACTTACCATATGATCTAGCAGTCCTACTTATGAGTACAGAATAGAGAATCAAAAATCAATAATTTCACAAATATCTATGCAAAATGGTTTATGACAGCTATAATCAATTTGTAAAATCAAAACAATAAATACCGAGAAAACCCCAAAGTATCTTTCATTAGGTAAATGGATAAACGGATCTTGTATCTGTACATATCCATATAATGGGATACTACTCAGCAGCAAAAAAAGAATAAACCATCTCTGTACACTACATCTTGGGTGATTCTTAATAGAAATTAGGCTGAATGAAAGGAACCAGTTTCAGAATGTTACATAATATATGATTCCATTGCATGACATTCTTGAGGAAAAAAAAAATCCTCTAGTTTTAGAGAACCATTGAATCAGTGATTGCAGCAGGTGTAGGGTTGGTGGGGAAGAGACAATACAAGGATAGCACAAACGAGTTCTGTGTTGTGATGGGACTGTTTTGTATCTTTGTGATGATGGTTACACAAATCCATACATATATTAAATTTATTGAACTATACATCAAATGGGAAAAGTCAATGTATTAAACTTAACATATAAAAATTAAAAATTGGGCCTCCCCGGTGGCGCAGCAGTTAAGCTCAGTGCTGTGGAGCTGTCAGCAGCAGCGTGGCGAGTTCGACGCCTGACTGGGGAGATTCCCACATGGCATTGCAGACCTCTCCTGCCTCGCCTGCTGCTCCCCTCAGCAGTGTATTTCTGTTGATCTGCCTGTTCTGCTCCCGACTCTGTCTCTGGTGAGCCCTCTTGCCGTCCCATACCCCAGCTTGTATGCATAAATAAATCAATCTTCAAAAAAAAAAAATTAAAAATTAGCAAAATCATTAGGAACTCAAGGATAATTGTCTTTTTTTCCCTTAAACTCAATGATATTGTTATTTATTCATATTTGCTCAAATTGTTTGAACTGTGACTATTGGAAATTCTTTCAGAGCCATTATATAAATATGACTTTTATTGGCATTTTTAATGAAGATTTTATTAATGAGATTCTGACCTAACTGAAAGGATAAAAAACAAAGATAAGTAATTATATAATTGTTCATTGGAAAAAAGATTGAATTATTCTGATTATTTGACTCTATTAGAGCATCTGATTGGTACAGATTAGTTTCTAATACAATAGATTACCTTCTATGATAGACATTTTTGCTCATTTGTGAACTCCTGTTTGTAACGATTAATTCATATTTTCCATTTCGATATGATAAATATTGATTTTCTATTTTAACCTCATAGGACTCTCTTTTAACTGATTATCTCCCAATTAGTGTACTGTGTTGGTGGGTGCTTACTTGTCATCCAAAGAAATATATTACAGACAATTATGTGATATTATTTGATAAGCTTATCAAAAACAGAAGATGTCTTTGTGCTTTCTACCAGGAATTGAAACCAACATTTTAAAGCATAATTAAGGCTACATAATTAATTTAGTTACTGTTAATTTTGTGATTATATCATGATTTCCTTTACTTAGTGGAATACTAAATGATGTACCTACTAAATGAGTATGCTGCAAAGCAATATTTATGAGTGAAGCATTTAGCATAACTTGACAGATAATTATTTGTTACAATATTTTAAAAAGAATAATAAAATTTCCATGTTTTCTTAGGTTGATAGCCTCTTGAAAATACTGCAAACAATTCTGGGTATAATCAAAGTATTGTGAACAAAGCATTTCAGACTTGTAAATAGATTTCCACTGCCTTATTTAAAAAAAAAATAAGTTAGTCCTTACTTAAAACTATTATTTTTCCTTTGAATTAAAAAGCAAAATCATTAATGGTATGCGTGAAGAAAAGTGTGTGTGTGTGTGTGTGTGTGTGTGTGTGTGTGTGTAGTAGCTTCTCTTATGGTGGACTTGTACGGCCTAAATGTGATATATTTTTTGGACATTTAGAAGGATTATTATCTGTGGGAGAAGAATGTTGTATGTTGCTACAGGTTATAGACAAAACAAAAAGCAAATAGAAATGGTGTAACTGATGAGGTAACAAAAATTGACCCTAAGGCAGGCAGAAAAATACAGGGACAGAAGCTCCATTTTCCATACAATTAAGAATGTGTTTTAATGTTGGGATGCTTTGATTACATCAGACACAACAGTAGGAGTAACAGCTGCAACTTGTACAGTCTCAGCATTACTTGAGTCATTTCTTACTCTTCTCTCCTTGCTAGTATGACCATCTTGATCCTAAAAGGGATTGTTTACTGTGTAGAAGTTGTTTATTTCTTCTAGTGATGTGATATAAATCTATAATACCAAATTATTGGTTTCTTTTCAATCCGATCTTCCCAACTTTAAAATAAAGCCTAAAGGAATGCCTGTCTGTACTTGTTTTAGCTAAATGCTTTCAAACTGGCATACCTCTAATTAAAATTTTCAAATTCTTAGAGCAATTTTTTGTAGGGCTGTGATAAATGAGAGAAGACTGAAAATAGCTTAAGAACCAAGATATAGATGTTTTATGGAAATCTCAGAGCCATCCCAGAGTAGAGGCCTCCCAGAGTAGCTGCAGCCTGCGCTGTGCAAGGGTAATCCCTCTGTATGCATTCATGCTCCTAGAGTTCCACTCCAAGTGCCCACTTCCTTTTAAGGCACTGACCGAATTTATAACTTCTCATCTGTTTCACATTTCCACATGGACTTGCCAGTAATGGAGGTTCATGGAGCTTTCCCCAAGTCACAGAGAATTCAGAGCCCCTGTCCAGACTGGCACTGACACTAAATAGGTATCAGACACACAGGTATAAAAATGTTTAGTAATCTAGTCAGAGAAAATATCCATTATTTTCCAGATTGGAATAAGAAATGAAATCAGTTCAATTTCTCCCAAACATCATCAAGAAGCCCTTAGTGAGGGACTAATGCCCATGTATTCTGAATAAGACACAGTAGTTGCAAGCACCACAGGAGGCATTCTAGACAAATGCATAAACGAGTTTTAGGAATTAACTGGACAAGCATTTCCTGGTCTTTCTGATTCCCAGAGGTTAGACCACAGTAATTGATTTGCCAGACTCATTGAGTAAAACATGAGATAAAGGGATGAATAAAACAAAGTCCTTGACCTCAAGTAGACAAAAACATAACAGGAGCAAAAAAATTACTGTGAACATAAATACAAATATTAAGAGTATTAATAAGTAGTGAAAATGAAGTGATTTTGTTGAAATTTAACAAATTATTTCATAAAGTACTCAACTCTGTGAGGGATGTAGCAGTGTCCAGTTAGCAAAAGAGAAAACAAAATCCTTCAGTAAATCATCCAGTCTCATGCTGCTAGAAGGCATGAGATTTCATTCTGCTCTTAAGCCTGCGTAGTTCTATTATAACTACTAGAGACAAAGATACAATTGAGAGTGGGCAGGAGAGAAAACTCTTCCTGCTGTCTTGCAGGTAGAATCAGGATGGATTTTGCACTAAGAACTGTTTTCCAAAAATATTTCAGCGGTTAAATAGGAGTTTAAGACGCTGACAAGATGAAGAGCAGTTTAGTTACAAGGGTTCAGAAGCATCCTCAAACATTTTTGAACAATTCAGAATATTTTTCTTTTTTGTGTTTTAAAATATTTAGAGAATAATTCCGTAACTGAATATTTATGTAAATAGCCAAATAATCCACTAAATAGTAATCAACTGAAGAGTGAGTTACTTCAAGCAATTTCATAAAAAGAAAGGAATTACAATAAAGTAATAAACTACCAGGTCTTGAAAACATTCCTTTATTTATTTGCAACAACAAGGGAAAGGACATTCTGCCTTCAGAGGGCTCAGAGTCATCCATTATTGGCAAATACAGAAATGGTGACTTGAAAATATTTCTGATAGTTATGTTTATTCTTGATTATAATTTAATGCCAAATATATGTGACCGTTTTTCACAGACTTGTCTTAGGAAAAATTTTTATGCGTGATGTTTGACTTTTGTCAAACATGTATCTTTGATATATTTTCCTGTCTGTCTTCCTTTAAAGTACTCTTAAAGTGTTTGTTCTTACCCTCCATTGACACTTCCTTGTCCCTTGTGATAACAAAACCCACATCTCACTCATCACGTTGATAAAGATAGATTGAAGATTATATGATATACTGAAATATGAATTCAGTTGCTATACTCAAAGACTATCACGCCATGAAACTGGACAGCTGCATACATAAGAATGAAACTATATCACTATCTCATACCATACACAAAAATCAATTAAAAATGGATCAGACACTTGGATGTAAAACCTGATATGATAAAATACATGGAAGAAAACCCAGGAAAAACATTTCATGACGTAAGTTTTAGTGATGCCTTTAGGGATTCGTCACCAACAGCAAGGAAAACAAAAGAGAATATAAACAACTGGGACTATATCAAACTAAAAAGTTCCTGTATAGTGAAATAAACCATAACTAAAATGAAAAGATTTCCTACTTACTGGGAGAAATTATTTGCACATGACAAAGGACTGACACAAAGATAAATAACTCATAAAACTCTCCAAAAACAATACAAATGAGATATGTTTTGTCAGTATAATTATATAATAATAATTGGCTAATATTTTAGAAATATTTGAATTCAATACGTGTATCAGAAAAAATAATAGACTATTATGGTAGAATTTGAGGAAGCATAAATATTTTCTAATTGGGATTTAAAAGTAGCTACAATTTATATCATTGTTGTTAAAAGCATTTCAAAAGTTACAAAAGGAAATATTTTCCAAAGATTTGCAAAAGAAAATAGAAGAAAATATTTGCCTTAAATAGTAGTTTAAATGCCATTGTGAGTGGAAACTCTGGTAGGGGTTAAATACGTAATTGGTTTAGTAATGCTTCTTTCTTTCTTTTTTAAAATCAGCTCAGCTAAAAACTCTGTTCTACCTCAACAAATTGCAAAACTAAAGGGCTCTTGGGTCCATGACTCTTTGAAGGGAATACACTAACCCGATATTGTACTTAGCCCCACAGTAAATTAATTACTTAGGGCTTATGTGGTTTTATACAGGACACAATCATGCTGGAGATGGGAGTTGTTTATACGAAAAGATATGTTAAAATTAGAACCTAGGCAAGAAAGTGGTCAGTAATATGCAAAAACAGAAATGCTAAATACAGTTAATTGGCAACTTAAAATTTTGGGAATGTAAAGTTTGGTAAAATGCTAGAGTGATTTAGCTGAGACAACTGTATCCTTAATGTTATTACATAGCACCTTCGGATGAGTACATCAGTTGATGCTTATTCACTGAGGTTTTCCTGGCCCAAGAGTTTAAAAACTGAACAAGACAATGTATAGTACTACAGGATTGTACTCTAGTTGAGGAAATAAAGCATGACAAAATTAATGAATACACTGTTAAAATATAAGTGAATAGTGAGTGGTGTTAGATAAAGCATGGATGGATACAAAATGAGGTACCCTATACATTTACATTTTCTTATGTGGTATTTAGTATTTTCCAAGTAGCATATAGAAAACTCTTATCTGTTTACCCACCACCCACCCAGCTTAAGAAATAAAATAGCACCCTCACTTTTAAAGCTTAGTGAGCCTCTCTCCCTGATCACATGTGTCTCCCCTACTTAGGAGTTCTGTTATCTTAAATTTTATCCTTATTAATAGTACCTTTCTGTACTACTGTGGGTTTAGCAGATATATTCCTATACCCCATATCATATGAATGTGTAACAAATTATCCCTTTTTTCCTTATGGATATTATTAAAAGTTTTGACTGTTTTAAACAGTGTTGCTTTGCACATTCAGTTCACATTTTCAGAATTTTATAAGTTTTCATGTATGAGAATGATCTTTAATTTGCAGTTATGACTTAATCTTGTATTAAACAGGTGCTATCCTCAGAATGAATTTGAGAGTCTTCCTCTTCGTCTTTTGCAGAATTTATGTAGGATTGAAATGATCTTTAAATGTTTGCTGGAATCTCCTGTAAAATTATGTGTGGCTTGCTTTGTATGAATATTGAATGGTTAATTACTTTTCTTTTTGGTTACAGAACTTTTCAGAGTCTATTTGAGATAAAATCAGGAAGCAATTTATTTAAAGATTTGTCCTTTTTTTTGTATATTCAAAAACATTTTTATAAGTTATTCAGTCATTTAATATTGCTTAGAAATATCTATCCCATTTGTATTTCAGTCATGAAATCAACTACCAAAAAAAGCATGGAAAATCTCTAATACCTGGAGACAGAACAACACACTACTGAGAGATTACTTGATTAGTGAGAAAGCCAAAGAAGAAATTAAAAAAAAAACCCTCAAAATAAATGGCAATAAGGACACATCCTTCCAGACTTACAAGACATAGCAAAAGCAGTACTAAGAGGGAAATACATAGCAATACAGACCTATATCAATAAGCAAGAAAGAGCTCAAATAAATTACCTTATTACTCACCTGGAGGAACTACAAAAAGAATAATAAACCAAAAGCCAGTCAAAGAAAGGAAATAATAAAAATTAGAGCAGAAAAAATGAAATAGAAATAAAAAGAGACCAAAATATTAATGAAGCCAAAAGCTGGTTCTTTGAAAAAATAAACAAAATAATCAAACCTCTGGCTAGCCTCACAAAGAAAATAAGGGAGAAAACTCAGATAAATAGGATCAAAAGTCAGAGAAGTGACTACAGACATCTCAGAAATTCGGAGAATAATAAGAGACTATTGTGAAAATCTATAGTCCTATATTTTTTGTCCCCTTCTATTTTATTCCTAGTCTTACCAGAGGATTCTCAACATTTTTAGTGAAACATTTTTATATAACCAACTTTTGATTTTATTTGGTCTTCTCTGTTGTGTATTTGTATTGTATTCATTTGCGATATCATTTTACCAAATTTTCATTACTACTTTCCTTGCCTTTATTATGCCTTTTTTTTTAGTAATTCCTTATGTTGGATGCTTAGTTTATTAACTTCAGTCTTATGTATGTTAAAGCTTTCTTTCTTGCTATGGAATTTTCAATTTATTCTTATTGCCATTTATTTTTCCTTTACATATTTTGAAGCTATGTGTTAATGTTTATTCCAATATAAATGTATTATATCTATGTTAAAATATATAGTTTCTCTTTATCTCTACTAATTCTTTATAGTAGGTAACATAAACCTTACAGTTTATGTTGTCTGAAATTAAATGGTGAAATCATTTATGGTTACTAATTTCTTGGTATGTTATTTTCCCAATCCTTTTATTTTCTATATAAAATCATGTCATAATAATATCATGTTTATAAGTGTTTGTCATAAATAGCATATGGTAGATTTTTTTTAATATTCAATATCATTCTTAAGAGGGAGTTTAAAATGCTTTAACTCTAGTCAACCTCTCATCTTATATAGAAATATTATCTTGAATTTAAAAAAATATTGAGATAATGTTGGTTACAGCACTGCATGTGATTTAGAAGTATAGGATCACGCCTTTTCTGGTATTATCATCATACCACACCCATTACCAAAGCAGTCCAGAATTTTGCACTAGCTTGATTTATTTTAACCACCAAAGTTAGACATTAATAGTATTTACGTCACCAATATTATTTTAACTTTAACCACATATTCACCACTTTTTTTCTAGATTGATTTTCTTTCTTCTTAAAGTTCATTTTTAATATTTCCTTTAGGACAGTCTGGGTCTAGTAGAATTTTAAGTTTTTTATAATATACTCTTCTTTATACTTGTTATTGAATGATTATTTCTAAGAGTATTTTTATTGCATCATTTATATATAATATTCTACCAATTATGGCTTTCATTGTTGCTTTTAGTCAGACTTCAATTTACTTCTTACAGGTAAAATTTTTGGATAGCTTGTAAAATATTTCTCTTTAGTATTATACATATGACTGTGTTAATTAGGTCTTAACTTATTTTTTATTTATCTTACTTGAGGATTATTTTCTTCCATGTATCTGGAATTTCTTTCTTTCTGGAGAATTCTTACTGCCTTTTCAACATTCTACATTCAATGCTTGCTCGCTCTCTCTCTCTTTCTCTCTCCCCTCCCTCCCTCCTTCCCTCCCTCCCTTCCTTCCTTTCTTTCTTCCTTCCTCTTTTTCCCTCCCTCCCTCCCTCTCTCCCTTCCTTTCTTCCTTCCTTCTTTCCCCTCCCTCCTACTGTCTGTTACTCCCTTTCTTCCTGCCTCCCTTTCCTCCTTTCTTTATTCCTTCCTGTTACTGAGGTTACACTGGTTTACAACACTGTATATGATTTAGGGAAATAGGTTCACCCCTGATGTATCTAACCATACCACACTCACCACCAAAGCACCCATAGTCTTTTACAATAGACCGGTGGGTTCCCTACCTCTCCCCCTTTTTCCCACCCCTATCCTTCCTTCTTTCCAATAGTCTCAATTCTGCATCATATTTCTAGGACTTGTTTTGTTTAGTTTTGCCATTCCTTTGTTTTGTTTCTATATATTCTACATGTGAGTGAAATTATCTAGTATTTGTTTTTTTTCTAGAATTCCTCTCTTCGTAGAATTATTTGATGTGTTTTGAACACTTTCTTCTGTTTTATAAACTCACTCTCTCTTAACTAAAGTATCTCTGAGCTACGTTCTCTGAAATTTCTTCAGACCAATTTTATAATTGGCTAATTTGACATAAATTATAGATCTTTTAATATCTTTATCTACCTATCTATCATCTATTTTCATCATTAATACACCTACCTACTTAATTACCTTGTTAGCTACCTAATTACCTAGCTAACTACCAATTTTGTGTATAAAGAAGTACACAAATTTAGGGAGGAGAATGAGTGGTTTTGATGTCTCAACTTTATTTGGGGTCAACAAAAATAAAGTTCTAATCCTGAGGTACCTACCTTTCCACAGTGGATTCTCTTTCTTAACTGCTTTCTGTACAAAAGAATTAGGTTGTGATGTTTCTGTTTGACTATTTTATTTCTGGGATGAGTTTACTGACAATAAATAAAATTATTCTGTAATGAATAATTAATTAATGTACTTCATGATTACATTAACTATTAGAATTAAGTTCAAACCTCTTTGCCTGTGAAACAAGGCTTGTCCTGACCAGTTTCTTGTTAACCATATCTTACAGATCCTATAATCTCCCTCACAAGCAGCTCTCTGAAATATTTCCCTGTGCCGCTTAGACTTTATACATAGTTATCATTGTATGTAATACTGCTCTTATCACAGCAGTTCCTCACTTTTGCCCTTGTAGTCTCTCTGCTTCCTTCCTCTATCTAACTTGTGATTATCCTGTGGGATAGAACCTATAACTCTTTGGTCTGGGCTGGGTAGTTATTCTCTCACTACAGCTTACAGAGTACTTTATTATGATTATTTATTATAATTACTCATTTTTTGACTGATTGCCATCTTCTGATTACTAGGAATTCATTGAAGACAGAGGCTGTGACTGGTCATCTCAGTTTCTCCAGTGCCCAGCATAGTGACAAATATAAGTAAGTTAATAAAAACCTTCTGTTTTTATCAATACACTTTAAATAAAATGTTTTATTAAAATATGAAAACTATCCTTAATACATGTTATAGAACTTCTCCTGCCCTTCTAAACAGAACAGTACTTTATGAATGAGCTAAATAGGAAAAGCAAAAATCATAGATAACCTGAGTCTCAAGACAGACAGGAACTTTATTTTCTTTCTCAATTTGTCTTCAGCTAGAGAAACTTGTACAAAATTAACTTGCCAACTATGTGAAGCTGGTGACACTGTGGGAATTTGGAATAATTTATGCTAATTATATATAAAATTTGGGGCTTGAAAACTGATTAAGATTAAAAAATAAATTTATTATTTACTCTGACTCTCAATTATTAAAATCTTCATTTTATTCTTCATTCTATTGCTGCCTCTAGAAAAGCTACTATAAAAAAACAAACAAAACTCCAAAACCCTGTTTAATTAACAGTACATTTTCATCTCTGGTTAACATATTTACAGACATATTTATATAATTTACATAAGTATATATTCATTAAATGTCTTCCAGATATGCAGTTATGTCTTAGCTGGAAATTTATAGAGGGTAATTCTCATAAATTCAGTTTACCCAGTGCCTGGCTCAGTACCATAACAGATGTGTAAAACATGGTTTTCTTTTATAATGATGTTAAAATGTTCAGTTGCAAAGGTGGGTTGTGGTCTCATAATCTTCCTATTCCCTGTTCAATGAATAATTCAAGTAGTAGCCTTCACACTCCTCATAAGATTGAGAAGATATATCTATTCCCAAGTCTTGTTTTCTATTATTGAGATGTAAGGAGCTACTGCAAATGTAAAGTCTCTGGGGCCTTGTTACAGAGGCCAGCTTCAAGTTTTCTTTGTGACGCAAAAGGATATGCCTGGAGAAACTTCAGAATAGAATCACCAGTGAAAAGTATTCACAGCTTCAGGGACAGTGGCCATATTACATGGAAAAGTGTATGTGACGTTAGGAAAGTAGTTTATGTGGGGTTCCTTCATTTATTTTGTGCTTTATGAACACAACTGAATATTGAGATCTCTCTGTGACTGTTTTTTGAAAATTTATAATATTCCTCATAGAAATAGATATGACATAATTTAAAATTACATGTTCTATGTATGGTTAAAATCTGGTGCTAAAGATTTATCAGATATTTGTAATTAACATCTGAGAATCTCTAAAATGTATTTGTGTTTTTATGTGTGGGGAAATGGAACGAAGAAGAAAATGGAAATGAAAAAAACAAAGTTATATGGGACTATTGGAATGACCCTATAATAATGATCCATCGGATAACAGCAAAAAACCCCATTTATTAGATTCTTGAAATTTGACCAGTAAAACATGATGCCCACTGGATCAAAAGAAGATAGTCTGAAGTAGCTATATTTACATTTAATGGAAACTGTTCAACCTTCAATCAAAATTTTCATCTGTACAGTAGATAAACCTTCAAAGTTGACTCCAAATACATAAAAATGAATACAGCAAAAATGATTTTCTATGTTTTAAAAAGATACTAAGTGCTTCATGAGAGAAACAGCATTAAACTTTAATAACAAATTCTTATAATAATGGACAAATAACATTTTGAGTTTTTACCTTTCTAGATTCTGATTTAATGAAATCAACCATTTTCTACACTACTAACTTTCCTATTTCAATCGTTGCCTGGAAAGAAAGTCCTAGGTGACTAGTCCCAAAAATATTGCTTCATTTACAATTTTGAATAATACTTTCATAAGAAGTCTCATGACAAAGACAGCCCAAACAGAAAAACAATAGAAAAGTTTATGACGTATAAAATGAATTCTTCAAAAGAATTTTGTTTCAAAATGCCAAGGGTTATAAGTCAAATATATGCAGAACATATTTCTATTTATTACCTTGCACTGGCTGAAATTCATCTCTTCTGACAACCCTGGGTAAATCATGTTGCATATTTCATAAAATATGAGTGCTGGTCCTTTTCTGAAGATGCCACTTCGTGTGTGAACTCACTGCCATTGGCTGCATCCCAGTTGCTGTAAGCTCCCTTAAGACCACTACTTCTGCAGACTCCTATGGCAGTTGATTCAGAAAAGAAAAGGTATTTATAGAAAACATATGCAAAAGGTTGATAGCTCGTCCAGTTTTTAGTGCACAGACTGACAGCTAAATACAAATTGAGAAATGTAAGTTTCACTTCGAGCAAATTTACTGGGTGAAAACCTCATTTTTTCATTTCATTTGAATACGTTCACTGCTTCTCAGAATATGCAACTTTATAGTGAGCATATTTTTTATTCTTGAAGGCTCATTATTTTACAGTGAGGTTACTGAACCTAGACCACGTAGAGCAGATTACCCAGCATAATATTAATCAAAATACACACGGCAAATGTGATTCCAAACAGTGCCAAATAGGCATCTGCTTTTAACAGAATAAAAAAGTATATTTAGCTCCTTTATTAAAAGGTATTATGGGCAATTTATTTTTAAGTCATCTTTCTAACACTATTAACTAGCATATAATTTAATGTACTCCCAAGCAACTTGACTTTTACTGTTTTCTTCAAAACATTAATTTGTAAAAGCAAGTTGACGTAAAAGATGCCTTTGACCCTGAGAAAAGATTCAAATCATTAAGAATAAATTATCTTTTAGGCAAATGTAACAGTTATTTTGGGACTTGCAAAACAGCATATTTTCTGTTCCCATGTATCATACGATGTTTCATAGATAAAAGTAAAGCAAGTGCCATTTCTAATGGTATAATTTATATCCTCTGAGGAAACCATATCAATCTTGTAAGTTTTGCTTAAATTTAATTGCCTAAATTTAAATTTAGGCCACATGCCTAAATATCTCTAAAAAAATTAAAGGAGACCCTCCACGCTTTTGTAAGAGAGAAATTCTTTTTGCTTAGGAAATTTGGACTGGTTAGTGGTTACTGGACTTTGTACTCTTTATAGAGTATTCTTCATAGAGAAAAGGAAACCAATTCACTTCCATTGAAATTTAGCCAATTTCATACTAAATGGGCAATAAGGATAATCATAGGAGGAAAAAACTAAGCCAAGTACTATAAAAAAACTAAAAATTGTGATGTTTAAATGGATGAAATTTTTGAATGACAAGAGGAAAGTAAAATTTAAATTTTATAAGTAAATACATGCTCCCTTAAAAGTGAAAATATTAGAGAAAATAGTAATAAGTGAAAAATAACTTCAAAAGCAACAGTAAAACCTTGATGACAACCACCATCCTCCTGAAATAAGATTCCACTATCCTGCTACTGGTGATTACCATAAGTAATTGGATATTTCCCTGTGTATTTCCATAATTGTGTCTGTATCGATATACTGCATGCTTGTGTGTGCATATGTACATAAAGGGAGTACATACACATATGTATGCATAATTTTTATTTTTAGTTGAACACTGTTTTATTGAACTGGTCAACACAATAGTGTGGCCACTATGCACAGACAAGAGATGGAGGAGCTTTAATTTGGTCTAACGATCTCCTTCTTGGCCTGGGACCACCCTTTGAATTTGTGTGTTTTCTTGGTCTTAGACCTGCGGGCCTCAGCCTGGTCAGCCAAAAACTTACCAGCAAACACAGCAAGCCAAGTGAGACTTCTGAGCTTAAGAGGTCTGAGAAAGGGGAAAAGGGCCAAACAGATATAAGAGATGATGTAGGAAAAAAAACAAATTTAAAAATAGAATCGAATTTAAAAAGAGAAGCTGTTTAAATGCATACACTTCTATTGTAGAAGTGCACATAAAAGTAAATAAATATTTAAGAAAATTTCCAACTTAGCATTCTAATTATTGACTGAATTTATCTTACTATATGTGCTCTTAATTTTCCCATTTCAGTTGGTGGCAATACCTTCTTAAGTTGCTCAGGAAAAAGCTCTATGGTCATGCCTGTTCCTTAGCTCCTCATTCTTTCATATCCTACATTCAATATACTAAAAAATATTTTAGTTGCTTGACATTTATTGTCCCATTTGATGCTAATAACCTGTGTAGAAGGTATATTATTCCTATTTTCATATAGATTGAGATATTAATAATTATCTTGTAGATCCTGACGTAGCTGTTATACATAGTCTAGAGTACACATATACAGTCTAGAGTAACTACATGCTAGGTACTCTTTGAGCAACTTCATATATTAACCAAACAATTCTCCTAATAATACTATGGTAGAAACAATTATTATATTTGATTTAAATGTGAGAAACTGAGGCACAAATGGTTAAGTATTATACCTAATTTCTCATAAATAATAAACTGTGAGAGCCAAGTTGCAAACCCAAAACTTGGCCCTCTTGAAGCACAGTAAACTAATTGCAATTAGAAGGGAGTTTTACCACCACCAAATTGAAGTGCTACATAATTAATGAATACTAAAAACATATAAAATCCTATTTTTCCTTCCATACCAATATACAACAGTCATATATCTATATCTCAAATGTTCCATTCAATAATATACAAAGATAATTACAGTGTGTTTCTTACCCATAGAAAGATCATAATTGTGCTGCAGAAGAGAAATAAGTGAAAAAAAATTAATGTAGTTATTGTTAATGTTAAATATTTGCCTTATTATATATAGATGGATAAGGAGAGAGAGAGAGAGAGGGAGGGAGAGAGAAGAAGAGAGAGAATGAGTGAAAGACTTTGCATTAACCACTTGGGATACACAAATCACTATCTGTAAAATAGGAGTAGTTGAGGTATTCATATATCCATATAAGAATATATTCTTACTTTTTTACTCACACACTCCTTGAGTCATTTCTATGTTGTTGAGAAATGTTTTCCTGGTACCTCGCTTACTCAAAATGCTCAACATTTAGAAATGTTCTATTCTGTTTCCACTAAGAATCACAAATATCATATCTACATGGTTATTATAGGAAAAAATATAAAAATGTATTAAAGATTAGTCTGAAATGAAACAAATATAACCTTATATTTATTATAATTATTACTGGTCTATAAGTGTGTTGTATTTTACTTACAGTGCATTTGTAACATAAAATCTAGGTTATAAATTGTGTAACTGGGACAGTATTACATGAGATGATAAATGTATTAAATACAATAGAGTATTTAACCAGAGTCCTTCCTCTTTTTTTCACTTCAATAAGTCATATATAGAGAAAAGATAACAATTGATAAAGATATTTTGAAACAGGAATCTAAAATATTTGTAGACTATAGAAAAAGCAGTATTTTCAGTGCTCAGTTATATACATTTATAACTTCTCAGATTATTCAAGTTATTGATATCTACCTTTGTTTCTTCCTTAGCTATCAAGCATATAAAACAGAGAAAATAAGAGAAATTGTTCAAGAACTGTATTGTCTTGATGCAAGTTAATTTTAACAGTAAGTAGATACTGGCTGCTTGAAAACTTCTTTTAAATGGGCACTATTCTCATAAAGATGTGCATCTCGTAATTATGCACTGGTAGAATAAAGCACATGTGTTCTCTATGTAAATTGCAAAGATGGAAAACATTTTACTTCACGGCATTAATGTCACAGGGCAAAGTCAAGAGTTTATTGCCAATTCAGAGGAAATTCTCTTTTCAATGACATATGTCATGACCTTCAACTCCTAGTAGTTGTAGAATGGTTAAGGTCAACTATCCCTACATCAGAAAATCCAAATGATGTACATGACAAATGGTAGAGTCTATTGTTACTGATTTCTGGGGCAAACATAGTAAAATATTGCACTGTGGGATGAAAGGTTACTGACCTTGTGATATTATGTCTGACACTAATCATTATTTCCCAATTGAGCTATTTGAAAGGATAGTCAATATTTTGTCTGTTAGACATCTAGTTTATACGAATTGGAAAGGCACTTTCCCCCTCCCTATTATTCACTAAATGGAATATAGATGGTGGATTTATATGAACTAAGGACACATTTTGATGATGAATAGGATATTTTTCTGTGCAGTGTTTTTGACTCTGTTTTAATAAGAATTTTTTTCCACCTTTGTCAGTAGGAAAACTAATTGTGAAATGTTAATGCTTCAAAAAGTTTTCCTACTGACAAAGGTGGAAAAATATTTACTTCACCATTAGAAAGAAAAATAAATATTGAACTTCCATTATATATAGTATAATGTATATGTACACACACACACGCACACACACACTGCATACTATCCTGGTTTTGTTTTTTTGTTGTTGTTGTTAACACTGACTTACAATACTGTATATGATTTAGGGGAAAAGGTATACACATCCTCAGATACATGTCTCCACACCATACCCACTACAAAAACACATGGTCCTTTATCATAGACCATTGGCCTCTCTGCCCTCTTTATCCCACCCCTACAATCCCACCTGTTAAATAACCTCAATTCTGTAGTAATATTTCCAAGGTTTGTTTTCATTTACTTTTTTTGGTTTCATTTTCTGTATTCCACGTAGGAGTTTGTGTCTTTCTCCTGACTTACTCTGATTTACTTCACTTAAGATAATGCCCTGCAGTTTCATGCAAGTTGTCAAAATGGCAAGAGTTCATCTTTTTTGATACCTTGGTTGTATTCCATCATGTGTATGTAAACCACACCTTCTTAATCCACTCCTTTGTTATTGGGCACTTAGGTTGTTTCCAAAACTTGGTTTTTGTAAATAATGCTATGATGAATTCTAAATAGTGTTTTTGCAATTTTCTAGTATGTACCTAGGAATGAAATTGCTCAGCCATATGGTAGATCTGTTATTACTATTTTGAGGAACCTCCATATTGTGTTCCACAGGGACTGGATCAGTCCACATTTCCTCCAGCAGTGTATGAGGGTTCATTTTTTCCCACACCATCACCAGCATGGGACATTCTTATGGGAGTGAGATGGTATCTCATTGTAGTTTTGATTTACATTTCCCTCATTGTAAGTGACATTGAACATTTTTTCATGTGCCTGTTGGCAATCTATAAGTCTTATTTGGAGAAGTGTCTTTTTAGGTCTTCTTCCCATCTTTGATTGGATTCTTTGTTTTTGTTGAATTCAACAAAGTGAGAGGTTCTGTATGGATCTTGGATATTAGCCTTTTGGATACATAACATGAAAATATTTTCTTCCATTCAGTTGGGTATCTTTTTGCTTTAATTATAATTTTTTCCACTGTGTAGAAGTTTTTTTTAGCATTATATAGTCTCATTTGTTCATTTTTGCTTTTGTTTTCCTTCCTGTTGGAGTTCAGTTTCCAAAGACATAGTTGAAGCCAATTTCGTGTAGAGTTTTGCCAATGTTTTCTTTTATGTCTATGATGGTTTAATCTTACATCCAAGTCTTTAATCCATTTTGAGTTAATGCCTGTGCATACTGTAAAAGAGTGGTATAGTCTCATTTTCTGCATGTGACTACCCAGTTTTCCCAGGACCATTTCTTGAAGAGACTTTACTTTCTCTACAGTATACTCTTGGCTCCTTTGTCATAGATTAACTATCCATTAAAAAAAGTGGGTTTATTTCTGGACTCTCAGTTCTATTCCTTTGATCTCCATATCTATTTTTATTCTAATATCATACTGTTTTGATTACTATAGCCTTGTAGTGTAGTTTGAAGTCTGGGAAGGTGATACCTCTATTTCTCTTCATTTTGTCAAGATGGCTTGGCTATTTGGAGTCTTTTGTAATGCCATATAAATTTCAGTAATGTTTACTCTATTTCTTTGAAGAATCCATTGAAACTTTGATAGGAATTGCATTGACTCTACATGTTGCTTTGGGTAAGATGGGGACATTTTAACAATATTAATTCTTACAATCCATGAGTGTGGAATACCTTTCCATTTCCTGTGTCTTCCCTTTCTTTTAGCAAAGTATTATAGTTTTCGTTGAATGGGTAGGTGGGTTCAGACTTAGGGGACTATGGCTCAGCATTGGGTTCAATAGTTCAAAACAAAGGGCTATCCTGCAGGGGACTCAGTGCGTTACCTTCTGATGGTTTGGTGAGTTGTGGATTGAGGCTTCATGACCAAACAGTGCCCTTGCCATACTATGTCAGTAGCCTGGGAGGTAAGGTGAGCCTTAGCAGCCTTGTGGACATACAAGTAGCAAAGCAGCCCTGGAAAGTGGTCCTAACATGGTAAGTTCTGGCAGGCCACAGCAAGTTCTGGGATGGGACCTAAAAGCAACAGAGGTCCAGCCAGCTCTGGTAAGCATGACAGCAGTTCTTGACAGTGTGCACAAATGTGATAGCTTCCAGCAGAGCCAACAGCAGGCCCTAGTCACCACTGGTTGTTTCTCTTGGAGCACATACTTTACCTGTTCAGTCACTTGCTGGGGCCTCTCTGCTCTCGTTTGTGCTGTAGTAGTCAGTTTTTCCTTCAGGAGTTACTGGCTTTGCTCTGATGAAATCTAGGTTTGAGTATATGGAGAAGGTGAGCCTAGTGTCTTCATTATTGTCATCTTGCCACTCTGCCTTTTTGTTTTTTTTTAAACACCTCAGTAGATATTGATTTAGCAATACTTACTGTATCTTATGTCTAAAATTTGCTCTATTTTTGCGTTCTGTAGTTCTGCCAATGGATTTGTTTTCCTCTTCTCCCAAGTTGACATGTTTTCACCTACTGTCCCTTGGTACAAATAGCCTCAGCAGTTCTATTGCTAATTTATGCTGCTACCCAGAGATTTTTCTTATCACGCAGAGGGTAAAAGCTATTGTCCTGTTTTATTACATGGCCCACTCATTATAGCTGGTTTGTGTTTTGAAAGCTTAAAGTATCTAAATATTCATCTCCTGCTCTTTTTATATAGGCTTTGCACTGAAGTTCTCTGCATTAGAAATGCATCAAAAATCACCATTTTATTTTATTTTAGATGATCAGAGGTAGGATGAGAAATACTACCTAAATTAATTTGATTTCTAAATCCTTTGAAGAGCAGTGTTTGAAAAAGAGACATTCCAGAATTTATAATACAGTTGCTTATGTGGTTTCTAATGCTATTCCACTATAATTCTCAGAATTTACTGAACATGTTCTAAAGTAGTAAATTTGAGCTAGTTAGAAAAATTCTATAATCTAGGAAAGGTAAGCTCACTAATTTTGGGGCCATGCTTGAAAAGACTCCTAGGAGCTGTAGTTCAAAATTCTCTGCTATATCCTCCATAATGCAATGTTTGGCTTCAGTCAGTTATCGTTATCATGATTACTGTCCTTTTTATTACTACTATTTCCTTGTTACCACTACTTGGTCTATTATTTTTAACTCTCTATTAATATTTCTGTTACCCTGGAATAAAGATTACAAAGTCCCTACCTTTGAACCAACAAAGGAAATATTTTTTTTTCTATATTTGAAAGTTACAACTGAGAAGGCTCTATAATAAACAATAAATAATTTAGAATATGGGCTCAAAAATCATCAGAAACTTTTTAATGCATTATTTCTATTGAGCTAATGTTGGTTAAAATACTGTATAACTTTTAGGGGTATTCTCCCAACCCTCCTTCCCCTTCAAATGTCAGTTACCACAACAAATCCATCAAAGCCATTAACATTTCCATCGCCAATTGGGCTCCCTCTACCCTTGCTCTCCACTCCTGCTGGCCCCTCTGATGGTATCAATTCTTTTTTTTTAATTTAATTTTATTTAATTTATATCCTTTACATTATTATGTATCCCCTGTAGGCTTCCCACCACCAATTTGATGGCATCAATTCTGCAGTCAGATTTCTAGGGTTTGTTTTGACTTAATTTTGTCTGCCTTTTGTTTTTTCTTTACATTACACATATGAATGAAATCCTCCAGTGTTTGTCTTTCTCCTCTGACTTATTTTAATTAGAAATCTCCCCTCCAGTTCCATCCTCATTGCAAATGGCAGGTTTCATCTTTTCATTATAGCTGAGTGATATTCCATTTTGTATGTATACCATATCTTTTTATTCCATTCATTTTTCCTTGGGTACCTATGTTGTTTATGTAGCTTGGCTATTGTAAATTGTGCTCCAGTGAACATAGAAGTGATTATATATGTATACACACATACATACACACATACATATATATATAATCTAATTAGTGGACTCTTTCATTTTTATGATAGTGGAATTTCTGGATCATATGGTAGATCTCTTTTTAATATTTTAAGAGAAATCCATGTTATTTTCCATAAGGTGGAAGGATTCTACATTCCTATCAATAGTGTATAAATTTCCTTTTTCTCCGCACCCTTGCCAGTACTACTTGTTTCTGGTCTTTTTGATATGGGCATTCTCATAGGCATAAGTTGGTATGTCATGTGGTTTTGATTTGCATTTCCCTGATGATAAATGATGATGAACATTTTTTTTTCATGTACCTTTTGGCCATCTGTTTATCTTCAGAGAAGTGTCTATATAGATCTTTTGCGCACTTTCTGAATTGGGTTACTTGGTTTTTGTTGAATTGGATGAGTTCTTTGTATATCTTGGGTATGAACCTCTTGCTGAATATATTATGTTCAATTTTTTCCCCATTCAATAGGTAATTTTTTTTAAATGATAGTTTCTTTCTCTAAAGAGTTTGATGTAGTTCCATTTGTTTTTATTTCCATTGTCATTGAAAATTAGTCACCAAAAGCCAGGAAAAGGATGGGGATTAAAAGAGTGGGAATAAATGAAATAGAAATAAAAAAATATATACTTAAAAAGTCAATGAAGCCAAAAACTGGTTCTTCAAAAAGGTAAACAAAATCACCAAACATCTAGGTAGGTTTACCTTAAAATCGGGAGAAAACTTTAATAGAGTCATAAATAAAAGGAGAAGTTAAAATAGATATCTCAGAAAAATAGAGAATCACAAGAAATTACTGTGAACATCTTTATGCCAATATATTGTTAGCCTAGAATAAAGGGACAAATTTTTAGAGCATACATTCTTCCAAGACAATTGGAAAAAATCTTGAACTGACCAGTTATAAGCAAGGAAATGGGAACAGTAACCAAAAGTATCCCCAAAAACAAAAGCCCAAGACAAATAGTTTCACTAATGAGTTCGACTAAATTTTCAAGATAGGTTAATACCTATCATTTTCAAAGTCTTTCAAAGATTTACGGAAGAGGGAATGCTTTCTAACAGATTTTATGACACAAATATTACTCTGATACTGAAAGCAGACAAGGATATCACACATGCAAAAAATAATAGAAAACGATAGACCAACCTCTCTGATGAATATAGATGCCAAAATACTCATAAAATCTCAGCAAACCAAATTCAGCAACAGATTAAAAGAATAGTATGTCATGACCAAGTGGGATTTATTCCAGAGATGCATCAATGTAATTCATAACATAGACAAAAGGAAAAATAAAAATAAAATCATATGATAGATACAGGGAAAGCATTTGACAAGATTCGACATATATTTTTGATAAAAACTCTCAAAAAATGAGTATAGAAGGGACATCCCTCAAAATAATAATGGCCATATATGTCAGACTCACAGCTAACATCATATTAAACGGTAAAAAACTGAAAGCTTTTCCACTAAGTTCAGGTACAAGACAAAGATATCCACCTTCACCAGTTCTTTTCAACATATTATTGGAAGTTATAGCTAGAGCTATCAGTCAAAAGAAAGATATAAAAGGAATCAAAATTAGGAAAGAATAAGGTTATCTCTATTTACAGATGATATGATAATATATATAGAATACCCTAAAGACTCCATTAAAAAACTACTATAAACTATAAATCAGTATAGTGAAATTGCAGATTTCAGCATCAATTTACAAAAATCTGTTAAGTTTCTATATGGAAACAACAAACGAGAAGAGAAAGAAATCGAGAAAACAATCCCATTTATAATATCATAAAAAAGAATTACCTATAGGAATAAAGTTAACAAAAGAGTTGCAGGGTGGACAACAACAACTACTTGATATTTTTATTAATTAGTTCACTTTTAACTGAGTTAATTTGGGGTACCCCCATCAGGTATTATCACAATAGTGCACCCACCACGAATTTACCCATATTGAACAACATAGATCATCATGCGTCCTTCCCTCTTTGTTCTTTCTCCTGTTCCCACCTTGGTACTTCAGTTCTGTAGTAAGCTATCAATGGTTAGAAAAAGTATGAGACATTATTTGAAAAACAGAAGATACAAAGAAATGGAAAGGTATTCCTTGCTCATTGACTGGAAGAGGTAACACTGTTAAAATGTCCATTTTGCCCAAAGCAATATAAAAATTCAATGAAGACTCGAAGTTCTTATGGCATTCTTTGAGTAAATAGGGCAAACATTTCTGAAATTTTTGTGGCACCACAGTAGTCAATGCACATATGGAACCTCAAATAGTTAAATCAATGCTGACAAGAACAGAAGTATTGCATCACCAAACTTTATGTTACAAAGCTATATGAATCATGAAAGTATAGTTTTTTATTCCAATTAGAATAAAAATAGACACATAGACCAATGGAATAGAATTGATAGCAGGAATAAAGGAATTAAAAATGTATGATTCTTTTCTCAAGAGTGATACAAGAAAGGGAAAGGGAAAGGAACTTACAAGGTTACACCCAATGCCTTCTCTCCATTATAGTATCATCTACCCTTGTAGGATATTTTGAGGAGCATCCCCCTCAAACAAAATGCTTTATCTCAGTTTGTTAATTAAACCATAGGATAATTGTCTTAAGTGATAAACCAGGACATTGATGATACATGAGGCAGTTGGCATATTAGCAACCATGACCATGTTGTCATTGTTTGAGGTATATGGGAGTGATGATCTTCAGAGCAGAGAAATTAGTGAATAAAAAAGATATCAAATTAAAAAAAGAAAAGAACATAAGAAAAGTACATTCTATAATTTGATCTGTGACTAGCATTGTGTACTCCATTATTACAGCAGAGAAAAAGTATCCCCAAACCAATATAGAAACATTAATATATGAAGAGTATAGTTTCCATTCTGTATGTTTCTTCATCCATCTTTATTACTGCCCAAGGTATTTGCGTTTAAACTGAATTTCCTTAACATAAGCAAACACTAGGATGGCCTCATCTATGAGATTTCAACTGTACACTATGAGTGCCTTACAAATATTAATTTCTTTCTTTACTTTTAGAACCAGGTAACTATTGATATGTGCTTAGTTGTTGTGGGTTCTACATATTCACCTACAGAAATCTCTTGACCCACTTCTTTTGTGAATAAGGTGATCTATGTAATTGGAGACTGTACTAGTGATTATAGTGCTTTTATTTTATTTTTTTTTATAATATATATTTTTATTGTTATTTATGTCTTTTACATTTTGCATTCCCCTTGGGTAGCCCACCACCAATTCACCCGTGATCCATCTCCATGGTCCTTTTAAAACCAGAACTCATCTCAAATTACACTGGTCAACAAATTTTTACAAAAGTCATGTTACTGAAATAAAATTAGTCATTTCCTATCAATTTGTGTGTGCTCAACACAAATATGACAGTCAAATTCTAATTTTGGCTCTAGTTTTTTTTTTTTGTAATCTGCAATAAATTGATGTTTATGTCACGAAATGCATGCCAGTGGTAATAGGCCTATGGTTAATACCTGTAAAAAATCAAGTCATAGACTACTTCTTAGATTTCTTCACTTGTCTCTTGTACAATGTTCAGCGTGATCTCTGGGGAGTGTCCAGTAGTCAGCCATTGTAGTGGACCATTTTTCCTGGTATCTTTGTTCCATTGATGCGATATCTTGATGAAAACGTTCGCCATGTTCATCACTAAGCATACCACAGTTTTCAGGGAAGAAATCCAGACGGGAATGAAGGAAGTGGACCTTCAGGAACATATTGCAGCCAAGTTTCTGATACTGCATCAGCATATCTTCTACTAGTTCCTTGTAGTTTTCTGCCCTAACATTCCTAAGAAATTTGTAGACACTAGGCAAAAAGCATGCCATGCTTGTTTTGCATCACCCTGCAGCAAGTTGTTGAACCGGTCATCTTTGAAGAGCTCTCGAATCTGAGGACCCACAAAAACTCCCTCTTTAATCTTTGCTTCGCTGTGTCGAGGAAATTTTTCATGCAGGTATTGGAAAGCTGGCACGAAATTCTTCATCAAACCTAGTTTGATGTGAAGGGGTGGTAGCAGGATTTTGTGAGCCTTGACCAGAGCTGGGTGCTGGATATTCTTCTCTCCAACTGCTACATTTTGTCTGTGAGTCCATTCCTTCTGCAAGTAGTGCAATTCACTTGCTCGGCTATCCCACTCACATAAGAAACACATGTATTTTGTATATCCCTGCTGCAGTCCCACTAAAAGGGCAACTAGCTTCAAATCACTACAGACGTGCCAGATGTACTTGTTATACTCAATGGAATTCAGTAGCTGCTTTAAGTTATCTTATGTCTCTTTCATGTGGACAGCATGCACTACTGGAATAGATGGAAGACGGTTTCTATTGTGCAAAAGCACAGCCTCTTCATTTTGAAGAGTCTAGAAACTGTCTCCATTCTTTGGGTCATGAGTGATTTCTAAGGCATTCATGAGGCCCTCAATATCGGAACAGAATACGAGAGTACTTTCCTTTCTGAAGCAAGGCTCCAACTGCTGGTGGCACTTCAGATATAAAGTAATTGTGACATCTTCTTCTAGAAGATTCCATTGTTCGAGTCTTGATCCTAGCAATTCTGGCTTGTTCTTGGATAAGTCCAAATCACGAACCAGGTCATTTAGTTCTTCCTGTGTTAGTCTATGTGGGGTTGATGATGCACCCCAGTGAAAATCTGGATCACTGCATGCTGATGGAACAGGAGAAGAACAGGTCGGCTCACCCTGTCCTCATCAGATGAATCAAGAGAATATTGTGCTGGAGGTTCTGGAATAGGAAGTCCCTCACCATGGGGAACTGATCTCAATGCAGACGGAATGTTTGGGTAGACTCTTCTCGATTTCTTTTGCTTTATTATTCCGCTGGAAAGAGGAGGAACCAAGCAGAAGTAACAGTCTTTCATGTAGTTGCTTGGCTCTCTCCACACCATGGGGACTGCAAACAGCATTGATGGTCTTTTGTCATTTCACCACTGTGAAAGCTGTGTTGTACATGTAGCATAGCATATATGCGGGGCACAAGGCTTGTCTTGGTCACCAACCTTGCATCCGAAGTAAAGATGATAACCCTTTTTCACTTGAGAAGTGATACTTTTTTTCTGGTTGGCAAATGTCACTTCCCCACAAATAGAGCAGAAATTGTCCACGCTATTAACGCACTTCCGAGGCATTAGTGTTCTGTATTGTGCCTAAATGGATAAAATAATAACAGTTCTATGGAACAGTAGCTTAAAGTGTCTCGCACAAAGTCTGAAATATTTTCAATGCTCAACCTTTCCAACAAGGTTTGCTATAGTGTACTGCTGACGTCAGCTTACTTCAGCAGCTATCTGGCAGTAGTATTGCATTGCATCAGAAAATGATGCAATCAACTCTGGATGATGTTTACATGATGGTATTATGCAATGCAATACAATATCACATCATTCTAGGCTGATTGAGGATGTTGTTGCAGTCCTACTTGATAAATTTGCACGACGAAACATATAAAATGAATTATATGAAATATCTTCAAAATGAGAGCTAAGAAAAAATTTTCAGGGTTCTATTCATGTTCAGCACACCAAGATACTACAGATTAGAGCCTTTTAAAGTCAGTAATGATCTCAATGTTGACCAGTGTTACAGGGAAGAAAATGATTCCCCAAAACTTTGAGTCATTGCTGCTCTCAGATTATAAAGCAATCATTCAATAAAGCTAGAAATGACACCTAAAATATTTGATTGCTGTATTGCTATTTTATCATCCTGCTATTTTTTCACTTGCTGTCACTAAATTGTCTCTTAATGAAGCTACTTTGCAAATTCCTTTTAAAAAGTATATTAAAATGGGGAAGTAATTTTGAGTTTTGCTTTTGCATCTGTGAAGAATACTATATTATTTTTATCTCCACTCTGAAGGTAGATAATTTGAGCCATAAGGGAATTTTCATACTGACATCATACATCAACCTATAGGCCATGAATTTCACAGGGAAACAGAATTTTCTTAACTTCCATTCTCATATCATAAGTAATAAAACTAATCAAAAATGGGAACAATTTACAAGTTAATAAAGAAAGGTCTTATCAGAATCTGAGTAGATCTCATGTTCCTGACTGATAGTTTCATGAACTCTGTACAGCTGCTTTGGTCTGATATTAAAAAAAAATATCAAACCCTTGGCCAAATTAAGTGTGTATGTATTGTACCCTCCACAGCAGTTAGTCAGAGAAGAAGTAGAATCCAAGGATGCTGCTATGTTTTACCTTTCCACTTGAATTCATCATTTTCAGAAAATAAGACTAAAAGTACAGTTAAGAAGCAACAAGGGCAAAAAGGAGATTTACTGCTGATTGAAATGGACTAGTAGTTCTTTGTTCATCCTCATAAAAATCATGCAGTGCAGCAGGAGGAAAAAATTAAAGGAGCATTTAGAAGGCCAGTGGCAATGGTATATCACTGTAAAGAAGAAAGAATGTGAGTATATTAGGTGAATCAGATCACCAAGGAAAGAGAAGTAGGTGCCCACTGTCCTCCTTTGATCTTGTATTATTCATCACAGGAGCTTGTCCACATAACAAGAAAAGTTTCTCTTTGTAGAGAAAAAAAAGAAAATTTGCAGTATTTGTTAAAATATTTACTGACAATAGATATAACTATTTTGGGTAATAAAGACTACTTTTGTTGAAACTGTTACAAATTAATATTTTATAGCCATATTAATTTCTATAGTTTAATATTTTCAAAGTGTTTCCGTATATTTTATCACATTCACCTATTTTATTACAGTTATTTATTAAGTGTTTGTTGTGTGGTTGGCTCTATTCTTGATGCATTGGGATGCTTTACTCTTGTCCCTGGAAATTATATTTCTGTGATGGAAAGACAAATGATGGCCAATTAAATAAGCAAGATGCTTTCAGAGAGTGATAAAAAATCTAAAAAAAATGAGTTTCTAGTAGTGACTAATTTACATAGAGTAGTTCCAAAGGGCCACTGTGGTAAAGGGATTCAAGATTCAGAAAGAGTCAGCCATGGGAAGGTTATTATTGCTCGCTTTAAGAACTCTGAGAGTTATTTTGACCCTCTGTTAATGCCTATTTTACAAAATAGAAAAGTGAGACACAAAGAGAATAAATGACTACCCAAGGGAGCAGAGTACATTAGTTACATAGCCAAGACTAAATGTAGGCCTCCTCCATCTCAGGCCAATCCCAGTTTTGTTATATGAGAAATAAAGGGCAGAGTAAGATTTATAGTGTATATGGATTGGTAAAATCAATGCAAGATAAAAGACGCTTAGCACTCTGGAGTGATACGTGTTTTTCTTCTTCGTTATTACAGGATGTATTTTCTGTTTGAAAAGTTTATATCTATTTGTGTATTAGAACCAGTGGTGTAGAATATTTATGTCTAGAATTGAAAAAAAATCTTTAATAAATTTAACAATTATGCATCTTCAAAAATACACATCTTATCAATAGAGACATTTCAAAGATAGTTTTATTTTAGCAGTCTCAACTTAAATACACATCTGAAGAATGCCCATCTAAATTTCTACATTTTGAGGATCCCCCAGAAAAAACAAAACTATCAGACACTCAGTTTTTCACCATCCCTTTCTCTGGGCCAATTAGACACATCTACCCACATTCTGAATCCAAAACTCATAAAACAAGAGCAAGACTGAGAATTCACTTTCATAGGGGCATTAAGTCAAAACCACTTATATTCCAGGTGCAAAATGGAAGCAGGGTCAGTGCTCACACTGCAGACTCAGAGCTGGTGTCAGTGGCAGTGCAAGTGGCAGCATTTACTATTCATCACCTGGAGTTTTCTCTTTGGTAGGGATTTTGGGTGTGATTCTGATTGCTGCCCTGGTTTTCCTGAGATTTTTTTGTTTGCTCATTCTGAATCTGCTAATCTCACTGTCCAGTACAGCTGTGAACAAATCAATATCTATCAATAAGTGTCTTCCCTGGAGAAATTGTTCACAGGTGATTTCCATTGCTTGCAACATTAAAAACATGTCTACATACAACCTTTCTGAAAAAAAAAATATTCTGATATTTGTGGGGAAATACTAGTTTTATTGGAAATCTCAGATTGGGAATTGGATAGAAGGAAACAAATATACAAAGTAAAAAGCAATTTCCAGAATTCTAGCAAATTCTGACCCTGTTGAGAACCTCAAGATTAAGAAACATTTCCAATTTCTTAATATCTCATAGATGATTATTAATTAATTGCATCCTGAGCAGGAAATAGGTAGGGCAAGGTCAAGGGTACATTTGATTAAATCTTAGTTTTTGTGCATACAAAATCCTGAACTTTATGGAAATGTATTTTGAAAAATGTATTTTGGGAGAGACTATATATAAAAACAAAAGAAAACTAATTTGTGAGTTAATGTTAAATATATATATATATATATATAAACAAATATAAAATACTTTTTTAAAAAGTTTAGAAAAAATATAGCATATTTTTGTGAAAAATTTATTGAACATAATAAGAAATAATTTCTTTAAAAATTTCTCTCCACATAAAAGAATCAGTTTTCCTACTGATTTTGATCTCTGTAATTAAGGCTCGTATTTAGTGGAATTAATAAGGACTTTCAATAAAGTAGGAAAAACAGTAAAAATTATTATAAATGTAAAAAAAAATAACTACCCTTCCCCCCAAAAAAAGGGGTGGCAAAAATCCACTGTCTTTATCTTAGCTTGCAAAAAGCCCCCAACTTCCTTCCACACATATGAAATAAGTGAAATAAGATTAAGAATAATGTCACAGTGTAGAAACATGTTTCTTTAAAATTTTTCTATTTAGAAAAGGCAGCTTGTTTTGGAGGTATGAAGTGAGTTTGAGAAAAATTCATTTGAGACAAACAATTGTAAACCACAGTTCAAACTCAATACAGGAGTGTATTATACTAAAATTCACAATGGCCAGGGAAAGAAGTGTTTTGTATGCATATTTTATTTTTCTACTAACATAATAATAGACCATCAGAACACTTATATGGACCAAGATAATAGCTTTGCCTTCATGGATGATTCTGTTACTTATCCCAGAAAAATTACATATTCAGAAGAAATTGAAACATTGTCATTTCTATCTCATTAGTATTTTTTGCTTATTTCTTTGCATTTTAGGTCCTGGATGATAATAGCTTATTAACCATTATATTTTGAGATTTCAGCCAAAAACACAGGCATAAGCACACTGTTACTACATGGAACCACTAGATAGTTTAGTGAAATATATTCATAATGCATTACAAAATTAAGCATTCACTCATTTCAGCAAATTTGAGGTTCAAATAAAAACAGAGGGCACTTGACATGTATCAAAGTTTAAACATAATTAATATCCTCCTCTGACCTACAGGTCAAGAACTGGGCTTGAATTTTGCTGGCTAATTTAGGTTGACAAAATGTTTATATGATATGCAGCAGGGAATTCACCAGAACTCCATGAAAGACTGAACAGGGTTATGTGAAATTATGGTTACATTGATTGAGTTGTACATGTCTGGTCCTGGGAATACTTAGGTGGCTTCTAACTTTTCTCGATATTGCTCTAAAATAAAACAGCCCTGCACTCCCCCATGATGATTCACCATGACTGCCAAGATTAAGTCAATGCATCATAAGAAAGAAGGGAGGACCAAGGAAACCATTTGACTATCCACATCTAGGGCATTCTTTTCTAAAGTAAAGATTCCATCTCTCAGTCATTAAGCATTCAAATATTTCAGTGATATTGTTCCATATTCCTTAAGGTAAGAATCCTATCAATAAAAATTCACTCTTACCAGTAAGACCCAGGTTAAATTGTTACAGACTACAAGAAATCACATCCAGAAGGACAAAGTCCAAGGGAAAGCAAAAAAAACCCCAAAAAACAAACAAACAAACAAACCAACCCTCCCAAAGTGGGGAATATACAGTAATGTAAAAGACATAAATAAAAATAACATTTAAAAAATTAAAAAATAAAAAGGCTTTAAAAAAGCAAAAAAAAAAGTAATCTAAAATTTAACTTTTGTCTTTCAAAAACTTTAATGTAGATTCAATTTAAAACCCTACAACAGAGAGATGATATCACTAAGATGGCAGTAGAAGAGTTTCTTTATATTACTCCCAAGAGGCACAACCAACATTTAACCACAGCGACACTATAGTATCCCAAGAATCCCAAGGCTCTGGATGAGACTGCACCAGAGGAGATTCACTATTCATGGGACAGAATGTAACTGGAGATAAATAACTAGAGGTTCTGGTCCATGGTGGAGGAGACAGATGGAAGGGCTGCCAGATCAGACAGAGATCCAGGGAGGGAGAGTGGAAACAGTGTGGAGATACAAACCTTTTTTTCCAAGTGGAGCCCATAAGGAAAAGCCGGGGTGCTTTACACAGGCTGTGACTCCCATTAAGGAGAACAAGAGTGAAGACACTCTAGACTGTACTTGTTTTGTACCACTCCTACCTACAGACTGATACTGACCTGTGAGGTGGATTAACAACAGACAGACTGCCCAGTCTCAGATCTGGCATCTCAGAAAAGAAGGACATCAAAGATGCCACAAAATCAATAAGCAGCTCTTCACCCCTCTGTTTCTAAGAGTGACTGGAAATCTCCATGCCACTCCCCTGACCTGTACTCAAAGCAGCTGCAGATACAGGCCTCAGTAGCTAAGGAAGCAAGTGGAGGCTAAAAAAACCTAAATCAAAGAAACCCACAACATTACCTTCTGTACACATAAAAGTAGTCCAACTACTTTTATGATCAAGTTTTAAAAAGAAAGGAATTTTAAAGTAGCAAATGGGCAGAAAAGAAGTATTCATACCACATGGCAACTTAAGACCTCAAGGGAGGGGCCTCCCTGGTGGAGCAGTGGTTGAGCTCTGCGCTGTGGAACTGTCGGCACCACCGATGAGTTCGACGCCCAGCCGGGGAGAATCCCACATGGTGCGGCAGACCTCTCCTGCCTCGCCTGCTGCTCCCCTCAGCAGTGTATTTCTGATTTGCCTGTTCTGCTCCCCACTCTGTCTCTGGTGAACCCTCTCGCCGCCCCACACCTCTGGCCTGTACCCCAGCTTGTATGTATAAATAAATAAATCTTAAAAAAAAAAAAAGACCTCAAGAGAAAACTATATTACAAAGAGAGAAAAACTTTCCAGAATTAAACCAAAAAGACATGGAAGATTATATCTCTCTATCAGACAGTTCAAAATGGCTTTAATAAAGAAATCCAAAGAGATTGAAGAAAACTGAGGGAGAAAAGTCAAAATGATCCAAGAAAACCCAGAAAAGTAATCAAAAAGATACATCAAAACTCAGAAAGTAATGGTCCTCCAATAAAATATTTATTGGATAAAAACTGAAAAGTTTTCCTCCAAGATCAGGTGTGAGATGGTATCTCATTGTGGTTTTGACTTGCACTTCTCTGATGATAACTGATGATGATCATTTCTTTTTTTCTTTTCTTTTTTTTTTTTTTTACATTTTTTTTTATTGTTATTTATGTCTTTTACATTTTGTATTCCCCTTGGGCAGCCCACCACCAATTCACCTGTGATCCATCTCCATGGTCCCCTGTATTCTCCTCTCTTCCATTTTGTGCCCTTATCCTCCCCTTCCTTCCCCCCTCCCCACCGCTGAGTGCAACATGGATGGAATTAGAGGGAATCATACTCAGTGAAATAAGCCAGAAAGAAAAAGAAAAATATCGAATGGTTTCACTTATAACAGGACTATAGGGAGGCCGGGTGGGAGAGATGATGATCATTTCTTAATGTGCCTGTTGACCATCTGTATGTCTTCTTTGGATAAGTGTCTGTTTAGCTATTCTGCCCATTTTTTAATGAGATTTGTTTTCTTTAGTAGAGTTGTATGAGTTCATTTAGATCTTGGATATCAGTGCCCTCTCAGATATATGATGTGCAAGTATCCTTCATTCAGTAGGATGTCTTTTTAGTAAATTTCTTTTACTTTGTTTTAAGTTTGATGTAGTCAAACTGAAAGAAACACTTCTCCAAAGTGGTGTGTGTGTGTGTGTGTGTGTGTGTGTGTGTGTGTGTATATTCTTTTGCTGTTGGAGATTAATCCACAAAGAAATCACTGAAGCCTATGTCATGGAATGTTTTGCCAGTATTTTCTTCTATGTATTTTATTGTTTCAGGTCTTACATCCAATTCTTTAATCCATTTTAAGTTTTTTTAATATGGTGTTAGATAGTGATGTGATTTTATTCTTTTGTATGTGACTGTCCAGTTTTCCTAATACTACTTGTTAAAGAGACCTTCTTTTCCCCATTGTATATGCTTGATACCTTTGTCATAGATTGTGACAGCATACTAAGTAAAATAACATGGAAGAAAAAAGACAAAAAGAGAAAGAAAAAGAAAAAAAAGAAGCAATACAAAGGGTCAGCCGGAACCAAACCTATAGCAAACTCTAGAAGAATGACTATGGAATTGAGGTTGGGGGGAGGTGGAGGAAGGTGGAGTACAAAGTGTGAAGAATGTTCAATGGACTATGATGAAAAACTGTGGGTGACTTAGTAGTAGGTGTGGTATGATAATATACATCTGAAGGTGTGTGAGCCTATATTTCTGAATCATACACAGTGTTGTAAACCAATGTTACCTCGATTTAAACAAACAAATAAAAACCTTAGTAAAAGAAACACTTCTCCAAAGAAGACATACAGATAGTAGTTGGCATATGAAAAGATGTTCATAGCCTCTTAATACTAAGCAAATGCAAATAAAATAAAAACAACAATTAGATACCACCTCACACCTGTGAGAATGGCTGTTGTTCAAAAAAAGCCAAGAAACAAGTGTTGCGGAGCATGTAGAAAGAAGAGAACACTTACACACTTTTGGGAATTTTAATTGGTACAGTGATTATAAAAAGCAGAATTGAAAGATCTTAGAAATTTAAAAAAGAATTCCATATGATTCAGTTTTCTCACTTCTGGGTATTTACCTAAAAAAGACAAAAATACTAATTCAAAGAGATATGTCCATTCTCATGTTTATTGCAATGTATTTGCAATAGCCAAGAACTGGAAACAACCAAAGTGGCCATCAACAGATGAGTAGATAAAGAAGGTGACACATATAAACATATATATTAATGTACATATTCTGCATACACATTACGGAATACTATTCAGCTGTTAAAAAATGATGAAATCTTGCCAAATGCAACAACGTGCATAGACCTAGAGGGTATTATGCTTAGTGAAATTAGGCAGATGGAGAAAGACAAACACCATATGATTTTATTCATATGTAATATAGAGAGACAACAAACAAACAGATGAACTAAAAAAAAATAAAAATAAACTTTTGGACTATAAGACCAATTAGTAGCTACCAGAACGGAAGGAAGAAGGGAGGGGGATAAATTGGTATAAAGGGGACAATTGTATGGTGAAGGATAGGCTTGGACTTCTAGCAGTGAATTTAATGTAGTACATAAATACGTTGATTTTCAGTGATGCAGACCTAATATATATGATGTTTTAATACAAAGTTACTTCAGTTAAAAAAATCTTTTTTTTTAAAGAAAGCCCAATCATATTGATTCTGAGTAACCAAGTTCAGTGATATTGTGACTGAGGCTGGCCAGACTTTTTTACTAAAACTTTCCTCAGGGTACTCCAGATTACAGCATTAGGAGTTTTAGTCAGACTTACCAGTCCTTCCAGAGACTTTTTCCAACTCCAAGTAATTCACTTAAAATATTCACTTTTCAGGGCATAAACATATTTTCCACTTTCTTTTTTACTCTTCTCAATAACAACATATTAAATATAAATTTGCATAATCATGCAAGAAATAGTTCAAAATGGTTTTTATGTACTTCTTTTCTCTCCCAGCTTCTCATATTCCCCACTGTCTGAAAAATCCCTTATTTCCCAAGTCCCACCCAAATCAGCTCCAAACCCAGCCAGGAAAGATTGTTTCAGCTCTCTCCTATCCTCTCTTTCTTTCCCTCTCATGCTTGTTTTACTATATATGAATTATATATGTCAATGTATGTATGTTATATTAACTTAATCGATGAATAACTTTTATCTCCCTCCTTTACCAACCCTTTCTGTTTTATTCACTCTCTGCCAATTCTCCATTTCCACCTTTTAAAAATTTAGAAACTTACTTGACTAAGGCAACCTTTTCTCGAAAGGTGGAGGAAACTGAGAGAATACTTGAACAGGCAGGGAATGTGGGAGGACAGTGAAAGCTTAGAAAAGGAAGTAGAGATGAGATATGGGTTAAAAATTTTTTATCCTATTGCCCCACAATGCATGTAATGATGCTGTACAGAGTAAATATGTATTGATTTCATTTAATATTTTTAATTGAGGTAATATTAGAGTACCCCTATTAGGTATCTCGGTCATAGCGCACAAAAGACAAATCAGCTATAGTCCCCCACCATAATCCATTGTACTTCCTTTTCTCTTTATTTTTAACCCTTCCCCTCTACCCCCTCCCCTCTGAATGCTTCAGGTCTTTAATCTGATTTCAAATTGGGTTTTAAGTTTTATCTTTATCTGACCCTTCGTTTGGTTTCTGTGTATTCCAAATATTAGTGACACCATCCGACATTTAACAGATGTATTGATTTTCTTTGATTCTTTAAATATTGTGCACTTAACCATTTTGCAGACAATTCTGTTGTTCTGATTTCCGGATTGCTTTTATTTTTCACTTCACAAGAAAACAAATTCTTTGCACTATGATTAATAAAATGAGTATACATGAAAACCAAATACCTGGAGGTTTTATAATTTTTAGTCCTCTAAAAAATGGCATAATTAGTCCAACAGGTAATTGTAGCACAAGTTTTGTCTTAAGAATTCAGACCCTTGAATAATGCTCTCTCCATTAAAATAATCGTTTTGTCTTGCTATTTTTGTTCAAGTTTATGGAAAAGTATCTTGAGAAAACCAAAGTGATGGTCACATCATTTTTTATTTCCTTTTAGTAAGCATGCTGTAGACATTTTCACAAACGCGCGCGCACACACGAGCGCATGCGTGGATTTTTATTAAGCAGTCTAACACTAACACTCATGTTAGTTTTCAGAGTTTGAGACTACTTACTTCTGGATTTATGCTTAAGGTTTAACTTGTTCTGGAAGAGTTATTTTTCTCAGTTGGGAGTGTATTTACCACCCCACATCCAGAGGGCATCTGGCAGTGTTTATTACATTGGATGGGTGCCACGGGCATGTAATGGGTCTAGGCCAGCAATGCTGCTAAATACCCTGTAATGTACAGGACAACTCCCACAACAATTATCTGGTCCAAGATATCAATGTGATTTGATTGAGAAATCCTTGGTTAAAGATTTGTAAGCTGCTTTTATAATTTTTTTATCTCTAACTCTGACTGTAGCTAGTATGTGAGACTTCAAACTTGAGATTTTGCTATTCAACATCGAGTGTGGAACATTTTTCTCAGATTAGGTTTTTTAAAGTGAATCTTTTAGGTATTACCTCACTTATTATATAATCTAAGAGAAGGTTAGTTAAGAATATGTTAATCCAACTATTATGGGTAATAGATAGCAATTTAATGTTACCATTTTTGATTTTGATAAAATATTCCTTGTGTGAATATTGTTCTACATTTCTCTATTTTTAGATTATTTATTATTCCAATGTACCCTGGTGATTAATGTGATGAAAAAACAATCTGAATTTTAAACAGTGTTTGAACATGGAGATGTCGAAAAAGATTCTAAAATGTTTCATTCAATTATTCATGTCATTTAGACTAGTTTTTGACTCTTAAATTTTATTTAAATACAAGTATAAGATAGGAAGATGTTAACTGTTACGTTATATATTATGATTTTTAATTGTTTTCCAAAGGACATTTATTCTTCCAAATAAATGTTGAAATAGTTTTCAGTATTGCAATTGAATCAAAAATACTGGTGATGAAGGTGTATTCCCTCCAATAAAAAATCACGTAGATATTATGTCTTGTTTGTGTATATATATATATATATATTTAATACACTTTTATTGTGCAAGGCTGCTATGAATAATTTAATTTGGTTTAGTTTGTTGAATTGTAAGATTATAGTTTTTTTTTATATTTAGGAACTAACCTTTTGAATCTGCTCCACAAGTGAGTTTGATTTGAAATATTTACTGAGCACCTTGTATGTATAAAGTGATATGCAACTTGGATCTTACAAATAATTAGTTATTTTTATCAAAGTTTGGAAATGATATCTTAAAGTTTTTAGGTGTTTCTGTTAGAATGTAGTAAACCTCAGAGAATGTTACTCCCATTCTAAAAACAACATCAAAAACCAAACCAAACTAAAACAAAGCAATAAGAACAAGCAGATTATAAAGTCAAATTTGGGGGATGCTTTCACAATTTTCAACCAAATGGGCTGAATTTCAAATGGTAACAAGACTTGTCCAGTGAGAATTAGGAGCAAAAGAAATCTAGGCACATAGGATTTGCCAGAAACTGGGACTTGAATAATGTAACAGAGAAAAATCTTTACCCCTCCTTTAATCTTACCCCACATATCAAGCAACAGCAGTGTGTCACTAGGGAGGAGAAAGCATGTGAAGCAATCCCCCTTCTGCGGTGGAGTAATGCATGTTTTTCTGAAAGCTTGAGGTAGAACAAGAATGTGGAGAAAACGGTCTGGCACCTCAAGATGTACACTAAATACAAGACAGAAGCAGCTCACTGATACAAGAATATGAAACCTCTGGTATATTATACCGGTAACAAATGAACTGTTCAAGTCCCAGATCTAACTCAACTACTGATTAGATTACTCAGCTACCCATATGGATGGAAAAGGCATTCTTTTTATTCCCATAAATTCTTTTTACCTCAGTCCTTGGTTCTCTTCTACACATAATTTCTAACATTTTATTTTTATATTTAAATTTTTTTTCAATTTCTAACATTTAACCCAAAACATAAAATACATGAAAAAATGTCAAAAAATCAAGCAGTCAATCACACAGATCCAGAAATAATAGTTGAAATTTCCCCATGTCAAGCACTGTGCTTTGATACATATTTTAAGAATATTCAATCCCATTCCTACATTATATCAGCATTATCTATATATTATATGAGCTCATGTAATGCGGAAAGGTAACCAGAAAACTTGAGGAATTCCAGCAATTTTATAGTTAGTTTCTTAGAAGAACTTGGAGAAAGTTTTCATAGAGTATTGGAATGCCATCAAGAACTAGATTATGAGCAGAAGATCTTTGTTAGTGTCATCGAGATTTGTTATGTTAAAGCCATGTGTGGTTCAGTACATATTCGCTGGCAGGTTTGTGCCAGGTACTATGTACGTGCAGTGCATGGATGATTTGTTTAGTCTTTTTTTTTTAAAGATGTATTTATTTATGCATGCAAGAATTGGTATGTAGGCCAGGGATGTGAGGAGGTGAGAGGATTCAGCAGAGACAGAGTGGGAAGCAGAACAGGTAGATCTATTGAAATACACTGCTGAGGGGAGCAGCGGGGGAGACAGGAGAGGTCTGTTGCGCCATGTGGGTAAGTTCCCTGGCTGGGGATGGAACTCATGCTGCAATGGCTGCTGATAGCTTCATAGTGCTGAGACTTAATCCCTTGTGCCACCCGAGAGGCCCTGTTTTTGTTTTTGTTTTTTTTAAGAAAGTTAAGGGAAGGGGTGTCAGGCTGCCGTAATTTAAAACATGGCCACTTGATTCCATAGCTCTTTGTAATCATAGTCCTAAATTATCAAATTCTTAGGCAATGTAAATCCAAAGTGATTATACATTCAAAATGGAATAACTTTATAATTTTGGAAGCTGAGAAATCATAGAAAAAGTAAAACTACCTTGCTAGGTGCCTAAAAAATACCCACTAAATACTTTCTATCTTGCCTATGGCACTTATTTCCAACTATGAAAATAACCATGGTTATTTGAAGTCAGTCATATTATTCTGTCCTAAACAATAGCCACAAGTCATATGTAGCTCTTGAGTCCTTTGTAGATGACTATGCCAAAGTGAGATATACTGTAATTATAAAATCCACATCAGCTATGGAAGATTTAGTACAAAAAAATGTAAAATGTCTTGTGATAATTGAAATAGTACTTTATTATGTTTGTATATTAAATAATCTCTATTTTGCCTTCAGTTTTGAATAAAAAATTTTAAAAAATCCATCTGGCAGAAAGAAAAGAAATGAAGCTATGTATACATAGCCAAGTTATGGAAACTACCCTACGTGTTCAAGGACAGATGAGTAGATTAAAAAGATGGGAAGTGTGTGTAAATATATATGTAACAATGGAATACTGCTTGGCTATAAAAAAAGGACAAAAGGAACTCTTGCCATTTAGAACAACATGGATGGAACTGGAGGGCATTATGTAAAGGAAAATAAGCCAGAGAGGAGAAAGAAAAATACTGGATGGTAACACTCTTATGTAGAATATAGAGAAACAAAACACAGTAAGACAAAAACAAACCCTAGAAATATGACTGGAAAACTAAGGCTGCTAGAGGAGGAAGGTAAAGGGTAAAAGTGGAAGGGGCAAAATGGACTATGGTGGAGGACTTGGTCCTTGGTGGTGGATGTGGTGTGGGAACATGCATCTGAAGACATGGGTCCTGTAACTCTCAATCACATACATGACTTCTCCACATTTCAGTGGGATGATGCATATAAGTCATTGATTTGAAAAAAAAAATGATACTGATTTTTATTCACAAACTTGAACTTACGGCCTTAGAGTATACCCATTAGAAATATAAAATATTTTTTATTATTTTTTAAGCCTTAAAAATGTTAATTCAAAACAAGTCTTAATAAGTGCTCTGTATGCTTTGGGAAACTTTATTATATTTAGTTTTATTATCTTTTTGATGTTTTTTAACTGAAAAACTTATTTGGCCTTGCTCACACTTCAGAAATTATATGGAGAATATAGCTTTAAAACTCAATGAGAATATTGTAACCTATAGCATAATATTTTATGTGTTTTTTACTTCTCTAATTCATTGGCTGTTGAATAAAATGTGTGCATATATTCAGTCAACAAACATTTAAAATTATCAGCTATGTGCCTGCTAGATTCTGATATTTTCCAGTTGTCTCTTAAAAAAAAAAAGGAACATATTTGATACTTTGCCTGAAGACACAATTATCTATGATTAATATTTGACAAAATCCTAACATGGATTTTGGGGTGCCTAGTAAATTGCAAGGGGATTAACTGTTTATTTTCAGTGATGTCTGAGAGTTTCTGGGAAAAAATGGATGCCTGCTCTCAGAATTATATCTATCACTCCCCTTTGACACGGTAGACAGTGATATATTGTTAGATCTTCCAGAAACGTGAGTTGGAATTCTGAGACAGCATTAAATTGGTTTGAAATGTAATTATCTTTGTCAGCAGACACAGCATACTATATTGGTAGCAGCTCATCAGAAACAGTTACTGTAAAATGTGTGGTCCCTCAGGGCTCTATTCTTGTCCTTTTATTTTTATATTTATATGCTTCACATGGCAGTGTCATTAATAGATCTGGATTTGATTATCATATCTATGCCAGTATTATTCACATTTACTATCTGGTTCTTGTAGAATCAAGTCATATGACTTCCCATCTGCCTTTCTGTTTTATTAAGACTTGGAATTGAATTACAGGGATAGTTCTTTCAAAGGAATGTTCATGAGGAAGTATTCATATTGACCTCTCTAAATGATTTTGTGGATGTTTTCTACCTGTACTTCCCTTTACTTAGACTTCATGATATAAATTATATATATATATATATATATATATATAACTTAACTTATATATATATATAACTTAACTTATATATATATATATAACTTAACTTATATATATAACTATATATATTAGGGGATACTATGTTGTCTTTATTGGTAGAATTCTTATTTTTATGTGACAAGAATTTCACAAAAGATGTTTTTTCATTGAATTTTTAATGGAAGTTGTACATTATGATATCTGTTCTCTGGAATTCTGTAATTTTTGAACCAAATGAAGAGTTATGCAAATCCAGTGGGACCATCCAATTCTATCACATTATAATAGAGTCACTAATAGAAATGTCCCCACAGCAAATTATATCATTCTCAAGCTTTGAAGTGATTACAAAAGTGTGATGGAGAATATAATGTGTTTTTAAAAATAATCTCAAAGTTCTGTGGTAGTCCTATTTCTCCTGTTACACCAACTATCAACTCTTAAGAAAGATCTTCAAGTCCCTGACTTCTTTTTTAAGCTCTATCTCTCAATTTTCTGTTTGTGTGACTATTGTATATCTCTCAAATTAGGTTATTATGTTATTTCCAAAGAGGGAAGAACCAGACATACCTTATTCTGAATTAAACATTAACCTTCATTTTTACCTTAAAATATGTGTGATGTTAGATGACTACTTCTTCTAGTTTTATTTGAGCCATAATCACAAGAGAATAAAATATTCCTTCATCCTAAAGTGAGAAGTTTTCTTTATCCCTGTAATGGAAGCTAAGGGATTAAAGCTGGTCCTAGAAATCTTCCATCTCCCACAACTAAATTACACTAGAATAAGGTTAAGATTGAGGTAGGAAGAAATTTTTTTTAAAGATAATTTTAAGTGTTTTTTGACTTCTCCATACCTGTATGGAAGGCAGGAAGATGAGTATTTCCTCCTTGCTGCAGATCAGGGTAGGGAACTTCAAAAGGACAGACCAAAAGCTTAACCTGCTTTCTTTGGAATTTTAAGGATCTCACAACTAATTTCTCACTCATAACTAAAAATCAGAACATTTAGCTGGAGTTCATTCTGCTGACTTTTTAAATACAAGTAATCAGATTTCTTTTAGCTACAGTTTAAATTTGAAGGGAGTAAGGTGGTTGTTTCTTGGGGAACAAGTGTAGCCCACAAATGAGGTATCCAGAGTTGTGTGGTCCTATGAGAAAATCCATTCAAGGGAACTGTAGAGAAGTGTAGAACTATTTCAACAAAGGCATGGAGGAATGTAGGGGAGTTGTAAGCTACCAGCCAGGGCCAGCACAATCAGAGCTACAGTGGGAGAGACAGGCAGAAGTATTTTCATGGAATTCACAAAATTCCCCAATGAAAGAGAAGATAGCAGTAACTCAATAATCATCCTGATGGTTCCAATGCCTCAATGTAATCTACCACCCATACAAGGGTAAATTCTTTATTCCTAGTTTCTTTTTATTATTCTAGGTTTCTGAGGTCCTGGAAGTTACTTAAATTGCAAAGTAGTTTGTTTATTAAGCATTTTGGACTGATCTGAAGTTTTGAGGTTAGTAGAATGAAATGGTTATTTCAGCAATCTGAAAGTAACTAGAAAATCTGTGGGACCTATCTGAAATTTTATGCCAGGGACAGTGAAAAGTAGATTCACATAGTGAGTTTGTAAAACTTAAAGTTAGAAAACCATATCTGCTTCTTTCAATGACGTCCAGTGCATCCAAAAAATGACTTTTATTCCTTATAGTCCTTTTGCTATTATCTCTGTCTTCACAGATCAAAATTCAGCTTCCAAACGAACTTTCAAGTTGAAGTCTTGTCTTAATATCTGTGATAAATCCTTTCTCTATGTACCTTGAACTTCTGTCACACTGACCTGTCATCATGTATCGGACTGTTGAATAAAAAATAACAAGCATTAATCTTGCAAACAGGAATAAAATGAGAGTATTAAAGAGTAAGAGTTCTGTTGAAGAAGGAAGTTAGAAAATGGGTATAGGCAGTCAGTTAGGAACAGGGTGCCCCAAACCCCAAGTCCATTTATCAATCTGACTGATAACAGAGTCAGCCAGCCTGACTTGGTTGGAACTAGGAGGGTACACCCCTGCCCCCCAAGCCCAGGTGCCCTAGGTCCATTTATCAGTCTGACTGGAGAGTTCATAACACTAACACGATAATACAATGCTAGAGCAATGGACCAAGGCTAATTTCAGGAAGGTAGGCCAGGTAATGTGGGCAAACTCAGTGGACTTCAGTTGCTTAGAACACCCCATTGGCCCAGACAATCAGCAAGAGACACAGTGTAGAGACATCCAACAACCAAATCCCACTCCTTGCCCACTTAAACAACCAAAGCCCACTCCTTGCCCATATAAACCCTTACTTTTTACCACCTTAGTGGCTACCCCTCAGGATCCCTTTCCTCTTACCTATTTACCTATCAGTAAATATTTTGCTTTTCTGTAACTTTGGTCTCGACATTGAATTCTTTCCTTGCCAAAGATAAGAATTGAGAAGAGCCTGCCTGGGGTCCTCGGACTCTGGGCCCACTCCAAACCCCGATTCACTATTGGCCTCTTACAATAGGACTCAAATGACTGCAGGGCTCCCTGAGAAAATGATCTGAAGGTAAGGGATGAAGAATGAATAGCTGTTAACTACTTGAAGACAGAAGGACAATATGACTCAGGAAATAGGTTGAGATAGAGTAATGAAAAGATTTTGGTATGGCTAAAGTAGAGGGCATAAAAAAGAATGAAATACCAGAAAGATAGGCATGGATTTAAAGGTAGAGAGCCCTGTAATCTTTGTGAAACAGAGCTATAGATCTTGGGACTCTCAGTAGTTATTCACTCTCTTTTGGTAACAAAATGCTCAGTTTGTAGCTGAGGATCAAGATACCTGCAATAAGTATTCCATGAAGTATGGCTTTTGATTGCTTTCAGGATAATCTGATGTGAGGGAGTGAGGTTCATTATTTATGGAGTGTATCCTCTATGGAGAGGCATTCTGCCATCTTCCTCTTCTCCTCCATCGTGCTTTTTTGAAATGTGTCTGGGATAGCAAACCATTGTAGATCATTGGAATAAGGATGAAACCTCGCAAATAACAAAGCAACAGTGCAAAAGGACCCTGAACCCCTTAATGACATTGAAAGTAGTCTGGCATTAGCATCCTAAGCTGCCTTCCCTGGATTGTTACGTTAGAAAGAAATTAGTTCCTATTTCACTTACTTCATTCTTATGCTGAGTTTTGATACTCAGGATTTAGCCTTATACCTAATAAAACACTCTGTTAAAAGATATTTTATTTCATCTTATGGGCAAACAATAAAATGTTCGGTGAGGCTAAAATAGATATACTAATGCCTGGAGAATGGACTGGGGAGGAAGCAGAAGACCAAAGATAGAGTTTTTCAGATGAAGGAATGATGATATGGTATAATGAACAATACAATTTTGTAGAAGAAATAAACACTGCAGACTTAGGTAATTAGAGAATACTTTAAGAAGTATAATTGGACAGGAATATAGGAAAAGAAGAACAAAGTTTTAGAAATGTTTACATTGTAATTGTATAGTGGAGAAGGGGGTCAAGGAAATGGTTTCAGTGGTAATAAGAATAGACTGAGAAAAAAATGAGGTAAATGATATTAAAATTAAACATAAGGCAAAATTAAAATGGATTTGTACAGAAAGCCCATGATGAATCAGAATGTAAATACTTGGAAGAACTGATACATTGCTTTAGTAGTGTTTTGTGAAAATTAGTCTGAAAGTCTAATACCATTATTGGGTTCAAACCTTTTTAGAATGTCAAGGAGGTACTATGCAAATAATATAAAAACTTGAACTTTTTTCATAGTTAACACATATTTAACACTGGCATCACTCTTGCACAAAATGTTGGTGAATAAGTCACATTACATATGGTATGGTGTGTATGAGGTACACTCTGCTGTTCATTTACACCCCATGTCTTGCAACATGTTGCAATTCATGGGTATCCAATTAAGAAATATCTATATTTTGTTTTCTGGTTTAATTTTTTTTTTTTTTTTTTGTGTATGGAAGAACTAAAGTGAAGGCCAGAGGTGCAGGGAGTGAGAGGATTCATCAGAGACATAGAGTGGGGAGCAGAACAGGCAGATTTACTGAAATATGCTGTTAAGGGGAGCAGCAGGAGAAACGGGATAGGTCTGCTATGCCGTATGTGGGTTAACTCCCTGGCCTGGGATCAAACTCAGGCCCCAGTGGTGATAACACTGAGACTTTACCCCTAGGCCATCAGGGAGGCTCTGGTTTTATGTAATTTAACTCACTAAAAGACTACTCATGAATTGAAAAATTTACATAGACAAAGTTCCTTTTGAAGTCAATACTAATATTACTAGTGCAAGTAAACTATAAGAAAATTGATGAGTTGGCAATTCATTTACACTTACACAAGTTTTTTGTGTGCCCTATCATCAGGTGGAAAAATGACAGTCTTGGTATAGTCAATTTGAATCTGTCATTAAGTGTGAAATAAAGCTTAAAAAATGAGCATATTCAATCACTTTTTTTACACAAAGCTAGCTGGTCAATGGGAAACAATGTATTTGATGCAAGGAGTCCCAAGGCTAGCTGAGTCTGGCTGTTTTTGTATCTTCTAATTCTTTTTCTAGTACTTTTTCTAGAATCAAGTGCAGTTGTATAAATGCAAACATGTAAAATCAGTTATGTAAGACAGTGATATGGTAATTCAAAATTAAACTAAAAAAAAAACCACAAGAATTAGAAAGGACATGGAAAACCAGTTGAGCTTAAATATAGTTTAAATATCATTTTTCAATTTTATGAACTCCTTTATGATAATGCTCAAAATTTTTCATCTACTATAACCAGTAATTTCTTTGACTGTGACTATACTATTTAAATTTTTTACCTCTTAATTAGTCCAACTCTATTTGAAACCATTTTGTGATTTTAATCTTGGGCTCTGGTTTCTCCCTAGGTTTTTTAGTTTAACAGAGTATTTTAACAGGGCTTCTGAAAACTGACAAAAGCTTTGGTCCTTTCTCCACTAGCACCCATCCTCTTCTTTATGATTTTCCAGTCTCACATCTCCCACTTTGTATACTGGTTTTTTAAATGATTATTTTTTCAATGGGCCAAGACGTAATAAGAATAAATTCAAACACCTTAATCAAAAAACGCAGATATGTTGGATGGGTTTCCTTTTACACAGGCAATTATTTTGCCCCAAATATACATGAATTCAGTATTGCTACTCTCTTAGTCCATTTAGGCTGCTATCACAAAACATGACACAGTGGTTGGCTTATATACAACAGAAATTTATTTTTTCACAGTTCTGGTAGCTGAGAAGCCTAAAATCAATGCACTGGCAGTTTCAGTGTCTTATGATAGCCACTTTCTGGTTCATGGATGACTATCTTCTCACAGGAGGAACACAGGAGTTTTCTGGGATTATTTTTTGAAGAGTATTAATTTCATTGAAAGGGAGTTCACCACCATGATTAATTACCTCCCAAAGGCAGAACTCCCAGTGCCATCTCATTGTGTTTTAGGATTTCAACATACTAATGGAGGGGGTGGGGTAGACACACAAACATTTAGCTTGTAGCAGCTACTTTAGTTTGCTCACTATCACTTGATGTGCACAGTGTAAAGTTACATTTTATAATCCATTATGGACTGTTATATTCACAAGATCACTTAATTTGGTTACTTTGTTCTCCCTCTTTATATATTAGAATTTTAAGTAAGGAAATGATTAAATTATCAATATTTTGTGCACTTATGTTTTGTTGATAATTTCTTGTGCAATGTATTGCACATTAATCTGGAGAAATGCACAATACAAACTCATATGTGTGTAGTCAAAATCAAATAAAAATCCTTTTTTCATTTAGTTTATTTAAAATATTTTAAATTTATTTAAAATCATGTAAGATTACTTTCTAATGAACAAAGGCAATCTGATTACGAATTCGAGGTACATGAATTTTTCCAGGACAGGAGACTGGGAACATTCCAACCTGAAAGTCTATACTTACCTTCTAATTGGGGAAATGCATTTATTTTCATAAGCTAGTTTGTATGCAACTGAAAGTGACATAGGAAGAAAAAAAAAAAGATTTCTCTTGATTTTTAACACATTGTTGAAGAAAATTTTGCAATGTTAAAATAAAACAAATTAAGTGCCACTAGAATATCAGAGAGTATGTGTGAGCCAAACAGCATTGGACCTACGTGATTAAGAAAAGCAGCCATTAGACCTTGTTAACCTATTCTCTGACTCTGACTCAGATGTTTTACTTTGAAATTGTTGCTTTGGTTAATTTCTTATGGCTATCTTATAAAAGACTTTTCTAAATAAAGTCAATGTGTGTTGTACGGGATGTGTGACCAAAATGAGCAATTTCCTTTCCACTGCCTGGAAAGATCATACTTAATCATTAATATTTACATTGCACTTGTTTCCATCAAATTTTAAGAGCAGAGGGATTCTGTTTTAAAATCATCGGTAAGACAGTTTGTTTTTCCATGAACATACTGAAATTATGCACTGGGCAAATTAGTGAATTTTACCAAATATGTCTCAAGGATAAATATAGCAAAATTTTCACAGTGAATGTTTTCCATCTCTCAGGAAATCTATGTTTGTCATGAAATGACAAGTTTTTTTTGGAGGGTTGGGGGAATGGGGCAATTGCCTTTGCAAACTGGTTTTGAATTTTGTTAAATAACAAGGCAAACCTGAAAAATATTTTACATTTAATAGAAGTACTTAAACATGATCTTTTAGTGGAAAGCGAATGAGAATTTTTAACACATCTACTGAAAAAACAGATTTTCTTTTCCTGCTCCAGGGTGATTATTACAGATTTTAACTTAAAACTTTTATTTTTAAAATCATTTTGGGAAGTTCATGTGCATTTACACCAATAAAATAGTCTTTTAATTTTGAGAATTTGTGTGCTTTTATAAGATAACTTTGTTTTTTTCTGTACAGTATTGCCAAAAATTAATCAGGTTTAAAATGATGATATACAGTGTAAATTTGAATAAAATATTTCATATTTTTATCTCTACTGCTGTATTTTCTCTAAGAATGAAATGAAAGAAATAGCTGGAAAAGTACCTAAGATTTTAAACCTGCCAAAAGAGTATAAAGAATATAAATTCGAAGGTTACAGATGACCTAAATTTGCTCTATATCTAACTAGTTAGCTCTCTGAATAGACCCAGATCTTCAATCCAGTTATTAAAGTCATAACTAACTTTGAGCAAGTTAATATGCTAATTATATAACACTATAGGATGTGAACTGAAAACAATAAGTTCTCATGCTTATTTCACCAAGAAGTATCCTTTTTAGTAGAAATTAAAAAAAAAGCAACAAAACTATGTCAACATGTTTTATAAATTGCACTTCAAATCAAATTGAAGTGGCAAATCTTTCATTTTCTTTCTCTCTCTTTGCCCCCGATGAATATCTTCTTTAATTTTGTTTTAGTGATATTTATTAGGATGCTTTTACCACTAAATGCTATTGAAGTAACTTGTTTGCTTTTCTTTTTACCAATTTCTCCCATTTCTTGACACTTGATTTAGTGACACCTTCCATTATAGGCCTGTGTTTCTTTATACCGAAGCCATTTGGATTTTAATGTACATAGTTTCTAAATTTTTGACAGTATAGGGCCTCCCTCGTGGCGCAGTGGTTAAGCCCTGCACTGTGGAGCTGTCTGTAGCAGCGATACCAGTTCGTTGCCTGGCTGGGGAGATTCCCACATGGCGCGGCAGACCCCTCCTGCCTCGCCTGCTGCTCCCCTCAGCAGTGTATTTCTATCTCTCTGCCTGTTCTGCTCCCCACTCTGTCTCTGGTGAACCCTCTTGCCGCCCCACATCTCTGACCTGTACCCCAGCTTGTATGCATAAATAAATAAATCTTTAAAAAAATTTTTTTGACATTATGGTGTAGTCAATTCATGTTTTAGTTGATCTGTAACTGAAAGTCTGATTAAGATATGATTCTTAATGTGGAAAAGAAAGGGCAAGATAAAGCCATGATTGTCTTTTCCTTATAAAATTGCAACGCTGTCAATCAGAAATTATGTTATGTGTGACTCTTCTACTGTATCCATGTGTAACAGGGGTTTGATTGACTTGGATGTTTTTATAAATTGATATGATTTGTCATCATCTTTTAACAAGGGTTCTGGCTGACAGTTTAACAAAAGGAATATAATACCATCTAGAGTAAGGAGTAGTCATAATAAATAATAATTTTTATACAAGGCAATTATAGTACAACCAAAATACAATAATTACATACTTTTTCTCACTAAATCTAATACCAATGTTTAATCATCTCCTATAAAAATGATGCTTCCATATAAATATAATTGATCAGGATCGACACAATTCCACAGTGGTTGTTTCAATAATTTATAAGCTAATTCATTATTATTTTCCTAGCAATTCCTAGACTTTTGCATTTACAACTGGAGGATGTTTGAGATTCTGCATAACCCAGGTTTATTTTCTGTGTATTGCAAAACGCAGGATGTTCCCTTTAATAATGTGAAATTTTGATAAGGGCCTAAGAAAATAGTTGAAAAAGTGAGTGAACTTGTATTTAAATTAGGTCTTTGAGAACTTGGAGATTCTAACTCGGTGAACTCTAATTAAATCCCTTAAGGCCACTGGGTCTGCCTCCCTAGTTCTTGATGGTGGAAGTAAGGTCTTCAAAAAAAGTCCCTTGGCAGTATACAAGGAGAGGGGGAAAATCCTACAATCCGTCACTATAGCATTTTATAAAGTTAGAATTCCAGAAGGAGTATCAGACAGGGGAACAATAGAGACTGAAACCTGAGAACTAGGAAAGGAAGGAAAGGAAGGGAAAAGAATTTGTGTAGAGCAGTAATTCAAGAACATCACTCATTCAGATTGCAGTACGGATGTAAAGCAAAACGCAGGAGCAAGTGAGGTATACTTGTGCTGGTAGGACAGCAAATCGTAGTTGGCACATTTTACAATTAATATTTCCAGAAAAAAATGCTCAAATATGAAATTGTCTTTTTTTTTTTTTTTTTAGTTCTGTAATTATTGTGGCTTTTTCCTGGGGGCACATTTTCCATATAAATAGCTAAGATATTTTTGTTTTACTAGATCTCAGCACCCAGTTATGTGGGTGAATTACAGTGTGATTGTTAGTGAAAATAGGTGTTGAATCTGCTTAGGGTTAAGAAGACCACAGGTGATTAAAATGTGGAACTTTTAAACTTCTCAGTAGCTTTGCTTACTCAATAATACAAAAATGAACCAAATAAACCATAAGTGAATGTTTCTTTATTATGCCAATATGCTAGGTAGGGAGAGATTCTGTACTTTCTCTTCACATTTAAAAATACGTTTGAAAAGAATTTTTCTTGATATTATAAAATTCACAATTGAATCTCCTTATCCAGTTATGCACTGACTCCTCCAAATCACATCTTCAAAGGATAGAAATGTCAACTTTGCAGAAAGTTATTTCTTTTCCCATCCTAGCCATTCTGTTTCCACCAAAATATCCAGTTTGGCTCCCTCCCACATAAACCTGTCTGATGACTTTTCAATTTTTGGCACTTGTTTTTACTGCATTTTACTAGTTCATGTTTCAATAAAGAGAAGATAAGGAAGGATCTTGTGGTGGTGGCAAATACGAGTTTCCTCACCCAGTGGATTTCTGTGAAAATCAACAGAGAGTTAATTGAAGAGGAGAGGCATGCTGCTTAGTTCTCATTAGTCTATCCTTGCTCCCTGCGAACCAGTGTAGTCTTTCATATCTGACTGCTATGTGATGGCCTAGCACCCCCATCTGCCCAGATGCTCTACAAAGTAGGAATGATGTAGGAAAACTTAGAATTTATACTTTTGTAGTTTGCTCTACTTTTTATTTCAAAAAGGCTTTTAAAGTCCTATGAATGCTATTTAGATCACTTGTGTGTCTAGATGGAAATACTGATTCTTGATGCTCTGAATAAACCCCTAACCCCAAAGGCATATCGAGCTACTGGGTGCTAGCTTTGTTCTTAAGTATAAGTTCCAAAAAGTTTTATTTACTTTTTGAACTCTTTACTAGGATGAAAGTGCCACCATGCTTTTGTGGCCTGCTACTTAAGTGGCTTCATCTTTTCTTGGGGGAAAAATGAAAGTAACAAGCAAAATATAGAGGAGGTTGGAGTTTGTTCTCTGATCAAAAGGGTCATTTATTGATCTGGTGCTTAAAAGGAAAAGATCTGTTTTTGGGAAAGTCATTGTACTATCTAGAGTTTGAACTCTCCTTTTATTATCTATTAGAGCCTGATAAGTCTACTTTTTTTCTTCCTGCAGAAGCAAAACTTATAATTAAAATAAGAACTCTGTCACCGTTATGACCATGTGAAAGTTAAACTTGCAAAATTGAAAATAATATCTTTGGTCATTAAGATGTTGATAATTTTTAATTAGACTTAAATGCAGGTGATTTTTCCAGATGATAATCTCACATCAGCTTTTTTGTTGTTTCCTACCTTACATGAAAGAGAAAATTAGAAGAAATTGTACTTTGAAATTGAATATTGCATTCTCTTCTCCCTTCTCACCTTCCAGATCCCCAAATTATCTTGAATAGTCTACAGAGTGTGCAATGACTGTAAGAATAAATGGAAAGCGGAAATTGAAGTCTTAGTTAAACTATTGACCCATTATGTAAACTTGAACGAGTTAGCAAATCCTTCTTATATTTGTTTTCTTCTTGGAAATGCCTAATGTAAAAAAGTAAGGGATTAGAGTTTATAGGGTATTTTACAAAAGAAGCTATCCAGCCCCTTCTTAGTATCAAGCCTAGAGGTTTTTGCATATATATTAAGTATATCTAGATAGATAAATATTTATGTGTGTGTAAGTACACATATATTATTGTAGTCAGCAACATGCTCCAGGATGTTAAATAAATATTGAGTTAATATATACGATTATGCTGACACACCTTTCTCAAACTTTGTTCTTTGACACACTGTTTCCTAAGACACAATATCTATTCCTTGGGGAAAAATCTGACTCCCCGTTGAAATAAATGTTAATTTATTTTACAGTCTTGGAGATTTATAATATAGATTGGGAAATTAAATACTCTCTGAAAGAATGTAGAAATAGATTCAGTACTTCCCAAACTACTTGATCTTATTATGGTGATCAAAGTAAATTCTTCATTAAAATTCCATCACTGTTGCAACTACACATTTTGGAAATAAAATTTAATAGTTGTATAAATACACATTTTAAAACCTTATAACATCTGTGTTTAAATACTGGCTCAACCATTCAACTGTTAATGCTAGGGGGCAAATATTTAGCTTTCTTAGATGTCAATCCTTATTTACATAAATAGGAAAGTAGGAAAATGATATTTATCCTCTGCTAATTGTGATTACTATATCCAATATATAATACAATATGTTAACTTACCTCACATTCCTCTTCTGCTCTGTTATTTCAACTGAGTTTTCCTTTTCTTTTTAGTTTCCCTATTTTTATTTTTTTTAAGATTTATTTATTTATATATACATAAAAGCTGGGGTACAGGCCAGAGGCGTGGGGTGGTGACAGGGTTCACCAGAGACAGAGTGGGGAGCAGAACAGTCATCTTGACCAAAATACACTGCTGAAGGGAGCAGCGGGCAAGGCAAGAGAGGTCTGCCACACCATGTGGGATTCTCCCCGGCTGGGCGTCGAACTCACATCGCTGCTGCCGACAGCTCCACAGTGCAGTGCTTAACCGCTGCGCCACCAGGGAGGCCCCTAGTTTCCCTATTTTTAAAAGATCGAAGTCAGTGTCGCTATTAGATAAGGCTCATGTGGGAAATCATGGATTTTGAGAGGTTGTCAACACAATATACAAAACTAAAACTCTGTATCAGTTAATAATGCATTTGGCTACATGTCTCAGGAAACCTAATTACAGCGACTTAAACCAACAGAATTTTTGTTTGTCCACATTACCAGAAGTGTAGACCAGCGATTCTTTGTCCTTAGCATGTTGACTTTTCCTTTTCTTACTTCTCACTTTATGCTGTTGAAGCTGGTGGGGAAATGGTTTTGTACCTATAGGCATCATATCTGCATTCTAGAAAGGACTGAGGAAGAGTCAGACACCAAGTCAAGCTCATGTATCTTTATTATTAAAATAAAGTTATACCATACAAATCAGAACTAGAATATATGGTGCCCCTTTTTTCAAAGGAGGATTGGAAATTTGGGATGAGTGTTGTTGCAACTGTTTTAGAACAATTATGGATCTTCGCCTCACTCTAAAAATATCACTGACTCTAACACAATCATAGTTTCCTAAGCATCGAAGGGGAAAGTGAAAGTTTACACTATGGTCCAATGGAGTTACCCATGAAATGTCTTTTAAATGCATAGATCAATATGAAACAAGGTTAGCTTCTGAAATTAACTAATGGTCCAGAAAGAGTTTCCATGCTTAAACCACAGAAAGACAAGGTTAGGGAATTTGTACTTTTAAAAATCCCATGTACAGATTCTTACATTTGCTGAATGACTTCACTTGCCAATTTTCCTAAAGTGTGGAACCTGAGGTGAGAATTAGGGCTGGTACTTTGTTTCATATGTATATATCTAAGATAGGGAGAGTAAGAAATGAAGACAATGACGTAAGGAAAAAATGTGGAAAATCAATGAAATGAAATACTGTGTTTGTTTGTCTACTGCTTCACAGTGAACCACGAAGATGGTAGGGAGGGATATCCACTTGACAGAGTATATTTTCAGAAATGCTGCATGAAGTGATGTTACATGGTGTGGGAAAGAAGGAGAAATGTATCTGCTTGGCTCACTCCTGTTTTTTCCTTTCCATTGGTCAACACTGAAATCATAGTGCATGATTTCATCTCTCCATCACTTCCAAGAAGTGCCATCCAGTTCATTAGTATGCCAGCTACTTTAGATGCAGAACATGATGTGAAGATGCCATGTCCTATGCCATGAGATATTCCATTCAAATTTAAAAGAAAAAGGCAAGGATAGAAACTCCAGATATGCAGCTGGTCTGCCCAGTTGTACGGCAACTCCTGAGGGGAGAGAGCTGGACACTTACAGAGAGTCATTATTTCAGTCTCAGTGTCAGAAGTGTAGACCAAAAGATGGGAGGACAGGAGAGATTTGAAGAAGATAATAACACCTTTGCTACATTATATTTGAAAATTGGTGGCTTTAGAGGTTAATTTATCTCTGGAGCCTCAGCTCACTTCAGGACCAAAACAGCTTCGTGCCAGATTGCGTTGTCCTGACAATTTTCCCCATAGTTTTAAGGCAGCTCCATTATAACAATATTGATACTATAATTTACAATTTATCATACTGGTTAAAAATAGGACTTTGGTTTCATCCACTTGGCACTTGAATCTTTCATCCACTTGGCACTTGGGTAGCACTGTTGTTTACATTTTCCACTTTGGGGAAGTCATTTAGCAACTCAATCTCAATGTTTTTTCATTTACAAAGTGAAAATATTTTTTTAAAAGATTTATTTATTTATACATACAAGCTGGGGTACAGACCAGAGGTGTGGGGCGGCGAGAGGGTTCACCAGAGACAGAGCGGGGAGCAGAACAGGCAGATCAGAAATACACTGCTGAGGGGAGCAGTGGGTGAGGCAGGAGAGGTCTGCCGCGCCATGGGCCCGGGCGTCGAACTCGCATCGCCACCGCTGCCGACAGCTCCACAGCGCAGCGCTTAACCGCTGCGCCACCAGGGAGGCCCTACAAAGTGAAAATATTAATAATGCCTTCCTTTTAGGATCTTGGGAAGGATGGTATCTGATATTCTGTTTAATGGAGTTGGTAAAGGATAACTCCTCACATGTAACTTTTCCACTTACTTCTTTCTCCTTTCTTGAAGCCCATTTCTAAATTCTCAGGAAACTTTGTCAGATGGAGTCATATTTCAGTGTCTTGATGGCCAAAATAGGTTGGGGATTTCTGTGTTTATCCTTTCTGTTAGTCCCAACTGTACAACAAAGGCCACAGAAATCTCTATCCAATTAAACTTTCAAAATACAAGTTCCTGAGCACATTTTACTTTCTCTGTAGAAAAGGCTCAGGTAACTTCTAAGGATGTTGAAATAACACCACACCCACCACTTTCCAGAGCAGCTAATTTAAAACCACTTGCAATCTGGAAGAATCTGTCTCAATATCTGTTTGTAAGAACCTACAGTTAAATGTTCACTGAAAGGTTTCCTGAGAATAGGATTTTATCCAAGACTTGTGACAGTGGTAACTTAAAATGAGGCTACAGAGATCTAATTAAAAAGGTGATTTCCTAACATATGGAGCTCCTATGTGAAATCAAGAGAATGTGCTGTGCTGGGGGAGATCCTGACCCTGTAAATTCTTATGACATTAGGCTTAAATCTTAACTGCTAAACACCTTTCAAATATTTAACTCTCCCCAAGTAAATGCACTCCCTGCAAAGCACTATTTGTTGACTTTTATCCCAGTTAGACCGACTTTGGGGACTGCATCACTGAGACCTGTGCATTAAGTGGTACATATGTTGAATAAACAGCCAGACAGCTACCAACTGTCAAGTTGCTTTACCAGGGTATAAAAAAAAAGCACATATGCCATGTTGAAAAGCAAAGGAAAAACAAAGGTTTATAATAGAACTAGGAAATGTTTCAGGTAAAATGCAACCACATGCTTATGTGAGCTATTATTTTTGTAAATAGCATTAGAATAATTTTGGAGGAGAAATAAGAATCTTGAAATGATCTCCAATGTAATATTAGTTACAATATCTCCTCTGGTGGCTCATAATTCATTAGCGAGTTAATAAATTGAATGGGGGACAACCATATTACTCTAAGCAAAGTCTGAAAATGTGCTCAAGGAGGAAACACAGGTTTGATTTTCTCATAAGCAGCAGCTGGAAATAACGGGACAGGTTGTTCTTTACAGGCATGGATGAAACAACAGAACACACCAGCTTTTCTGGCAAGGAGACTGGAAGTATTTATAGATAGTTTTCAGCCTTGTTGCCACCATCATTGCTCTCCTAAGATACTGTGGTGGAACAACATTGACTTTGCATCCAGGTGGCCACCTGCTGAGAGCAGAAAGAATCCTGGTCAACAGCAACTGATTTGCATAAAGACACAGTAGCTTTGCTACTTTCAAGGATGTCTTTGCTTATTTTGTAGAGAACCGAAATTCTTGTCAGGGGGATTCTGAGAGTATCAGGTCAGAGGCGCTGGAAGCAAGTGCCAATATGGAGTTACAAATACAAAAGACCAATTAGAGGTAACATCCATTAAGGAGAGGAAGAAGGGGAAGACTTCAGACTATGATGCTGGTCTGATACCTGTGAAACGAGGAAGGAGGTAAAGAGAATTGAATGGAAAGATCCTCCAGAACAACCCTGGCCTGACATTACTGCAGCTGATTCAGTGAGGAGCAGGAGAGCGGAGATTGCTTGTTAGAGGAATTCTGTGATGGACAAAAGTAGCCAACCCTTAGAACTTAGCTTCACTGTCATCATATTAAACACCAGTGTGGACTCCAAAGAGGCTGTACTAGCTTGTCGGCTGACAGCAGGTGTGGCAGATTCTCACTTGAAAGGAGATCTGAGCAGGGCAGATCTGTGGCTGGCATCGCAGATAGCATCTAAAGATAGCACAGAAGCACAGCTCTAAGAAGAAATAATCTTTATATATTCATTTGCAACACAGGACAAACATGACTTGGCCTATGTAAATTTTATTATGAGTTTATATAAATCCTCCAAATTTGCAAAGCACTTTGCTTTGGCCTCCATTCACCTTCCTATTCTTCTCTGCATGATTTAGAAGCAAAGTGTAGTGGATAGTCAGGTGAAAGAACACTCTGAAATTCTAAGGAAACAAATGCATTTTTCTGGTCCAGTGAGTAAAAGCCACAGGAAGCTGAGTTCAGGTCCTTATTACACCACTCAGGAACTTTATGATCTTGATTAACTTCATTTTTGTGTTTCTCATTTTCCTCATAAGCGAAAGGTAAAAAAGTATAAGTGCTGTTTTTTCGAAACATGATTTGTTGAAAGAATTCCTTGTTCTAGAAACTTTAGTCTTATAAGGAATATTTTGTGATAGTGTTATACATTCCATTTATGCCATTTTCACTACAAACTTTAGAAGAATCAGAATCATAGTTTAGAACTGAGGAAACTAAATACACAATTAGTTATTAGGTCTTTAATTAGCTCCTAACATTGAAATGTTAAATAGAGCAGAAATTTGAACAGAGAATCTTGTTTCTTATCTCTGATAATATCCTCTTATTTCAACATTTAGATATTCTTGTGCTTTTTTATGACTTAAAGCAACACACATTTGTTATTATCCAGTTACGTAGTTTAGAAGCCTGGCAAGGTTCTCACTGGGCTGTGATCGAGGTGTCAGTCTAAGCTGTTTGTTTGGCCTGGTCTAGGGATGTATATTTCATCATCAACCATGTCATTCCAGGTTCTAGAGATTGCCCTCAGCTCACAGTCCCCTTCCACCATCTTCAAATGCCAGTATTTATCTGAAAATTCCTCTGTAGTCATAACCCCTTCTGACCACAACTGGGAAAGTTTCACTCATTTAAAATATCCATGTGATTAGATTTGGCCCATCTAGCTAACCCCAAATTATATCATGGTTATTAATTTAATTGCCACTGCAAAGTGCCTTTTGCATGTAAGGTAATCTATTCACATGTTCCAGGTATTGGGATCTGTATGTCTGTTGAGGAGCTAAAGAATTTGGGCAGCCTCTAGAGTTTAGAAAAGGTAAGGAAGAGGATTATCCCCTAAGTCTCCAGAATGAAAAGAAGCAAGAGAAAAAGAACATTCCATCCACTCTGCCTGACTTTACTCTCCAGTGTACTGTGGTAAACTTTTCTTACAGATATAGCCATGACATCTTTTATCCCTACAACTAAATCTGTTGACCTGCCTGGCATGGAGATGTTCCATTCCACCAGCTAGCCTCCAAAGTGTCTATTGCACGTACGATTTTCTTTCTTGTCTTTGTCACTTTGCTCATGCTTTTTCCAGCTTTGAATATGATTTAATTACTGACTCTGTATTTTCAAATTCATGTTATTTCTCAAAGTTCTGTTAATGACTCAGATCCTTCCTGAAGATTTTTCTACCTACTCCATCCCATCCTGAATACTTCTAACTGAGAAGTCCAATTATACAGTGGAATCAGATATTGGCAACTTAACTCAGTGTTCCATATTAACAATATCTCCTTCTACCCAAACAGTGTTAAACTCCTTAAGAACAGGGACAATCTGTTATATATCTTTTGTGTCTCACTCAGCCAATACTACACAGCAGTGCCAAGTCTGTGCTAAATTAATACTTTGTTTTTTTGAGAAATAGTCAACATTTAAAATATAAATACTTCTAGATGCTTATGACATCTTTTCAGTTATTAACATTTCACTGTAGTTTATGGAATAAACTGCAGTACATTCTAAATTGAGATCTGCTGAAAGATAGATAAGTTCTTCTATCAATGAACTTAATGTATCACATGTATCATGTATTTACATATATATAGGTTGATTCTTAAAAGTGAATATTGGAAACATGGTATAATGCATGTTACTTCAGTTTAAAAAGAAAAAAGAAATCTGATTAACAAGTTTTATGATATTATATAGAGAGAAGAGATGTAATTTCAAGCAGAACCAGAGAACGTGGGCGTAGAAGGGGAACAAGTGGGTTTTCTAAAAAGCCATAAAGAAGCTTGAAAAGACTGACAGCAAAGAAGGACATGGAAGGACTATATGGATAAACAAAGATAAAGAGAGGGGGGTAGGAGGACCACCCATTTAATAATTTTACATTTGAATGGACACATATTTTAATAAATCTCTGCATCCAAGGAAACTATGATGTAAGAAATGAGGTACTTTTTATGATCAAAAGTGTGATAAAATGTATATTTCATCTTGAAACAGATGGATTTTAGAAATTTTGTAAAGAAAAAGTGGTTTGGCACAGTTTGACTGAATATAGAAAAGGAATATTGCATTGTGGAATTTCCCATTTCTTTTTCCATTTAAAATTACAATGAATTTATAGTCACATCTCTCTCCCTCTCTTCTTCTGTCTCTCTGTACATACACACAAATGCATATGTGCGTGTGTGTGTGTATGCATACATACAAAATCACATTGTCTATTATCTTTATGTCTGTCATTACTTTCTGTCAGTTTCATTGCTAAAGTATGATAGACAATGTAACTTTTTAACTTTTATATTTATGAAAAAGAGAACATAAAAATGAAATTAAATGTACAATCATAAACTTATGTTTTAAAGTAGAGTTTTAGAGGAATATGCGTGCTTGATTATGATACATTTATTCATTCACCAAATATAAAAAAATTCTTCTACCTCTAAATATTTAATATTATATATACAATATTGAGCTCTATGACAGTTTGTTAGTAAAATAAAATTTACATTTTATTGTCTAATAGTTTTATGAACAAAATTACTTTAACATAACTGTCAATGAATAAGCAAAGAAAAGCATTTTGTTCAATAAAATTTCTTAAAAAATCAGTATGACTTTTTTTCACACACTGGAGAATAAAGTTTATTTGGGTTAACTGTCATCTTCCTATAACTAAACAACTTGGAAGAATTTTATTACTTAGTATTACCAAAATGATATCATGCATTCTAAGTATTCTTAAATAAGGTACTTTTAAATAAATCATTTATTTTCTCTTGAGTCAATATATTGTGCTGCATTTGAGTATACAGACATGCATAAATACCAATTACCCTGACGAATCAACCACAATTTCTGACTTTTAACCTGCAAGCTGTGTGTTATGAGTTTGATGTGAAAATGAATGGGAGTTTATGAGGATCATAACCGAGGTCTGTAGCATCAGGAAATAAAAAAGATGTTTCAATAACAACACTCTTGATATTTGTCAACTTATGACTCAAGAACCCATATGATTTAGTTAGCTATTTGTTTTTTTTTTACCATACATTTGTCATCTGTATCTCACACTGGGAATAAGTGCTATGTCTCTTCATGTCTTAGTCACTTAGTACTTAGAACATTAATTGTTCAGAAAACAATTGGTTGACTGCTGCATATGTGGGTTCAGTCCCCTATGACACCAGGCTCTGATAAGCTACCTGGACATCCTTACTAACCCAAATTATTTGGGAAAAAACAGTCCTTCTGTCTTTTCCCAGTGAATACTTCTAAGAAAATGATGGTAGGCTGGTTATCTGGAGTTAACTAAAATGTCCATGATTTTCAGAACTAATCCAGTAAAAATGAACTCATTACATCAGAAATAACCCAAATATGAAATGAATTCTGATTTTGACAGACCTCTTTTAACTTTTACTTTACTTTACTTTTCCTTGTAGGTGGTTACTACGCTGTTTCTGGCATCTAGGACAATGCCTACTACATATTGGGAAGCTTGATAAATATTAGTTAAACTAAGAAATATATGATGTGTTAGTATCAATGAATGATCTTTCCAAAACTGTATCTGTTCCAAGTGATAACTGACAGTTACCAGGGCAGTAATTTCTCTCAAGTGTATGGACTTAAAAAGACAGACCTCCTAGAAGGTGGTATACTGTGAAAGAGAATACCTAGTAGAATCTGATGTGTTTCTTTTGGTGGAATTTCAATATGAATCCTTATTTGGAGCTCTGGACTTCAGGAAGCTTTTTGTGTTAAGTTTCTTTGTCTCTAAGGATGAGAGATTATCACACAACAGCATGCAATGAATTGGTTGCATAGAGTGCTTCTGTCATGGTAAATAGTTGCTGAGATAGCAGTGGAATGCCTGAAATCAATTTACAGCTGAGATTGAGATGTGCATTTTGGTTCAAAGTGAAAAAATGTATGTAGTCTACTCAATGTGTGGTGGTATTATACTAATGTATAAATTTAAAGTAAAATTAAAAAATAGCCATGAGATTATCTGGATCCTTCCCAGTGAGTTTTCTAAACCATAGGAATTTATCAGGTTTACAAATGGAATTTTAGAGAATGGAGGGTGTACTATATTTCAATGGATAAAACATCTCATGGTTATAGTTATAATGACTTCAGGAGTCCCATAAACTTTTGGTAGTAGGAGCCTTTGCAATCAAGCTGCAGTGCTATTTTCCTATACTACAACTACAGATGGAAGAATCTTGTATTGATAATATACATATTCAGTAATCAATCTGCTTACATCTTTCATGTCTATTTTCAAAATTATAGGACTTGGGCTTAATATTTTTTCATTCTCAAATATCTTTTGTAGAATAAAATCTTTACATTTTTAATAATCTTTACCCACAAAAGTAAGGTGTAGGACAAGGAAAAACTCGCTATAGTAATAATCTCAGGCATTTGTATTCCTATCATTTTAATTTGAAATTAAACAAGTAAATCAAAATAGTACAAATATACCAGGGAATGAACAAACCATGCTGTCCCAAAGACACTCATGCCACTTCACCTTCTTGAAATGCCCTCCTAGCATATAATTAAGAGGACATTCCCTGCTTCATAAAATTACCCCGAATTGTGGTTTTGGGCTCTAGTTTCCCTTTGTTGTTATTGTTTCTACATAACACTGGGTTTTACACCCTCTGAAACTGTATCCTATTTGTGCAATGAATCTGACTGCTCACATTTCTAGGATGTTCTTTTGAGGTAAAACCAAATTCAGTTCTTTGGTAGTTTGAAAATACACCCTGTTACAATATAACATTTTTGAGAACACAGAGACCCTTTTCCAGCAAGTAAGATTCTTTGAAAATCTTTGGGGACAATTCCATTGCTATATTGATACATCTTATGTACTTTGCCAAAATCAGGAAGGAATATTTCCATTTCTGTTGCCTCTCTTTCAGCCACCCTCTGGGCTCCTTTTGCTCCCCTCACTATAAACATTGAACATGATGTCAGTATGAGATGGGAATGGTCTAACCACCTGGGAGTCTGAGCCTATCCCATTCATTTCAAAACACAATCACAAAAGCTGTGCGCTTCCTGCTTGTTTCACACAAGGACCGGATTTCCTAGTTCTTAGATAGTTTTACAGACCATTTCCCTACATAGTCAGCTGTCAGCTATTGTTACTTTTTACAATCCAGAAGAATATGCTAATTGTACTGACACATAATGCAATATGCTTAAGAACATGCCACTCAAAAGTGTGACTCTCAGGAGAATTTTACCTTCAAGAAACTTCATCTATAAGGAAATATCCCCTTTGAGATGAAGGCAATTCTTTTGTAATAACATAGGGGAAGGCTACAATGTGATTTACAGCACCACACCACACATATAGTGTGACTTAACTGTTGTATAAAAACATACAGATTTAGGTCAAAATTAAATAGATGGTCAAAAGAGAGAGAGAAAGGGATAGTGTGGAAATAACAGATGACTTCTAACTATAAAAAGTTCTCTAAGAAATGACAGACTAGTTAATGCATAGATTTCAAAGAAAATTACTGTTTCATACTATTGGGTATTAAACCTCTAATTTCTATAGAAATCTCTAATTTTCCCACATATTAAGTGATGGAACTAAAAATGTCTTCTGTGGATATTTTTATAATAATATTTTCTGTTATAAAAAAGGCATTGCCAGACACTACCATCTGCCGTGTAGACTGACAGCGTACGGATTTGATGTCTTTCTGTGACTTCCTATCTTATATAATTGGAGGTTTCAGCCCAGAATGATGCTTCATTTCCACCTAAGGACAACTGAGTTTGAGTTTGCCTGGAATATTTTAATCATTTCCCTGCTATGTGCTGATAAGACCAATACTCTGTAGAGTTAAAAGCGATAAAGGTATCTATTGAAAGGTGTTAAAAATTCTTCTCTGCATTTCTGGCCATCATCCAGAATTATTATCATAATACCTTCTGAAATGAGACAAAACGTAATGCATTACAATTGATAAATGTTTCATTTGTACTTACTTTATTTTGAAAATCTGAAACACATGGTCTAGGCTATGTCAACATGAACTAGGTTTTATTTTACTAGGTAGTATTTTTTTTTTTAAAGATGAGAAAGATGACTTAGTGAACTATTTATGTAAAGAGAAGAATATTTGTCTACAATGCTTTAAGAAGGGTTCAAGGTCACTAAATGAACTCTGTTGACTCAGATGTGTGTGTGTGTGTGTGTGTGTGTGTGTGTGTGTGTGTGTGTGTTTGTGTATGAGTGTATGAGTGTAAATGTAATTGTCCCAATTCAAGTCAATGGGAAAAGATTGCTGAATAACTTTTGAGATATATATATATATATATATATATATATATATATATATATATATATATAAAAGGAATACCACCATTTTCATTAAAAGAGAAGTCCTTGTGGTTAAAACCTGTTAATTGGAGACAATGTCTGTGTAACTGAACATTATCAAAGGGTAATGACCTCCTGCTGCTTAACCCTGGAAATGTTGACTGAAAGCCAACACATTTGTTTTCAAAGCAGGAGACATGGGTCCTTTGACATGGTTCTATTAAAATGGCTTTATTTTGTTCCACTATGTAAAAGAAATGTTATCATTCTAGGTCATATTATCAATATACTCCCATTTTTTGCCGCAAATATCTTTGCAGGTTGTATATTTGCTATTAAATGTACAATTAGCACCTTTGCGGCTGCTGAGTGGCTGTTCTCATAATTATACAGTTAGTTCAGTTAATTCTGGGGATTGCCAAAAAAGGATTGAAATGAGTTAGTGTTCATTAAGTTATGCCACACAATACAATAAATTAGCTCTCTATAACTCATTGTAGCTGAGAAACTAGGTTGGGTAATTAAAATGAAACAGTGGAAAGGGTCCCTCACTTCCTATCCCCAGTCCTTACCAACTCCATTTGGCCAATGTCTGAATTTCATTTAGTTAATGTATAAAATTTCACTCTAAAAAATGTTCTTCTGGGTTGATTGAGATTCCATTAGTGGGAATGAAACCTCCAAGAACTGTTGTCCTTATCGGATCAGATGCATGTGAGAATTTGGATAGGATGTAGCCTGAAATATGGAGAGAGATCTTTAGTATGAAGGTACCTAGAATGGGAGACTTGGAGTTGCTAAAAACCAACTCTGCCTCCATTATAATGCTCTTTAGAGATATCAGTGGGGAAGACACTATGATTATGTGGAATGGGCAGTTATGGTTTTCTTTCTGGCTGCAAAGGGAAACTTTTGTTATATTTTAAAAATATATGCTGGCCCCATCCTCAGTGCTTTTGATTCAACAGTTTTAGACTAGATTGCTTGTTACCAAATTCTCTTATTTTGTAACAAAATTGCCCTATATTAAAAACTAGGACTAAGCCTAATTAAACTAACCACCCACACACTCAGAGTTGTGAGGTCATAGCTCATTGTAGTTTTGATTAGCATTTCCCTAATAAGTGATGTAGAACATTTTTTTAATGCCTGCTGGCTACCTACATATGTTCTAAGCAGAAGCAACTACTCAGATCTTCTGCTCATTTTTTTTTTTGATGTGGTAGTTTGTATTTTTGTTGTTGTGTGAGTTCTTTATATGTTGTGGATATGAGCCCTTTGTCAAACTTACGCTATTTTTCTTCCAATAAATAGCTTCCTTTTTCTTTTTCGTGTTTGCTTCTTTCACTATTTAGAAACATTTTAGTTTAATGAAGTTCCATTTGTTTATTTTCACTTTTGTTTGCCTTGACATTGTAGTGAATTATCCAAACACACATATCTCTGAGGTCAATATCATATGGCATGTGACCCATGTTTTCTTATATGTATTTGATAGCTTCAGGTCTTACATTCAAGTCCTTACTCCATGTGTGTATCATTTTATTTATTTATTTATAAGATTTATTTTTATTTATACATACAAGCTGGGGTACAGGCCAGAGGTGTTGGGCGGTGAAAGGGTTCACCGGGGACAGAGTAGGGAGCAGAATAGTCAGCTTGACCGAAATACACTGCTGAGGGGAGCAGCGGGCCAGGCAGGAGAGGTTTGCTGTGCCATGTGGGAATCTCTCTGACTGGGCATTGAACTGGCGCTGTAGCTGCCAACAGCGCCACAGTGCTGCGCTTAATCCCTTGTGCCACCAGGGAGGCCTGTGTGCATGCTTTCAGATAAAGATCTATTTTCAATCTTTCACATGTGGCTGTCCAGTTTTCCCAACACCTTTTGTTGAAGAATTTCCTTTCTCCATTGTATACTTTTGGATCCTTTGTAAATTAACTACCATATATTTGTGGGTTTATTTCTTTTATAAATAAAACTTCTTATTCCTAAGCAATGAAAATTAAAAAGTCTTTTAACTAATACATATTCAACCAGGACTCAATTTAAATATTGTAACATATTATCTCATTTAATCATCACCATTAAGTAGATGCTGTTATTATAATCCACACAGTTAATAGGTGGTAGGTTTGGAATTGGAAGAGAAGCAAACTGATTTAGTACCTGAACTCTTAGTAATTTCCCTACAATGCGTCTGCTAACCCAATAGTTTATGAAATATATTCTCATGACTCTGTAGAGTGAATATATCAATGGTTATTATTGAATTATTGCTGATGACAAAATAATAATAAACAGTTTTCATTTATTGAATGGTTACCTGGGGCACATTCTATATTGAGCACTATTAGCAAATCAATTTAAGTGATAAGACAATTAACTGGGTGTTGGAGTGTCTGCCCTCTATAGACATTCCACTTTTCTTGTTAACAATTTTGAGGAAATAAGCTATACATTCAACAACATTTCTATATAATTTGGCAAATTTACTTTTTGTTTAAGTACGTCTGATATGATTTTTGTTACCTGCATTAAAAAAAAACTTGACTAAAATCTTAAATCATCCTGACTTAGGAATATGAGATCCCTGAGGTTTGGTGAGTTGGGGGATCAGATGGTTTACATAAGATCACCCAACTTGTGAACAACAAAAACAGGAAATAGCAGAACCAAGTCTATAGGGTAAGACTTGCTTTCTGCTACAACAACCTACTCCTTATTTCTGGTTTTGCCCATTTCTTAGATCACCTGTAAGAGAATGTATGAGAAGGTCACTGTACAAAGCATAAATCTTGAAAATGTGTTTCTACACAGCATTTTGAGAGTTGGCTCAATTAGTCTTATAATCAGATAAAGGGAAGGATTGCTGCTAGTGTTTCAAGAACTATGTAGGGCCCTCTGAGAGCCATTGTCTGGATTTCACAAGGTTGTGGTTAGAAATAAATGAGATAATAGATGCAAAGTGCCTGGCCCCCAGGAGGCACATGACTCCATAAATTGTAGCTATTACAGGTATTCTCCCAATGGTAGCAAGAGCAGGGAAAGTGAATAGATGGGAGAAAAGATCTCTATACTAAAGACTCAGAGGACTCCAGATTTTAAATATAAGAATTGAGTGCTAGAAAACATTTGGTTTATATGTAAAGGAAAATAAACATTTTCAAAACCCAGTTATAGTCATTTTTATACACTTTATGAGATTTCTCAAGCCATATCAACAGGTTCAATTCAATCTGACTTTCACTTTCTGAGTGCATAGGAGGCCCAGGCGATGTGCTGGTTTCCTGTTGAGTGAGTCCTTTCCACTGTCTCAGTGCCAACAAACATCATTATAGGTCCCTTGCGGTGTGACTATATGCATAATGTTCAGACACAGAAGAGATATTTACTTTTCTTCATGTTTGTTGTTCTATCTGTATTTGTTCTCCACTTCTCTCTCTGACTAAATTAAGTGCCCGATTTTTTTTTTTTGAAAAACATCCATTTTGCAAAATTGTGGGCATATCCTATGAGGTACTGGATGATAAAGTAAATTTCACATAATACTTACTAGATGACTTGAATATTACCATTTGTATCAGTATCACTTACCCTGATAGAAATAGAAATATTTTGTGAATTTAAAGATAAGAGAAAATTATGTTCTCTAGCTTAGATAATTCCTTCATTCACCAGATACACATGTATGATATACACATCCTGATATCAGCAAGCATAAGTGGATAAAACTGATAAAGTCAATACTTACCAACTTTTTTGCTCACTTTTATCATTTTTATCTTAATCATGCTATTATTCTAATGCTTAGGCATGACTTTTTTTTAAGAGTTTTCATATGTAACCTTTTTATAAAAATATAGATGTAGAGAACCAACATGAGGGAAAATGTGAAAAACAGAATAAAAAAAGCATGCGTACACGAATCCAGCTACCGTTAAAATTTTGGTACAGGCTGCCTTGTTTAGTGCAGAATATAGCAAATCAGGCTCATGGAATTTTGGTGTATTCCACTTCAGTTTTTTAGAAAGCATTCAAAACATGTTTATAATAAGATCCGTATAATTTTGCTTCAAAAAATGTTTAAATTTTTGTTCTTCAAAAGCATTTATAATTAATATTCTAAAACAAGTCAAATATTTTAATAGATGAGCGTAATGTCCTAAAACATTCCCCAATTATTAGATGTTGAATTGCTTACTGTTGTACTTACTATAATATTTTATCTTCATATATTTAAATTTTTCCCTACTTTGGCTGATTTCCTTAGGTAAGACTCTGTGAATGCTTAGAACCTTTGAAATGGCATTTGCCAAAATTGCTTCCTAATGATTCGTACTCACTTAAATTGTCATCAGGACTGAATGAAATTGTGAATTCACTGTACTTTTACAGTATTTTGGGAATTTGTTTCCTTATTGGTCTTTTGTAGTTTTGCAAATTAAATAGTATTTGTCTTAACTTACATTTTGAGGCTACTAGAAAGTTTGAATATTTTCAAATCTCTTTGATAATTATTTTCCCCTTTATGTTAATTATCTGATTAAGCTTTTGACTATTACATCTGTAATGATTTTTCTATCGAAAGTTTGAATAGTCTATATTTCATACATGTACAAATATAAAATATAATACATGTAAAATATAAATATAAAAATATTATTCACCTACATTTGCTGAAAATTTCTTAGTCAGTTTAAGGTTTTTTTTTATAATAATACTTCAAATATTATAGTGAAATTTTCTGATATTTTCCTTTGTGTATTCATTATAAAATCAAAGCATAGAAAATTATTTCTTTGCTAGAAGTTTCATAAGTATTCAACATATTATTTTCATTTTTTGATTTGATTTTCAAAAACATTAAACTTTTTAATACATCTGGAATTTGTTTCAGCATATGGTGTGAGGTGAGCTTATTTGACTTTTAAATAATTTACCACTTATGACCTGCTGCCTGATTTCCCTTCCGAGTTGCCAAATGCCCACTGAAAGAAGAATGTTCTTGTATTTTGTGTTTATTGAGAAAACATCTGTTACTTTATTAAGTATGCCAGAATTTTTTATTGAGAAAACTATGCTTTAGTTAAAGCTTGGTTTAATTTATAAAAAGTTGAATTAGTTTTTTTTATTATCAGAGACTATAACAATACATTTTTATCTTGGTATTCTTTATGGTACCCTTTTCATTATAAGGGTACACATTATAAGGGTACATGCAAGATAAATAGGTACTTTTTTTTCAAAAATGCTTATTTTAGCCCATAAAAGTTAATATGTCTTTTTAATCTTCTAGGTAGACTTGGATAGAAAGTCTGAGTTTGAATTATATTTCAATAACTAACTGGCTGTTTTTATGCAAACTTTCTGAACTTCTGAACAAGCAATTACTCTGTTGAAAAATTGGGATAACACTTATGGAACAAAAGAGTAAATGAGCAAACATCTGTAAACATCCAGGAGATCACCTGATGAAGAAGAAGTTGAATCATTCTTTTTTTACATTTTTGCGTGGTAGGAACTATTGATCATCTGAATTGGTGGAAGAGAACAAATGCTCCTGGTAAAACTCACATGGCCAATATTTGAACTTGAAATAAATCTCTTTTAAACTTTGAATATAGTTATCTCTAATCATCAGGAAATTTGAACAACATAATGAAATTATACTATGATATCGAAATCTAGGTCATTTGAATTTTCCTGTGTTTAAAGTATATTCTAAGAAAAGACAACTTATTTCAAAACTTCCCTAGGTCAGAAATGATGGTGAGCATTGGTCTTCAATGAGTTTGTCTCCTCAGATGAGAATTCTATGCTGAGTAAAAGTAAATAGAGGGAAGAAAATTGGAATAGTAATTAAAGTATGTAGCTCAAATATGTAATTATGATATTTGCTCTAAAGCACCTACCTGAGATTTCTGTTTAGTTATTAATGATATACTTTCAGAAATATGAGAAAGATACCTATAACATTTTGTCCTGTATGTCACCCCGAATAGATGAAATATTTATTATATTTGCATTATGACACATAGCTCTCTTTTTGCAATTACCCTTCTATTATTATGTATCCTATTAAACTGCTTTCTAAAGGGGGAGACTAGGTCTTGGACTTCTTTGCATCACTCCTGGTGATTATTAGGATTCTCCATCAATGTTTTACAAATAATCAAATGTCAAAAGTTCAGTATTCTCCTGTTTAGAGTCTTGTACCATTGTAGCACAAAATTGTAAATTGTTTCTAAGCAATACATAACTATACAGGGCAAAGAACAGAAGGTACCGCTTGTAAAATGATAATGCAAATAAACTGACTTAACTGAATTCTTTGAAAAGGAGGGTCTGAGATAAGAATTAAGATGCCATTTTTCATTTGGAAAATACAATCCCACCAATGTAGCAGGAAAAAATTAAGTGGGAGAAAGAAAGTTGCACAACAATTTAATGAATTGTATAACAATACTAATCACCATTGCATGATGAGTCACTAAGAGACTCTAGTTTGTGTAACCAGCATGTTCATTCAACATTTAGAAAGTCTCTGAGAGTGTGAGAAGAATAAGTCAAACATAGGAGAGAGAAAGGATAATTGTCTATCCATTTCCCTCTCCTCTCAAATTAACTACTGGTCAAACTCTACTATGAAAATTACCTTTATACTATTGATTTGCATTAGCTGTTCTTTTAGTACCTCTCGAGAAGATACATCCTTTGTGCTATAGAATCTTCTTTCATCCAAGTTCAAAAATGGAGGAGTAACCTGATATGAATGGGAATCTGACTGAAAAAGAGCAAGAAAAAGGTGGTCAAGAGAATCTGAGAAGGCACACAAGGTTTGTTTTTTTAAATATAGGGGTATAGAAAATAGGGGAGGTGGGAGCATAGAAAACTAATAGTTATGATAAAAGTCGTACTCATGTGCTAATTTGGTCAGGCCAGGAGTGACTATATGCAAAACAACTCCAAATTACAGTGACTTAAATTACTAACAGCTTTGTTTCCTGTTCATGTCTCAGTTCAATATTGAAGTGAAGGAGCTCCAAGTTCATTTTATCTAGTAACTCTGCCATCTTTAATTTCCTCAGGATCTCAGCTCGCTCCACTGGGACGTCTACATCTGGCTGCTGGGTAAGGGAAAGGAATGAGAACACAGAGGGTTGCATGGGGGAAATTGTGCCTTATTTGTAAACAAGTGCCTTATATGACCCTCCCTAACTGCAAAACAAAGTAGGAAGTGTAGTTTACTGGTGTGACAAAAGGAAAAATGCAGGGAGTTTTGTCAATAATTAGCTGTTTTTTTCAAATGTCTTAACCATATAATGTCAAATTTTTACTGTATGAGAACAATCAACATAGGGGTCTAATTTGACCTCTAATTAATTAAAATAATCCAGTAATAACCCATTGCATTTGGATGCAACGCTTTAGCCTCCTGCAATGAATTTTACATATGTATAAAAAAAGTCACTATCTTATTTCTGATTTTCTCATAAAAAATTTATTAAACTGAGTCAATTATTCTGTAGATTCCAAACCAAATCTTAGTCTTGACTGTGATGTTTATATGACAATCTTCTACCATAGTTACTGAGTCAGACTTTTAGGGTCTCAGAAACTGGGATCTCTAACAAAACTACTACTTGCTATGCATCAACAAATAACCCTTACAAAGCGATATAGCAAATTTTATATAAGATAAACCTTGGCCTGAGACTTTTTTCTCAATGTATTCTTTATTTTATCCCCAACTTTTGTCTCAAAGAAAATGTAACTTACTGACTTTTACCTAGAGAATTCTCCTTCTTACCCTTCCATCATTGCTTGGAAAGGACATCTGGGGAAAACTGCTGATCTGATTAGTCATACTCTTCTTAGTTATTCTAATGGAATCTTGCTACTCCAACTGCCTACAAAATAATTGCCAAATCTGGATCAGGCTACAAATGGAAATAGTCACAATTACAGACATTATGATCACAAAATAAGATATGAAAAATCCCAGTATATTTCCTATGAGAATGCTGTGCAGAACTTGACTAAAAAGTATTTAATATCGTAGTCATCCTGATACTGAATGCCGGTTCTAGTTTCCTTTAGACAATAAGAAGAAACAGAGTTTGAGGAGAAAGAAAGTAGTTTAATTTGTCCACTAATTGAGGAGGGCAGCAGACTCATGTCTGAAAAACTGCCATCCTGCTCTTTGGCAGAGGCCAGAAGTTTATTCAGAGTTACAAGGGAAGTAAAAGGTGGGATTGGGCAAGGGTCAGCATATTCATCCTTGTGATGCAGGCATCTGGAGATTTGGGGAGATTTAGGTTGGCACCAGCTTGCTTTGCTATCACCTGATGGTCAGCGATTTTTATCCTCTCTGCTTAAGGATGTTCTTTTTCCTTGGAATGTAAGAAAACACAAGATTGTTAACCTAGAGGGTAAGTTAAGAAGCTCGGAATGCTTATCTGGTGGGACAGGAAGAGAGATATGCCCTTTTTCGCTGTTGATCAAGTTATCTCTTTGAATCTGAGTAAAAACCCTGGAGGCAAGTTAGGTTTTTTATGACAAGACCTAGTGACTGACCTGGTGTTAGATGCTGTTGGTCGGTGAACACTGCTGTGGATATTTTGTGGATTAATTTGCACCTAGTGCTTCCTTTAAAAAAAAAAATACTGAGCTAGCATTGGTTTACAACACTGTATGTGACTCATAGGCATATCAACTAGTGCTCTTGCTATTTATTTTTTCTCCTGATGAGGGAAGAAGCAAAAGTTAATATATTCTATGGTTTCATGAAGAACTTCAAAAGAAATTTTAAAATGCGTTCTCATTCTTTCCTGTTTAGGTTCTAATTCTCTTGACACTCCCGTGAGGACACAAATTAGATTCAGCCCTTTTATCTGTATTTGCATGTTGAAAAAGTAGTGAAAAGAGACCATTGTCTTGAGAGAATTCGGTCCTAGATTCCATAATTACAGTTGTGTTTTTAGCAAAACTTTTAAATTTTTATGTTTTTCAGTTTTCTTACTAAGCGAAGTAATAGCTTTTCTCTATCACTGAGATATTTTGAGTGTCAGACAAATGATAAATGTCAAAATTCTTTTGCAAAAGCAAAATGTCATTTTTAGACAGATGTGAAATGCTGTACATAAAGTTTCCCCTTATTTTATATTAACACTAACATATTCAATTATAAATATCAATATAACTTAACTTCACAAAACTTAATATAAATAAATAACTTATGGAAATGCACATATACATTACTTTTTTCTCTTTGAAGTCATCAGTGACATTTGTTATATTAGCATCTCAGAACAAGTTTAACTTATTTACCAGGTACATCGTAATTCTTTGTCGATGTGCTTGCTGTGGAAATTTACTCAAAGTAATTTGATGAAAAGCTTTGCTAATTCAATTATTGAATTTCATACCTTATAGTAAAGTCTATAAACAAAAATTACAGAAAACTACTTAAGTTATTGCATTATTTTAATATTGTGATTGAATAGCACTTGTATTTGAGACTGGTAGGCAGCATATTTAAGTGATGTGCTCATGAAAATGAAATATTAAAAACAGCTTATGAAAATCTCCCATCTGGCAGGACAATTGATCAGAAATCTACTCCTCAGCATTATTTTGAAAATAACACGAGTTTTTAATTAAAACTCTTCATTCGATTTATTAATGTAAGTAAAACCTCCCATCTGATCGGGTTTAACTTGAGAAAGTGGTTTTCTAAAACCCTTTTTATGGATTGAGTGATACAATTTTCAATAAAGAATAGTTATAAAAGATGTCAGACATTTATTTGCTATCAATCTTTTTTGTGTTTTACTTAATTTCAAAATTGAATTGTGAACATAATTCTGTATGCTCAGAAATATTTGATGAATTCATGATCTTAGTTCTTTTATTACTTTAAATGTAAGCTAACTACAAAAGATTGAAAATACAGCCCCTTTATAAGCTGTGTTAACTTATGGTATACTTTATATCAGTTAATTTAAATGAAACTGTCAAGGACAAGAAACTAGACTGCTAAGATTAAACAATCTCATTTTAGAACAATATATACAAGGCATTTTTAATTTAGAAATTATCAAATGCTTATTCAGTTGCTGTGTGCATTTTATACATCATCTCATTTAATTCATCCAATAATCCTGTTCTTTGGGATTCTTATTATTTATATTTTACCAGTAATTAAATTGAAGCTCAGGAGTTATTCAATTTGCGAATAAATTTCAGAAGAATGATTTCAGACCAGGAAATTGGACTTCAGTCCACAGACATTTTATCACTGCTCTGAACAAGGTCCTATGCCTTTTCGTGCCATCAGGCTAGTCCTATAAGCAATTCTCCTGGACTCTCAGCACCTTAATTAGATGCTGTGGTAATTCCCAGACATAGCTATTTATCAATAATGGATTGTTAAAGCTATGAATTGAAAAACGGTAAATATAGAAAATTATTTTTTGACATATTAACTATTTCTGGGAAAGTCTATTTCCCTCATATTTTATACAGGTTAAACATCACCCCAATATATTAGATCAAAATATTGGTCATTTCTCCATGTGTTCAGTAACACAGTGTTATTTCTAATGTGTAATGATAATTTCTGTCATTTTCAAGTGAAATTTTAAAATAATGGAAATAGTTTTTTTGTAATTGACCCTCTAGATTTTAGGGTGGGTATGAAAAGGGGAAATATATACTGGAATCTCTTCCTGCCCTTGTGGTCTCTATTTTTATGTTTCCTTGAGTGGTGCTTCTGCAAACTATTTAGTAGCTGATGTGCAACGTACCCATTCACCAATAATTGGAAGTCAAATGGCTTAACTATTGACAATCTTCTTGGAAAAAAAAATTATATAACATATATAGTGGACATGATCATTAATGAACTTAGAGTTAAATTCAAAACCACTAACTTTATGTATTGCTGCTTATATTAGTCTTTTAGTTTCATTTCATGAGGTTTGAAATAAATGTGCTCAACTTACTTTGTAAATAAATCAATAGCAATTAGTCTCCTGGTGTCTGTGTTTCCCTCCATTAGTAACTTGTATAATTATGGGTGTGCTCTTCTGTCCAAGTTTTCCACTGCACTTGTTTAATACACTACTAATAGTTCATGCTTTTCATCATAGGAACAAGGGGGGCTGAAGATTGGTTCTACCAGAAGCTCAGCTTCTGTCTTTCTGTGAACCCATGAACCTGAACTATGCTGTTTTTCAGTCTTCATGTGTAATTTATATCTCTGTTTGTAACTCTGACTTACGTCTTTATTATCTTAGCAACAACATCACTCAGAATTGTCTTCTTTATTTTCAAGGGTTTATTGAAGGAGTGTATTGCTCTGAAATATGTTCCCTTGCAAATAAATTCCAGAGTGTTTAGTTTTTAGTTATTTATTTAGCAGTACTCAGAGTCATAACAAAAAAAAAATGATCAGAACATACATGCAAGATGAAATGAATTTTAAATGAACAAAAAAGCCAAAGGAAAGAGAACGTAAGAGCAAAAGACTAAAGTCAAGCCAAAAGTGAGGCTAGTACATAAAATATTTGCCCTCCAGTTCCATGCAGTTGTTAGAGATAGGGGCACAAATTTGACTCTCAGCTTTCCAAAAACCAATCAGAATGGGAAAATGTGATTATTATCTCTAAGGTGAAAGGAACTGAGTTGCTTTGTAGAAGCATGTAACTATTCATGAAACCAAGATGAGGAAGCAAATCTTTATATATTTAATATTGTGAAAAATGAGAACATTTATCATAGAGTAATAAACTCATAGGTTTATTTTGTGAAATGTTCCTAAATATTGGGAGGTTCTATCTTCCCATGTTATGAAACAATGTAAAGCATTTTTATGAGGTAGTGGAGGCTATGTTATATGATCCAGTCATCCTACCCGTTCATGGTCCAGCTAGTACAAGGAGAAATTTCAGAATATCTGTAGAACTGAGAGCAAGGTTAGGTCTATAAATAGCTCCAAAGCTTTAACTTAAGTCACCTTAAAATACAGCTTCCAGCTTCCATTTCCCTGATCCTTCTCAGAACTGATAGCGCTGATGTTTCCAAGTACAACTTCCCTCATTCCTTCCCCAGCTTTAGTAAGTAATCCTACAGCCAAAAGTAAGGAAGTGTCAGGTAGTGGAAAGCAGAGAACTTTTCCTATTTATCTCCAGAACTCAGGGTCTGCTAGTGGAACACCTGGCATGTAATAGACATCTACTCCTTTTTGCTCTGTGTGGAAGTTATTCTTGCTCCAACATCTAAAATTAATCCACTGTTTTAATATAGACAAATAACTGCTTTTGTAAGGAGGAATAGTAATATTAACCTTGAGAAGATGTTTCCAGAACAAGATAAATTAATATATAGGGACACAGTGACCAATAAAATGTGCTAAATATTTGCTTAATCAATGGTGGTTACCAGAATGGTAGGGGGGAGGTATGGGAGGAATGGGTAGAGGGGGTCAATTTGATAGTGGTGAATGGTATTAGAACTTTTAGTGATGGGTGCAGTGTGGTATATACAAATACTGAGGTGTGAAGCTATACTTCTGAAACTTACATAGCATTGTAAACCAAAGGTATGTCAATTAAAAAATGTGTGGAATCAAAGAGTGAACGCTAAAGCACTCTGAAATGTAAGAGATTAGAGACTGTTGAATTATTTCAGTACTGCTATGATATATATTTTAGTAGAACATCAGAGTTAGTGTTATGACTGACATTACTGTAGCGGTGATAAGAATACAGTCTCTCCCCGCCAGAACTCAGTGTAAGTATAATTTAGTTTTAAAAGGGATACTATGTAGAGGGTTTCCTATTCCTATTAAATTTGTCTTCCTTCATTAAAAAAAAAAGCTTAGATAATCATTGATCTAGATTCTAGAATGAATAGAATGCATTGTTAAACATCTCTAAACAGTTCTTTTTCTCTATATTGATATGTTGACTGGTATTTTATAATAGTAAGTTTAAGATTATATTACCTGATAATAGATGCTGAATAAGCTTTATGAATTTACTGATAATCAATTGATTTACAAACACTTAGTTTCTAAATATACTTAAATGTTCTAGCCTTCTATTGACATTATTTGTGCTTCTCCTAGGAATGCTTTCTTAATAAATCACTTGTGCTTCAAGTTAGAATCTGTTTCTGTGAAGCCTTACCTCAGACTAGGAATGGGGTATATAATGTTTAGTTTCATAACAGTGCTTAAGGAAATATGTTTGGAAAGATTTTAATTTATCATGGTGTGTAAACAAATGTTAACTTTAGAAGGTTGTGTTATTTTTAGCTTTAAACTATTTAAACCAAGGATGCTGTGATATTTAATGTGCTATTCTTCATCAGATTGAAATGATATTGGTACTTCATTTTTTTTTTTGGATTTTTTTTTAATTGTTATTTATGTCTTTTACATTTTGTATTCCCCTTGGGCAGCCCACCACCAATTCACCCGTGATCCATCTCCATGGTCCCCTGTATTCTCCTCTCTTCCATTTTGTGCCCTTATCCTCCCCTCCCCCCAACCCCCACCACTGAGTGTCTCTCTCCCACCCAGCCTCCCTATAGTCCTGTCATAAGTGAAACCATTCGATATTTTTCTCTTTCTTTCTGGCTTATTTCACTGAGTATGATTCCCTCTAATTCCATCCATGTCGCTGCAAATTGCATGTGTTTATCTTCTTTCCATGCTGAATAGTACTCCACTGTGTATATGTACCACATCTTCTGGATCCAATCATCTATTTTTGGACATCTGGGTTGCTTCCATACCTTTGCTATTGTGAATAGTGCCGCAATGAA
>PVIJ01001382.1:0-164822 GCA_004024925.1 Scalopus aquaticus
CTTTATTTTTCTTTTTGTTGATGTGTTGGATTACATTGATTGATTTTCGGATGTTGAACCATCCTTGTGCCCCTGGGATAAATCCCACTTGGTCGTGGTGTATTATTTTATGGATGCATTGTTGGATCCTATTGGCCAAGATTTTATTAAATATTTTTGCATCAGTGTTCATTAGGGAGATTGGTCTGTAATTTTCCTTAAAAAGCCATAATATTAATATGCTTATTGCAGTAAACATCAAGCAATGCAGAATGATGTTAGTGCCATTGCATCCTCTGGACAACTCTTAACACCATGTGTTTAGCCTTTTGGGCATTTGCTACATCTATAGAAATTGATGTATGTGGAGACAGCTGATAGAGCAGTTGTGTGATGGGGAGATTGTGGTGAGATGAGAGCAGGTGTTCCCTCCCTCCTCGCATATCCTCATGGAGAAAGTCAGAGTGGCTGCCCCTTGGCTACCAGGAGGTGTGTTTACTAAATGCTCTGCAACTCCAAAGCCAGCTCTGCTGTGTGATGCTGGGGTGGACCTTGGCAGTCTACATTTTCCATGTTCCATCTCCAGTGAAATTCAAGATGGTTCTGCCAATGGGAAGCTCTACGGAGGCTGGTAGGTGGTACGAGACAGAATTTCCATTCTGTTTGTAACATCGGCCTTGCCCAGTAGCAGAGGACAGTGGTTCCAGCTCGAGTTTTTCTCAGCCGTGCTGGGTCCACTCAGAGCTGCCAAGTCAGCTATGTTCTTTCGTTCTTGAGTCACGTCCCTCCTCTGAGTCCTTAGTACCAGCTATTAAGACCTTTCCAGTCCAGAGCCCCAGCTCCTGTTCCTTCTACCCGCACCTCTCATCTCATGGTCCTTTAATCTCAGGGACACCAATGTTCATATGCTCTGGTTGCCTCAGCATCCCCCTTTTGCTTTTTCAGCCTTCCAATACCCACGTAACCAATTTTCCATGTTATATTTTCCAGTTTTGAAATATCTAGTATTGTTTCTGTTTTACTGAGTGGTATTGACCGATAAGCAGATTTTGTAAAGTCAAAACAAATATGACAGGGCCTCCCTGGTGGCGCAGCAGTTAGGTGCGAGCTGTCAACAGCAGAGACGCGAGTTCGATGCCCGGCCAGGGAGAATCCCACATGGCGGGCAGACCTCTCCTGCCTCGCCCGCTGCTCCCCTCAGCAGTGTATTTCTGATCTGCCTGTTCTGCTCCCTGCTCTGTCTCTGGTGAACCCTCTCGCCACCCCATGCCTCTGACCTGTACCCCAGCTTGTATGTATAAATAAAAAATAAATCTTTAAAAAAAAAACAAACAAATATGACAGTTTGGTTTTGCATTAGTCAGAATTAGTTCTGAGAAATAAGCCTTTGGGTATAAAGAATAAAGGTCATGAAAGATTGAGTGTACAATGGACAATGGCCATGGAAGAAAGAACATCAGTGAGGCAATGGACATTTTCTCTTTAAAAAGAAAACAAGAATTGCAGGACCATAGGAAGGAATAAGGCCACATGCAGAGGTAGGAAGCAGTGGGGGGACCCAAGAGAAGACCCATCCCTTGCTGCTGCAGATCCGAAACTTACTGATAGGTTGTGGCAGAAATTCTGGACAAGTTTGATGACAAATATCTGGCTTCCCAGGGTAAGGCCTGAGATGCTGCCTATTTCATGTCCCACATCTAATGAAAGGTGCTAAGCTTCTGTCTCAGCAGAGGCTTCCTGCGTAGCTGCTAGATTCTTTCTTTGGGTGGGGGCAATACACGATTCAGGTGAAGAGTCAAGTCCTTTCCTGGTGGCCAGAAGGAGACCTGTGTCAGAGGGCTTTGGGACTCAGTGCAGAACAATGGCAAGGACAATGTATCTTCTAAAATGTTCAGTATAATTTAAAAAAATTATTCAGCATATGAAGAAACAGAGAAATGTGAACTACAAGTCAAGAACAAAAGTAGTTAACAGAAAGAGAATCTGAACTTGAGATGGCTCAGACATCAAGGAGCAGAGGACTTTACAATTGTTAATCTAAAGGTGTTATAGAAACTCAAGGAGGAGATGGTCTTAGTGAATGAACAAATAGGAAAACTCAGTAGAAAAACACAAATTTAAAAAGACAAAATGAAAATTCTGGAGCCAAAAGGTATAATACCTAAAATGAAAAACTCAGTGGAAGTATTAGAAGCACACTGCAGACAGATAAATAGTAATTATTCAATCTAAACAGTATAAAGATTGAAAAAAATAAACAGAATCTTGGTAACCTGGGGATATTATGAACCAATTGAACATGTAAGTATAGTTTCAAAAAATGAGGAGAGAGAAAATAGGGCAGGAAAAATGTTTGCAGAAATAATGGTTGAAAACACCTCAAATCTGATGAAAAACCTCAATTTAGAGATGATCAGAATGATAAAACAAAAAGCAAAGTATGACTATATGCTATCTACTAGATATACCTTGCAAAGCATAAAATAAGCATAATGAATCTGCGTGTTTATATCAGTAGCAGACAAAATAGACTTTAATATATGCTTATTACTAAGTATAGAGGGATACACTTCATGAATGTTTATGCATCTGATGTAAAAGTGCCAAAATAAGTGACAAAAGTAAAAAGACAAACAGAAAATGAACCACTGTCAGGAATGAATAGAACAACTAGACAAGGAATAAATATGGATATACCAAATTTAACAATAATATCAACCAACTTGATTTAAGTTGACAATAACTGTGGAATATCATCTTTTTTAGTACATGCAGAATGTTCATAAAGCTAGATCTCATACCAAGTTTAGAATAAGGCTCAGAAACTTTCAAAAGATTAAAATTAGTTTGTCTAATAACAAATTAGAAATTAACAAAAATGGGATACCTAGAAAAGTCCCAAATTTTGAAAGTAAATGACATGCTTCTATATAACCTATGGGTCAAAGAAGAAATCACAGTGAAATTGGAAAATACTTTGAACTGAAAAATGATTAAAGCACAGCATATCTATTTTTTTGGAAGCAGACAAAGTAATGCATAGAGGAAAATTTATAGCTTTAAGTATCTATGTTAAAAAAGAAAAACGCTCTACAATCAATCACCTAAACTTCTACCTCCAGAAGCCATAAAAAGAAAAGCAAATTAAGCCAAAATCAACAGAAGAAAGGATATAATAAAGGTCAATGCAGAAGTTAATTAAATAGAAAACATAAAACAATGAAGTGAAGCCACAAGTTAGTTCTTCAAAAGGTTTTAGAAGGTTTAAAACATCTAGCCCAAATAGTCATGAAGAAATCATACAAAACACAAATCATGAATATTGGAAATGCTACCATTACACATTCACCAGACATTGGAAGGGTGATAAGGAAGGATTATAAATAACTCCATGTCAGCTTCCATACGATCCAGCAATACCACTTTTGGGAATCTACCCAAAGGACACAAAAACACTAATCCAAAAGGATACATGCACCCGTATGTTCATTTCAGCACTGGTCATAATAGCAAAGGTATGGAAGCAACCCAGATGTCCAAAAATAGATGATTAGATCAAGAAGATGTGGTGCATATACACAATGGAATACTATTCAGCATTCAAAGAAGATAAACACATGCAATTTGCAGCGACATGGATGGAATTAGAGGGGATCATAGTCAGTGAAATAAGCCAGAAAGAAAGAGAAAAATATTTAATGGTTTCACTTATAACAGGACTATAAGGAACCCAAACAAGAGAGAGACACTCAGCGGTGGGGGGGGTGGGGAGGGAGGGGAGGAAAAGGGCACAAAATGGAGTAGAAAAAGACACAAGGGACCATGGAGATGGATCATGGGTGAATTGGTGGTGGGTTACCCAAGGAGAATACAAAATGTAAAAGACATAAATAACAATAAAAATATTTTTTTTTTAAATTTAAAGTAAAAAAAAATAAAAACATCAAAATAAATAATAACTCCATGTCAATAATTTTGATAACATGTTTCTTTGAAAACACAACCCGAAATAACTGATACCTGAATAGAAAAATCTAAATAGTTCTAGAAGTACTAACACAAAAATTAACATGTAAATTGATAATCAAAAGCATAACCACTTAAAAAAATTAAACCTTCAGGTTCAGATAGTTTCACTTATAAATTATGGCAGACAGTTAATGAAAACTAATGTCAATCTTACACAGCTTCAGAAAAAGAAAAGAAAGTAATGTTTCCCATCACTTTATGGGCCAATGTTAAACTGATACTAAAACTTGACACATACACAAAAAGAAAATTACAGACCTTTATCCCATATGAATATAGATGCAAAATTCACTAGCAAAATACTAATAAATCAAGTCTAGCAATGTATGAAAAAAAATGTATTATGAACAAGGGGGGCTTGTCCCATCAGGGTTTAGCATCAGGAAATGAATCAATGGAATTTACCATATTTCCAGGCTAGAGGGGACAAGCAGATGGCCAACCCCCATGCAGATAAAGCAATGAACAAAATCTAACACTATGTATGATAGAACAGTCCCAGTAAGCTAGGGGTAGAAATACATGCCCTTAAATTCATAAAAAAAAAATCTACAAAAATCCTGTAGCTAGTATACTTTAATAGTGAAATATTGACTACTGGGGAATAAGCCAGCATTGTGCCATAGCTCCTCACCAGCGTGAGAAGGCAAGAAAAAGAAATGAGACAAAGAAGGTATACAGCTGACTAATCACAAATGATGTATTATTTGTGAAAAAAACTGCTATGGAATCTCCAAAATCACTAGAACTAATGAATTTTGCATGTCCTAAAATACAAGGTTAGTAAATAAATTTTATACCTTTACACAACTTCATTAACTATATAGGTTCCCTTTTGTTTCTGTATTAAGCTCATCAAATAAAACACCATAAAAGAGACTAGATATCACAAAAGACTTATAAGATCTCTACACTGAAAACAGCAATATATTGCTAGAAGAAATTAAAGGGGATCTAGATAACTAGAGCCAAATGTCATGCTTATGAATTAGAGAACAAATATTGGTAAGTGGCTATTCTCTGCATACTGATCTGTTAGTTCAACTTAGCCTCAATCAAAATCTTATAGATTTTATTCTCTAGTTTAGCAAGTTGACTCTAAGCACAGGAATTAGATTACAATACTTTGTATACATGCACATTTGTGTCCTGATTAGTTATGAGGATTATGATTAGTCAAATTCATGAAATAAAAAACAACATTGAAGCACTCACTACCTGAATTCGAGGCTTCCTAGAAAACTACATTAATTAAGGTACGTGATTTTGGCAGAAATGTGATAATGGCAGATCTACGATAGATATAAAGGAACAGAATAGAGTCCAGAATTAGATGCACACTTAGGTTGTCAATTAGGTGCTCAATATGCCTAAACATTAGTAAGGAAATAGCCTTTTCAAAAAAATAAAAAAAAGATGCTGGAATAATTGGATAAATGTGAGAAGTGAGGGTTCACCTAAGCTAGATCAGCTCCCAGAAAGGAATCCACGCTCATCGCAGACAAGTGAAATCAAGTAATTCTTTCTAATTGTTAGGTATCCATTTCTCTCTTACTAACCCTGGGTCACATCTGAAGACTTGTATGTAAGGAACAAAAGTAAATAAAAACCATACTTCCTCCAAACTGGGAGCAATCTTCTCACTGTTCAGTCAGGCTGCTTTCCGTTCATTCCCACCTGAGTCCACTTCTGAAGCTGGGTGTCCATCTTGATGTCTACTTCAAATCCTATGTACTGTTCTCTCGGACATTTGGTTCCCCCTTTTCTTCTGGGTACCGGTGCTCTGGCCCCTGTCTTCCAGCTGTTGTAGCCACCACCACCCCACCCCCAAGTGCCATCGATAGAATCCGATCCTCACACTCAACCTCTAAGACACACACAAGGAAGAGATGCTGGCAAATTATTTTATGAAAAAAGGTATATTTGCAATGTGCACAGGGGATGCAATTTCTCTGCATCCTTACCAACAATTTATCTTGCATTTATGATAGTAATCTTCCTAGTTGGTGTAAAGTGGTATCTCATTGTAGCTTTGAGTTGCATTTCTCTAATGATTAATGATGATAAATATGCTTTCATGTACTGATTGATCATTTGTATATGTCCTATGGAGAAATCTTTTGCTCATTTTTTATTGGATTGTTTGGGTTTTTGTTGTTGTAGTTGCTGATTTATAGGAGTTCTTTATATATTCTGAATATTAATACTTTATTAGATTTTCCATATACCTTATTATGTTGAAGTAGTTTGCTTTTATTACTACTTTGTTGAATGGTTTTATCATGAAAAAATGTTGGATTTTTCTGCATCAGCTAAAATTATCATGTAGATTTTTCCTTCATTCTGTTAATAGGGTATCTTGACTGATTTGATATGTTAAAACAAACTCTTCAAATAAGAAAATCTACTTCCCTTATAACTAAAAGCTGCAATAAATCATACAATAAAAACACATATTCTATCCCCAAATATTGGATGCCTCTGATTCTAACATCTGGGATTCCTGGCTGACTCTTTTATCATCTTTTATACAACAATTGTATAAAAGTCTTATATACAAGTCTTCAGATGTGACCCTCCTCACATTAACTCTCTGCCTTTCAACCTTCACCTTCCCTCAGCGAAGTTAAGGTTTACCAAGTTTAACGTAGATAGAAATGAATGACTTACAAGCCATTGTCCAATCAGAGATTAGTCTGCAACTAGGTTCACTTTATTTGCTGCATTATTTCATATTTTGTCTATTTTAAAGCAAAATAGAATTTTACCACAGCAAAGACCCTCAGGGACTATCTAGACCTAGCTCTGCATTTTACAGATTTAAAAACCAAGATTCTAAAGGAGTTAAGTTCTTGCCCAAAAGCACATGGATAATTAAATGCTGGGAAAGGGACTAGAGCCAGGTCTTCTGCCTCCCACTGGACTGCTGCTCCCAGCTGGCCACTTTCCATGTGTAGTGTCAGCGCAGGCTCACCTCCTATAATGAAGCAACAGCTGGCTAAGACCTCAGCAGGTTTGCAGAGATGTGGGATTCTAGTCAAACCAGCTCTCTCAGAGGCTGCTCCCTGCTTCTGGTCTGACTGGGGGTGGTAGAAAACCACACAGCATCTACCCGCCTCTGCCACAGCCCAGATTGCAGCGTGACACAGAGACATCCTTGTTGATTGTTGTGTTCTGTCAGCTCATTACAGAAAGCCTCCGAGTGCATGTCCAGGGATCGAGAGGTCAGGGATGATGCCATCTTTCACAAGTTCATTTTCCAACCTTTCTCGAAATGACCTAGGTCTCTCAAACAAGTTGAGTCTGAGAACGTGGAGATGGATTTTCTCTTCTCTCCTGTTGCAACCCAACAAAAACACTAATAATCTCCATCTACCTCAATTTGCATAATGTCATGGAAAAGTGTAACATTCAAATACTGTCTTTAGTCATCTTGGGCTGCTTAAACAAAATATCAGAGACTGGGTGGCTTAGAACAACAGTAACATTTCTCACAGTTCTGGAGGCTGGAAGTCCAAGACCAAGGTGTCAGCAGATGCAGAGTCTGGTGAGGGCTCTTTCCAGGTCATAGATGTCTAGTTTCTGGCTGTGTCCTCACATGGTGGAAGAGGTGAGGAAGCTCTCTGGAGTTTCTATTATAAAGGTTACTAACCCCATTCTTGAAGACATCCCCTCATGTTCTAATCAGCTTCTAAGGGTCTACCTAAGTATTATCACACAGGGGATTAGAATTTAACATACAAATTTTGGGTGAATACAAACTTGAGTCCATTGCAAATACAATTTTCATACAATCCATGGAGTCACTCAATAATTTTTTGATCTTAAGAGTGTTAGTCATTCTTTCTGTGGCAGTACTTTTCTGTAATTATATGGTTTTTGCTTCCTAGGAGTTTTAATTATAATGTTAAGGTAAATTTTTCTCAATAAGAAAGAAAAGGACTAGACTATCCTTGCCATTATGGTATTTTACTAGCGTGAAATTCATGTAAAGCAGATCTGAGAAGTGACTTTCAAAAATGCATTATTATGGAGCTTGGAGGTTTATTTTGTTAAAATGCATTATATATTCATATCCTTATTGAATTAAAATATGTTATTCCTTCTTAAAGTGCCCTTCAAGACAGGAAATCCATGAAGACAATTACTTGGTCATTTTTAGGAGTTATACATATTTCCAAATATTTAATTATATGCTTAGGCAAACAACCAATACTTGAGATTTAAAGCTTTTGCTTTAGTGTTCAAACAATAATAGGACATGCTATGAAAAATACTATTTATCAAATACTTAGTTAAAATGCAATACAACTTTAGAACAGAGGGTGAGTTTTTTAAGTCAGAGAAAATAGAAATCAGACTAAGATTTCCCCCCTCATGTAGGACCATACTAAAAGGCAATGCAAATTTTTATGTCAAAATACCCAAGACACAATAAAAGCAAAGGGACTCTCTTCTTTGATCATATAATCACAAAGTCTTTCTCTAAATATTGAGATTTGCACAAAAAGATAATCTAAAAAATTTAGTCTGTAGCCTCTAGTCATAATGCCAACCACCTCCTTATGAGCCAATTAGAAAGCTGGATTTTGCCTGGGTTTTCCACAAGGTTGCTCCTGTCACTCCCCAAATGAATAGACTAGTTTCAAGGAGGAAGATTCTTCTCATGTTAATCACCAAGAATAGATTTGACATGTGTAGATCTTCTATGTGGAAATCAAGAGGAGTCTCCACAAATACAGATCACAAAAATACAATAGCAAACAATCCACTATCTGTGACTTGCCATCCTGGTAGGGGTAGACTTGTAATTTACCTGTAGAGGCTTGTCCTTGATAACATTATATTTTTGAATGATCAGAGTACCTCCTAATAGTTGACTCAGGGTGGGAGGGGTGGGAAATAAGTTCAAACATTCTACTTAAGACATCTTTGTCATTTTTATTTTGAAAGACAACTCATTTTCCTCCTCTGCAAATTATCTCCTGGAGGTCATCTTGTCAGGATTTGGTTTCCTTTATCCACAGAAACCACATCTGTTTCTTGGGAATGGCTACCCCAAGAGCATATTCAATTTGACACCTTATCTTCCCAGCCTTAGGCCGTTGCAACTTTCTGGTGGACAGAAGTCTCAGGTTCCAGCAAGGAATCTGTTCTCAATTACAGAACTCCACTGCTCAGGATGTTATGACACCAATCTTATATGCCTTCCAGACTTAGCCACTGCCCAGCCACCCACATCACATGCACACACACATGCACCATATAAACTATATGACACACACATGCACTATAAACACACGCTATAGAGGCTATATAACATACACACACTACATGCATATCAACCTTATAACATACAACTATATAAACCATATAACACACACATACACCCGTACTATATAAGCTGAATAACAGACATACACACAATATATGCGCATACTTACTGTGTAAACAATGTAACACGTGCATATACATGCTATGTAACTGTATAATACACCATACACATACTGTATAAAAATAAGATCCACCTGTAGAACACACTTCCTAAGTGCTACCATCACAATAATAATTCTCAAGTCACTCTTGGAGTGTCATTTAGAATCTCCCCAATCCCCCGCATTTTTAATTAAAATAATATTTACAAGTAACAGAGTAAATATGATTCATCAAGTTATGGTGCTTTAAAGGGGCCATGAGACTTCATACCACGTTTATCCCCAAGATGTGCATCTCCAAAAAGTTGTAACTTGGAGGAAAAGAAGAAAGGAGCCAGTGGTACCCCAGGAGGAAGGTCATCCCTGGGGACATACGTAATGAAAGCAGAGTGATAGCCAGTTGGTAGCAGGCAAGTGGTCAATCTTTGGTGACAAAGGAACAGGACAAAGGACATAGTTAGAAGGGGCCTTTTATAAATTTGTATTTCTGCCATAGAGAGATTCAAATTGAGTTAGCATTCGTGAGGACCCCACACTTGATATGTTGGGAAAGGGGCTGGGGCAGAGAGGAGATAGGGTATTAGACCCAAACCAATCCCTCAAGTTGGTCAGCAGACTCTTCCAGTTGGTTCTAAGGGATAGTTGAGGTCCCTGATGGAATCAGAAAATTCATTTAGATTCATCTAAGCCTGAACCACTCCTGGGAACCAGAGAACCCAAACAGCCTACCCCAGTCAAGGCATCTCTGCTTCTCTGCCTCTTAGCTAATGCTCCAATTCAAAGAAAAGTCTTAGTCTTTCTATAGATTATGGGATTGCAGGGATTCAGCCCCCATCCTTGGCTGCTGGCTGCCTCCTGTTGCGATATTTCCCGTATGAGATCTTTAAATCAAGTGAACGCCATGTTTTAAGACGTGTCAGATATTTTGGTTGACACTTCATGGGAGCTTTTTTCTCCTGCAAGTAGGATAAAGGCCCCTCTCCCTGGGTTTGTGGTGGGAGTGTCCCTGGAGCAGACACTCTGCACAGTCAGTCAGGGTCTTTCCCAGGACTTGATTGTATTTGTCATAAATGAAATGGATGGTGGAAGTGGATTCTTCTCTGGGAGCTGATCTACTGTGGTGAGACCTCACTCATCAGGCTGAAGGGGTCTGCAACGTCCACCTCTAGCCAGACTACTGGAGAGCAGGCTGTCAAGAGAAGCGGGGAGATGGGCAGGGCAGGCAGTAGGCTGGCCCAGAGGGCACATCCAGATTCAGTCACAGGGGCTAGAATCACCACTCCCCTGGTGGAGGGAGGGAAGGTGGGCCAGGTTCAGGGATAACTTGGGGGACAGGACTCGAGCAGGAGTTAGAAGCCCTGGGTCCTAAACCTGTCTGTCCTCAATGGTGGAGGCTCATGTAAATTAGAAAGCCTTGCTGAGAAATGTCTTCTCTGAGAAGTGAGACACCAGCTAGACCTCAAGTGCCTTCCACGCTGAGTTTGTGAGGGCCAACCAGGTGGCATGTGGACCTCACTCAGTTCACCTGGTCATGCCCTTTAACAACCTGTAGCCAGGCTATGGGTCCAATTTTAACTGAAATAGAGTGGATAGGAAGTAAACTTTACAGACCACATAAACAACAACAATGACAAAACTGGAAAAGAATATCCCAGAACAACTCAAGAGAAAATTCAAGTACCTAAAAGCACCAGATAAAACTCCTCTCAAAAATGATCAAGAGGCAGCCAAACCACCTAAGAAGCCGTTCCCTTAAACCTCACTGGAGAAGCAGACAGACAGCAGAAGAAAATACAGGTTAGGTCTGGTGGGAAGAGAAATTCTAGCTCTTTGCTCAAACTGGATCATTGTCATGGCTGGAGGAAGCACACTTGTTTACCCCAAGGTGCCTGGTGATCTCATCTCCATCACACTCAGCCAGTGACTCACTGTTTGTTTACCTATGGTGAGCAGACACTTTCAGTTTTCTGTAATAAACCTCAGCTGCATCCCACAGAGACAGCACAGTCAGCCACTTGTCATCCATGCAGAGCAGTGGCAAATGCTTCCAGAACCTTCTACCACCTCAGATTGGCCCAGATGCCTTTTTTTTTTTTTTTTAAGAATACCACTTTTTGTAGCCTGTGGAGTCTGTACCTTCTGTATGATTTTCAGCAAGTTTCTAAACCTCTGAGCCCCAGTTCTCATATTTGTACAGTTGGAGTGGTAACAGCGCCCACCTCACAGAGACATTACTGGGATTATTTTTTTTTAAAGATTTATTTATTTATGCATACAAGCTGGGGTACAGGCCAGAGGTGTAGGGCAGCGAGAGGGTTCACCAGAGACAGAGCGGGGAGCAAAACAGGCAGATCAGAAATACACTGCTGAGGGGAGCAGCGGGCGAGGCAGGAGAGGTCTGCCGCACCATGTGGGAATCTCCCTGGCCGGGCGTCGAACTCGCATCGCGCGCTGCCGACAGCTCCACAGCGCTGCGCTCAACCGCTGTGCCACCAGGGAGGCCCCCCATTACTGGGATTAAATGAGATAATGTAGTCAGAGTGCTTTATATTAAGACATAGGAAAGTCCTTAATACACATCAGCTAGGATATACTTTCTTAAAAAGACTATTTTTCAGAACAATTTTAGCTTCATAGTAAAGCTGAGGGGAAGCTACAGAGATTCCCATATTCTCCCTGTCCCCACACATTCCCAGTATCCACACTATCAACTTTCCCGCCAGGGAGGTGCATTTTTACAATTTCTAATCCTTCACTGACATATTATTATCACACCAAGTCCATAGCTTGTTTGTATTTGGGTTCATTCTGGAGAGATTCTCCCCCACCACTGGCATCACTGACCTTTTTTTTAAAGACTTATTTATTTATGCATTATTTATTTATGCATACAAGAACTGGGGTGTAGGCTAGAGGTGTGGGGTGGTAAGAGGATTCACCAGAGACAGAGTAGGGAGCAGAATAGGTGGAATAACTAAGACACACTGCTGAGGAGAGCAGCAGGTGAGGCAGGAGAGGTCTGCTGCGCCCTGTGGGAAGATCCTTGGCCGGGGATTGAACTCATGCTGCAGTGGCTGCAGACAGCTTAATAGTGCTGAGACTTAACCCTGTTGTGCCACCGGGGAGGCCCAGTACTGACCATTTTACTGCCTCCAGTTTTGCCTTTCCCAGAGTGTCACATGGCGGCAATCAAACAGTCTATAGCTTCTTCAGATTGACTTCTTTCCCATAATAACATGTTTTTAACTTCCTCCATGTCTTTTCATTTCGTTTTAGCACTGAATATTCCATTGGTTGGATAGAACAATTTATTTACCCAGCAGCCACCATATTATTTTTATTCTTACTTTTCACATTTGTACTAGCTCTTAGCAAGGATACTCCTGGAGGCATTCAAATTGGTTACATTACACATACACACACACACACACACACACACACACATGAAATAAGTGCAGAATGAGACAGTAAAGGACTGATGTGCCTGGTGCAGCTGCACATAACTAGTGGGACAAGACTGCACCCCTGAGCTGGTGTGCCAAGAACAGGAAGGAGCTAGCGGTGTGTTCTGCGGAAGAAGTGCGTGTGGTCCTGCCACCAAGACCAACTTTTCCCAGAAATGATGGGTCCTGGGATGACAAGCTGGGTACAAAGTGGACGGACAGAGGATTTGAGGTGTGAAACCAAAGCCATGGTCAACTGAGAAATACACCGAGTGCAGGCTCACTAGACGCCCTGAGGAGAGCGGACAGGAGGAAGCCAGGGACAGCTTGTACAGTAGACCAGAGATCTAGGTGGTGTCACCCAGCATTCCGGAGTAAGTGACTGGGGAGAGCTAGTAGCACGAGGGGAGTGGAGCTCTGCAGGGGGTGGGGGGCATATCTGGTCTCACAGGGGGATTGGGGAGGTAGAAGGCCATGGGGCTGGAGGAGAGGTCATTTCAGGGGGTGATGAAAAATGTTTACATCAGAAAGCTAAAGATGGGAATGGAGCAAGGAGTCAAATGCCCATTTTAAGAAAAAATGATTAATAGGATTTAGTTGTAGACACTTTAAGGGAGAATTGCTTATAATAAATCAGCCTGAAATATTTATAAATATGAGTTGGTGTAAAGAAACAGAGGTGAAAATAGAGATTATAGATAATAAGTAGATAGATGATAAATTGATAGATATCAACAGAGGATAAATAGTGATAAATAGGTGATAGATAAATAAAAGACAATGTTGCTACAAATAGATGACGGACAGATGATATGGAGATACAGAGAGACATAAGCAAGCGCGTGTGCACACACATACACAGCTCCTTCCATAAAGGAAGGTTGCCTAATTATAAAACAATGCGGGGAGGGCCATTCCAGAGCTCATTAGCAGACTGAGAGCTTAGTGCCAGGAGCTCCAGGTGGGAGCCAGCTGAACTCCCTTCTTGCAGCACACCTGGCCCACCTGCTGGCACTTGCGCTCCTCGTGGGCTCTTGACTTTCCAGCCTCATGAAGGTTAAGCCAGGGGGCAGAGTGAGACCTTTTGGTCTTTGCTACTCATTAGCAAGGTGTATTTCTGTAATCTGTTGGCTAAAGCGCCCAGTGTAGGCAGATGCTTAAATGAAGATGATGGCTTATTTTCTTTTTAATGTGCTGCCACTCCTCCCCACACACCCCTGCCTGACTACAGCTCTGGTTCAGATGACTCCTCTAACAGGAGTCACTGACACTCCCTTTGGTATGTGTGAAAAAGACTTGTAAATAAGTGGATAGGCCTGGAAAAACCTCACCTATAGGTAGTGCTGCCCATATAGACTCAGGTTCATCAGTTTCCCTACGTGTTTTCTTAATACTAAGGGTAAGGAGGGAAGAACAGGGGCCCCTACCACAGATCTCTCTCCTCTCTCCTCAATGCAGCTGTCGCCCCTGGAGACCTCTCCAGGGGGTCTACCTTGAAGGACAGGTTCAGGCTGGATGGTAAAAGCACAAACTCTGGAGGCCTGTTTCTGTGACTGAAGACAAAGACAGGTCACCTAGTCTCTCTGACTCCACTTCCTTGTCATGAAACTGATACCAGGCAAATGGGGCTTCAAAATTTGGTCAAGGGCACTGCCCAAATTGCTTACCAGTCACTATCTTGGTTCTGCACCCACGCACACAATTGCAAGACTACTTAGACTTAGAAAACAACAATGAGATTTATTTAACAAATAGGGAAAAAGCAAAGAATTACTGAACTCAACATATGGCCGTTTACCTTAAAGCAATGTCCAGTCCTTTAAGTACCAGAAAAGTAACAAAGGTGGCATCTTCCTGCCACTGCTGAGGTGGAGCTCCTCTTTCAAACAATAGGCCACATTTCCAAAATGGAGTCTTCCTACTTCTGCAGACGCACAACAATCAGACTGTAGGCTAGGTTCCAACTCACGAGAATGACACAGAACACAACTGGAGATGCTCCCAGAACTGCCATGGTGCCCCAACACAGCACTAGGCCAACCACACTTCAAACAGCAACTACAGCAGCCAGACGGCCCAACAGACTGCACTCATGCATTTTAGTAAGGAGCCCGCTTGGGGCCTCTACCTTCTTCCTTCGGCTGCAGTAAAGACAAAACTGGGTGCAGTTTCTGTCTCTCGACTACTTGCAAAGCCTCCAAAGTCACTGGCCCTAAAGTCACTAAAGATTCCAAAAAACGCTCAATCTATATCCTGGTGGCTCAAAAACTTCTGGCGTCTGATTTCCAAACTCAGTCTTGGCGGCCACATTTTCTGCCGCTGATTCCTCTATTCCTACATCATGACGACTGCCTTCCCCTTCTCCTTCGGTCCCTTTTATTTCTCATCAGACTCTCCACCCCAAACTACAAACTTAGCATTTCCCCTGGGGCTATTCATTCTCATTAGCAAACCCCCTCCAGACGGCACCACCTTTACCGGACTTTGGACTCAGCCCAGCTACAAAATCAGGATAAACAAGACAGAGTTTTTCTTTTTTTTTTTTTTTTAGAGGCTAGTGAACTAATAACACACATGCAATGCATGCAATGCCTTATGAAAGATGAGCTATTACTCTGGAAATAGGGTCAGTGCAGGGTAAGCTGTTTTCCAAAGAATTTCTAAGAAGATCCCCCCACCCTCTCCTGACATTACCTGCTTGTAGCACCAGCAAGGCATGGGGCAGGTTTTCTATGATCCGGACAGATGGGTAAAGGAGGAGTCCTCGGTGGCTTTCAGGCTTTTAATAATTTTCTACAGCATTTGTAGAGAGGCAACCAGGTACAGGGCAGGCGGCGAGCCGGGGGGCCAGGAGGCTGACAGGCCTCCTAGCCCCGGCAAATCTTCACTCTCTCTGGGCTCTCTGGTGTTCTCTCATGGTCTCTGCTGTGCCCCGCTGTACCATCCTCTGCGACCACACTCTGTTCTCTGCCCGCTCTGCTGATTCTGCTCTCATGTGCTCAGCCTCCAGGTTCAGGTGTGCCCACTCACACATGCCCACACCCTACTCCAGGTGCCCGCCGTCAGGCACGCGTGTAGGACCACAGGGGTCTATCATTAATGCTAATGGTGGGAGGGCAGAAAAAAATCTGATAACCTCTATTTACCCTACACTGCTCTTCTGGTCTCCTTTCTTCCACATCTGCATGCCCCCTCTGTGGCCTTGCCAGTATGTCTATCAGGTACTTTCTGCTTCTCCTTCCCTGTCCCCTCTCGGTAACATTGTTCTTTGCTGGGAACCCTTCATCACCTTAAGCTTCCAAGATGGAACAGTCCAGTCTAAGAGTGGTTTCCATTTGAAATAGAAGGAAGTCTTACTTTAGTTTGTTTCCTCCCTAAAAATCCCTTATTATCATCCACAATGAATTCTTTGTAAGGTTTAAGGGTAACAAGTGCTAATGACAACTGTAGAATCCTTTGGAATTCAATCCCAGAGAAACTGTGCCTTATGCCTTTATAAACACATCCAGTTTAGTCCCTTCTCCGTCAGAAAAAAAAAAAAAAGGCAAAATTGAAACCATAATAGAAATAGTTTTTTAAAAGCTTAACTTTTGGGTTGTTATTTAAAGACTAGTTAATTCTTAGTGTTTACTGGTCTCTGAGCACACATTTAGCCAGTGCTTCAGGGCCCCATAACACCAAGGGCTGCTAGAACCTCTGCCCTAGGCCTTTATCTTTTGGTTCAAACACAACCCCCTCTATGACAGTGGCCCCTATGGCCTCTTTCATTTCCCAAGAATGCTCCACCCTTCAATTCTTCCCGGGTTGGGTTACAACACATTTGAGTGCCCATCGAACTTGGGAGTAGCTTGCTTAATTCAGTCCAATTCAGACTAGAGGCAATGTGTAGCCTTTTCCCCCTGAGCAAAGGCTGGGCAAGTTAAGAAGGATCTCCTCCCAGTGTTCCTTTTGTGTCCCTTTTCTGCCCTGTCCATCCCCAGGCCCCAGGCCCCACCCTCACACCACTGCCTCCATCCTCAGGAATAGCAGTTCTCCTTATATTGCACTCCCCGCTCCAGCTGGCATCCTCAGTGTTCACTTCCTAGAACTCCAGAGGCCTAAAAGGTCATCCAATTCAACCTCCTCATTTGGGATGAGAATGTTTCATTTTAGAGACTTTAAGGGACCAAGGTGCTTAGCTGGTCAAGAGGTTGGGACCAGAGCCCAGGCCTATTGACCCATGAGGCCATGGGCCTTTGCCAGCTTCCCAAGGGACTCCCACACATCTTGCTGGTCTCTCAGGGAATGGGACTTTCCTGGGTTTTATCATCTGCCTGGCCTTCTCCTCATCCTTACCTCATGCCATTAAACCCCTGGACGTGGGTTACCAAAACTGTGGTTCTGGACCAGCTGCAGTGACACCAGCAGGGAACTTGTTAGAAAGTGGCCTCCCTAGTGGCACAAGGGGTTATGTCGCAGCAAAATGAAGCTATCTGCAGCCACTTCAGCATGAGTTCAATCCCCGGCCCGGGAGCTTCCCACATGGTGCAGCAGACCCCTCCTACCTCGCCCGCTGCTCCCCTCAGCAGTGTACTTCAGTCAATCTGCCTGTTCTGCTCCCCACTCTGTCTCTGGTGAATCCTCTCACCCCCCCCACCCCCATACCTCTGGCCTACACCCCAGCTTGTATGCATAAATAAATAAATCTTAAAAAAAAAAAAAAAGGCAGACTCCCAGCCCATTCCCCAATCTGCTGAGCCAGAGATCTGAGAGTGAGGGACTGTACTGCATTTTTATAGGCCCCCTTGATTCTGATGGGTTCTTGATAAAGTCCAAAACCCACAACGTTTGTGTAGAGTTGTCCTTTGGGTATACTGGCCCCAGGGACACTGCAGTTCACCAGTTTAGCAAATCTGTACTGTGCAAACACTTTACTCTTGACATTTCCTAACTACAAACCCAGAGTTCTGAGAGATTTTCCCACACTCTCCTAGAAGGTGGAAAGCCCCAGTCTGGGGGCAAAGCCTAGAAGCTCTCTCTTCAGGTAGTTTTTAACCATTAGGTATCAGTTCTTCTCTTTCTGGCCCTGGGCCAGGCCTGAAGATAAATAGCTGAGGACCATAAATAAGCAAAAGCCACACTTACTCCGAATAGATGAATCACGTTCTCTACTCTAACCTCGCTTTGCTGGGCAGACTGGAAACAGGTCCTTGCTAGCACTTATTTTAGCAGGAATGTGAATTCCTCCTGCCCATCCTAAACATTCCCATTTTCATCCAGCATCTGGTCGTGAGAGATCAGTGATCTTATGGGTGTGGAGAGACTTTCAATTTCCCTGCTGCCCCTCAGAGATCAACTGAAGATACCCAATTTATGGGGGCATCTGTCATGCCATTGATCTGTTTACATACCTGTTGCTGAAATAACAGTGTGTGTGGATGCATTTCCATGCAGAACAAATTCTAACCCCCTTCCCACCAGAGAAAAAGAGCAGGCAATGTTCATTTCCCATAACAAATCAGGTGTGCTGAGAGCTTGATGAGAGGTAGCTTCATTTAGTCCAACGGGGTCTTAAAATAGATCCTTAACAGATGAGTGACTTTCCAGTGTTTCTTTTTCACTCCTCTCTGCCTGGCTCCCAACCCTCAGACACATTATAGAAATACCTCCTCCCAGGCCACAGTGAGAAGCCGATGTGACAGAAATGCTTTAGAAATACTGTTATTTGAGAAACTTATTTTTGAACCATCCAAGAGGAACTCAGTAAGGCCTTTTTGGTTGTGTGTAGTATGTCTGCACGTAGTAAGTGCACATTAAAGAGGCATATTGACTGCTGTGTTCCCTCCTGTCTCATTTGATTGGCAAGGACATGAGCTTGCAACTGTTTGTGTTCCATCTTTATAACAAGTCCTATTCATCTGGGTACTCCATTATTTATTCATTCATTACTTATCTCTCTGTGCTGTGCCTGTGCTAGAAATGGAAACCAATGATGAATCAGAATCCTCCACCTCTACCTTGCCTTCCAGGAACTGATCATCTAGAGAGGTAAACGGACCAGCAAGCGTGACCCCCCAGTGGCAAGGAGACTGGCAGGGTTATCCACTGATGCCCTGCAGTTCCAGAGCCCTCGTCTTGTGATCCTGTGAGGAGACTGAAAGGCTGTGATGGTGGTTTGAAAGACAAGGAAAAGCTGAAGGCTCCTTGGTTAAAAGAACTTGTCGAATAAGATTTCTGCAGAAGAACTGCCCACGAAGTTCTGCTTTCCGTGCAAGTTTCCTTCCCCTCCCCCTACTCCCAGCCACTTGCTGAGGAGCAGATCCTTGACCAACTAACAGGCTTGGGGGGCTGGGGTGCTCTCTGGAGTGGATGTCAGGATTCGCTTACCTTCTGGGCGGGTTTCTGCTTTCAAAGTAGACACCTTTGGGACTCAAAAGCAACACCATGGCTTTTACTAAAGCCATGAGGAAAATAAAGGGGGTAAATGTTTCAGGCGGTGTCTGAGTAGGGAGGTGAGGGACAGAGCGGGGGGCCGGTCACTCCCACTCCCTGGAGGGGCCTAGGGGTCATCGGCCCAACTGTCCTGGCAGTGGCAACACCACAGGCATCCCCAAGCCTGTGCGAGCCACAGAGACCTGAGTACCAAGGAGCAGGGAGGCTGAGAAGGGACCAGTCTCCTTGGCTTTCCTGGTTCCTGAGGCCCAAAGGCACAAGTAAACATGTGACTTCTCTCCTGCTCCAAGGTGACCTTCACACTGGGCAGCCCTGGAAAAGGCGGGCCCTTTTTTTCTTTTTTGATGCCCGTGTGTCCTAGGTATAGATCAGAGTCCCTCAGATGCACACACCCCGTCAGGCTGTAAAAAGCACCACTCACACGTTATCTCTGTGACCCTCCACAGTCCCGTCTGCGAGGTGCTTTCCATTCACATTTTAAGCAGAGAGGGAACCCGGGCCCGGGAAGTTGGCGGTCTTGATTCCCACAGCCGCAAAGTGGCGAGTCGGCGTTGAAGGCAGTCTTATTCCTCATGAAACCAATCTGAGATCAGACAGAACCCAAGAAGGACTTGCTGATTAGCTTTGGAAGAGAAAGGGCTGCAACACTGTGTGTTTAAAATTGGGAGAAGCTGCATAAAAAGGAAATATCTCAGAGTCATCCGGTTTGGTATTTTGTTTGTTTTTCTCTAAAAATGTGAATTTTTATGCCTTCTCTGTTGACATTATTTTGTTTGAATTAAACATCTGCTGTGTGCCAGGCACTGTTTGGCACTCAGGTTTCCTGCCGCCAAGTCTAGTGAAATTTTCATTTAGGCACAGCTGCTTTAACCCACTGCCTCACTCTTTATTCTCCCCTCTGTTTCTCATGCTGTAATTCACCGCAAACAATAAAGGACACAGAGTTTGCAGCAGCTCTTTGGCGCCTGTCTTTCAGTGCAGCCGTTAGGAAAATGTAAAACAACACATACTGAGGCAAGTCAAGTTCCGCTCTGCCTCTTGGGTGATCCACCAGCCCAGGCGGGATAAGCAGCAACCCCGGGGCGGAACAGTTTCACTTGCAATAGAGAAATCTCGCACAGAGCTCTCTGATCAGCAAAAACTGGAAATTTCCCCTTTCTCAGGAGTTGCAGAAATGTCAGTCTCCAAAGCCATTAATTTCCTTTCCAAGCTGTCAGGCATGTGGACAGGGGACTACAATAGCGCGTTCTCTCCCTGGAACCTGGACCCCTTTGAAACTGCAATTTTGATTGTCATGGAATAAACCACCACTGTGTCATTCGGGGATAAATACAAACAAGTGCATTGAAGCAAAGAGAAAGTGCCCTTCTCAAGAAGCTAGGATTCCTAATAGGGGTGATGTTCCCTTACAGTCCCCTTCCCCTACAGTCATCCCCTTTAGGATCTTGCAAGGGGCCAAGTGAGAGTATAAGCAAAACCCCTTACATTTTTTTGTTTGTGTCGAACAAAATATATGAACTTCGTCTAGAAAAAAATTTCCAAGTTTAGGCAGTAGCATCTGAGGGAGTTTTCCTCATTTGAACACCAGAAGTTGTTTGCTGTTCATTTGCAAGTATTTCCACCTAGCTCACAGCTATTTTATAGACCGCAGATAAAATCCACAGAGAGGTTTACATGGAGCTGTGCTACCTGTGACCACGTCATCAACAGGGGTGTGAGGGGGTCATGGTCCCCTCAGTTTGGAATAAAGAAAATGTAGCAAATGTGAGAGGAGGTTTGTGCAGTCCAAGCATCCAGTCTCTGCTCTCGTCCTAAATATTCAGAGAAAGAAATATTCCCTCAAAGAAGGACTCTCATGGTTGCCGCTCATGCTATTTGCCTTGACTTTCAGATTGTGTTATACATTCTCTACGTCGCCTTGACAGAAAGAAAAGTCTCTTTCTGGATAAACAAGGTATAACAGTTGCCTTCTCTTGGCTATACTCCATGTCAGATAGACACATTTTTGCTTGGCATAGCTAACGTGAATTCATTTCGGAAGTCCCACAAGAAAATGCCTGTAGAGTTTCCACTTCAGAAGACCACAAAGACCTTCTCTCCCCTGCACTGAGTGGGGGCGAAGTGAGTCCATTTTCCATGTGCCAGACCCTTTCTCTGATTGTTTCCCCCCTTGGCTGAGTGGGCTTGCTCCATCCAGACCCTGGGGTGTCACACGAAGCGCTATGCAAACGATCCTCATGACAATGTACTAGTTAGGAAAGACTGTGGACCCCTTGCAGGGATCCCGATAGAGCAATCCTCTAGGATATGGTGTGAGGTGTACCTGTGCAGGTACCCACCCTGTGAGTTAAGTGCTTAGCATGAGTGCTTCTAACTCATGAACCCAGGATTGCCAAATAAGAGGCGAAGGTACTTGCAAGTGAGCTACAGCAGTTCAGCTCCTGCCAGAGTCCCTACTAAAGATCCCTCCCTCACACCTGCTCTTTGGTGACCTTTAAGTCCTATCTCTTTCCCTCTCTGGTCCAGCCTCTCTTCCTCAGACTTCTTAGAGCATTTGTCTCCTAAACCAATGATTTTACAAATGCCTTGCAATGGGATTATTTTCACTCGTATATAATTTACCTTAGTTTCAACCAGATGATAAATTCTTCACTGTCAAGGTTGATATCATTTATCTTTCATTCAAATTCATCACAGAGTTGATCATGCTTTGCAAGTAAGTATCAGGGACTTAAAATGATGTGTTCATCCTCAGTTTAACCTACATTTACATCGATACTCAAGGTAGAGACACAGGTGGTGTCCATTTCCGGTAAAAATGAAGCCGTCAAGCAGCATGATCAAGGCCATTGCCTCCGCAACTAGGCAAGGGGCTTTGTCTTCACCTCTGTGAGAATCACTGGTGTGATTTCATCATGACCACCCCGGGCCTCACTGTTCTCATTTATAAAGTGAGGAGATTGCTGCAGATGACTCGTAAAGGCCTCTTCCAACATAAACGTTCTGCCAATAAGCACTTGTGTCTCCCTTCTTGTACAAAAAGACGATTTTATGGAATCAAAGCCCCTTTGAGCTGTAGTACTGAGCCTACCACCACCAACCCTGCGGCCAATGGAGGGTGCCACAGCACCCCCTTCTCTCTGAGGCCACAGCCCATGTAACGTGGAACTCGATCTTCCTCCTTTTACATTCCATCCTTTGGTTCAATCTTGCCTTTTGAAGCCACACATTCAATGAATCCGCCTCTCCCATGGCAACTCTGAGGCTGGCGTACGGATGTCACATGCCACTTGTTTCCCCCTCAGCCTTTTCCAGCTTCACATCTGCTCATCATCTGACACGCTTTCCAGGCTGCCAGCAGGCAGGGCCCTCCACCCGGGTGGGCCTGTTAGCCAGAGCTGGCCACAGTACCCCAGATGGGCCGTGCTCCAGCAAGTGCACTGAACAATGGGACTATTATCACCCTGTAATGGACACTGTACTTTCATTAATAAAGCTAAAAATTGCCCTAGTTTTTTTGGCAGTCATGACCCATTTTTAGCTCCAAATAAGCATATGGTTAATCTAAAACCACCATGCCCTCTTCAGAGAAAAAGTCAGGTTATCTGACCAGTTCTGTTAACAGGCATTATTTTTTCTAATTTAATTTCTTATTGAATTAAATGTACTCGCTCCTACTGATGGTTTGATTCAAAAGGGTAGTTACTTTATAACAGGAAATTCTGTTAAGAAACTTTTCATGTTTTTAAATACTATGCTGCTCAAATAATATTTTAACTTAATTTAAAAAGGAGCAATGTTTAGTCGTCCTGTGTCTAACAATAATATCTTTTCTGTGTGGATCAGTGGGAGTCATGGTGTTTGGAACACTGAATTAAAGATGGATATATATTCTATTCACCTACTTCTCATTCTCTAATGTATAGATTATTCCAAATTTATCACAGACTATTATGTGGAAAAACCAGAATCATTTGAACCCAGGAATTGTGATTAAGTGATGTTGAGTTGATTGGATTGGTTGAGCGCTCAGCTGATTCTGGGTTTAATTGGAATGAGAGTCACGGAAGAAGTTTTGCAGTCATTGAACTTGTAGACAATTTCAAATCCATCTGCACTTCTTGCTAAATGTCATGTTTGGGGGTTTGTCGGGATTTCGGCACTTTATTATTCACCCTAAGCAGGATTTAATTTTGAGCAGCATGCTGAGATCTTTTCATTCCGGTCTGTTAGCTGAAGCCATTTGGACCACATAGGTGGGAGTGTCAAGTACAAGGAAAGGGCTGAGGTCGAGATGGTCCAACTAGGAGAAAGTGGTGGGATTTAAGACCACAATGCTAATGAAATACGAGGTAGCATCAAAACAACCCTCCATCCAATAAGTGGCTTTAACTGTGTTGTTCTATAAGCCCAGCCATATGTATTTTTTTTAGAGAAAGTGAAATTAATTAAAAAAAAAGGCCTTTGGAAATATTTTTGAAATCATGGAGTCACCCAGATTAGTCACCCGGTGCTCTTCCCAGCTGAAAATGAGAGCCTTTACTCTGACACCTGTCATTTTCAACTACCAGGGCTGTATTTTGGATTAAGAAACATCACCCCAGCTATTCCTGGAATGGTCTGTGTGTGTATGTGTGTGAGTGTGTGTGAGTGTGTGTGTGTGTGTGTGTGTGTGTATGAGAGAGAGAGACATGTTGTTTCTGAGCACTTTAAAAAATATTCTTTTTATAAATGTAAAATATAGCTGTTCATTGCAGAAAGTTAGAGAGATAAATAAATATATAAAAGGGAAATAATCTCACAGCCTAGTCAACATTTTAGAGAATCAATATTCAAGTGTATTTCCTTTTTACTTCTCTTTTCAAATAAATATGAATATGAAGAGTAATTTTGAAACAAAAGACATTATTTGAGATGAATAACAGTTTGTAAACTTTTTTCTCTTAAAATTATAAAGCAATTCCACATATCATTTTCTGTGTTCAATGCTGTTTACTGGCTATGAAATTTCCATGCCTGTGCATGTATATATGCGCATACACATTCTTCTAACTTAGCACATTTGGGTGATTTCAAATCTTTGTTATAATAATGTCATGATGAATGTTTTTGTGCATACCCTTTTGACTATGTATATGACCACTTATACAAAATAAATTGCTAGAAGTGTTTAGTTTAAAATAGTGAAGAGTTTTTACTGCTGTTGATACACATAAACCAACCGCTTTTAAGGACACTCTTCCAATACAGATTCATTTCAAGAGTAAGTAAAAATGACCTTCTCACATCATCTTTTATGGCACTGAGTTTTATTTTTCATCTGCCAATTTTATATGAAACAATAAATTTTACTTTTAATTTTCCTATCTGTGATAACTTTTCTTGTGTTTTATATATATAATATATAAATTTATATATAAATATATTATATAATATATATATGATGTATATAGCGCCTTTCTTCTCATTACGAATTTGATTAACCTCCCCCCTTCCCTTTTAAAAGGTCTTAGCCACTGATTTTAAAAAATAACTCAACCATGTTTGTAAAATATTCGTATTTGTATTTGTAAATATCAGCAAATTGTGGATTACAAAGACTGAGGCTAATGAGTCTTCCAAAGCAGTTGACTTACTTTTCATTCTAGTAACCATTCTCTTTCCTTCATATTCATATTTCATTGGTTTAAATAATGTTCAAACAAATTATCAAATTTAAGAAAGAAATATGGTAGTTTGGGAACAAACATAGCTCACTTCTAGAGCATGTACAATTCAGTGAGTAGGACCAGACACAGCAGCAGCAAAAAGTGAGGTCTTCGAGGTATGAGCATAATGCAGTCTCCCTGGGTCAAGTGAGTGTTTTATGGTGGCCTGGAGAGTGAGCATTGACCAATGCCATCAGCCAGGCAACTGGAGATGGGCTAAAATTTCACATAAGATGGAGAGGGTCTCAAATTTCACATTTGAAGGAATTTGACACCAGGTTTCTCTCCATTTCTTCTTTTCCCTAGTTCACCCCTAAGTGTTAGGAAGGTGACTAATTCACAATCCCTTTTATTTTCCTGTCAGCTCTGTGATGCTATCTTCCAGCAAGTCTTCTTGAAATTTTTGACAGTGGTTAAAGTCTAATAATGACATGCAGCAAACTCATAAAGGTCTATTGCATGAATAAGTAAGCAAATGAATAAATGGATGAGCTACCAACCATGTTAATCATGAAAATCGCAACAATTACTACTCAAAGACTGATGTTCAGGCTATAACAAGAGGGAGAAATATCTTTTTAGAAGATAAGCATATTTCTAAGAACCCCTGACAGTCCATGGTTTGATGACTGAAGAAATTTCCTCCAGAAAGGACATAAAACAATAGCCCTGTCACCATGGCATTTGGTGGTTGAAGAACATATTTTGGATAGTAAGTTTATTAAGTTAATGAACTTTTGAAATGAAGTTAACTAGGTGATCCACATATCAGAACTTGTGCAGGATTAAAATGACAGAAATAATGGAAAGAAAAACTGAATAGAGTCAGGAGGAAAAAAATATAATTTGGTGGTACGGAAATAAGTACTTTTTCCTTTGTTAACCAAGAGCATATTCAACAAAAAGCAAAACAAATATTTCCCAAGCATCACATGTTGCCAGTTATTTAAAGACATGCCCAACCTACCTCGCTAAATAGGCAGAACATGTACCTCCAAGCAGTAACTCTGTCAGGGATGCAGTTTCCTATTAACACTCTACTGCCCAAATGGTTTACTCCTTGAGAAATCTATTGAGGAATGTGTCACTCAACTTCTGAAGGAAAACATTTACAAGAAATTTGCTGTAAGAAGTTGCATCACAAAGCCTAAGTTTAAAAAATAAACAAAAAATGTCCAAGCATCAAACCATGACAACAGGAGTGATTGCCTATCAAAGCTCACCTTACTGGTCTCTGGAATCTTGCTTCCACTACGCTTACTACTTCTCTCTAGTATGTTCTTGCTAATGCCCAAAAGCCTGAAGGATTTCATTGACAAATGGATGAAGCAGATATCAGTTACTAAAACTTAGAGATTTAGAAGTTGACAGGCTCATGGAAGGAAAATATTTGAATGGTAGGAAAAGTCTAAATAGTAAGGATGACCTCAGTGCTCATGACTGCACGTCTCACACTTTAATGTGCATGTGAATCACCTGTGCATCCTATGAGGTAGCAGATTTTGACTTAGTAGTTCTGGGCTGTGGCCTGAACTCAGCATTTCTGAAAGCTCTAGACATGTTGGTGCTGGTGCTGTTGGTCTGTGGACCATACTTTGAGAAGCAAGACTCTAGTATTGGATCCTCACTCATCTTCACAAAGCAATAGTGCAGACCATGTGTTCAGCGAGGTTGTCCAGGAACATCTCTCTGGCTGAGATGGCTACAATGTGTGTGGAATTCAAATCTTGCGAGATGGGGAATGCTTGGGGATAAAGTAAAACTAGCTGCTCTAACAGAGGAATCCTCACTCTTAGTGACTGAAGACAACGGAAGCCTATTTTCTTATGATGTCACATCCCGTCGGCAGTAGTGTGGGGACTCAGATTCATGTCATCATTCAGGGATTTGGGGTGGTGGAGACCCAGCCAGCTTCAACACCAAGCTTTCAAGTAGCTCTGGGTCTTGGCAGAAGAGCCTGGGAGAGGCACACCCATTGTCCTAAAAGTAGCAGCTCGTTTCTGCTCATTCCTTGGCTAGAACAAGGCCCACCACCTTCTGGAAACATAAAGGAATGTGAGAAATGTATTCCCTGACGGGGCAGTCACTCCCCGGCCACTTCTCCACCGTGGAAGGTGAGCTGCTACCTCACCCAACACTGCAGGAACAATCTTCATTTACTGCATTTGCCATTGTGATGTATGTTGCTTTCCAAATAGAACATTTTCACCTTTAATACCCTTCGATTCTGTGAGAAACTTGCCATTCCAACAGAATAAATTAGCCCTAAAATGCCAGCAGTTAGGTAGTGAATATTTAGTATGGTTGATTTTAACCTAAATGAGCATCCTGGAACATAACCGGGTCAGCAGTTCACTCTTCCCCGTGGATTGCTAGCTCCTGGGTACACGCAAGTATAATTACACCACACTTTCCCCTGTTTTGTTCTTTCACATAAAAACCCAACTTTGAGGATTTCCTGTTTATTCTGTAATGTCTGACTGGCTGACAGTGCTCTTTTCCCTGGGGGTAGTTTCTTCTGGGTTCAGTACCGACAATCTTCTGACTTGTGCCTTCTCTGAGTGGATCATTCATCTCCATACTGTCACCACAAACACAGGTCAAAAATTTCCTGACATAAGCAAAAGTAACAATCTCAAGAACTAAAGATTTAAGAACTAAATTCTTCTTAACCATTTAACTCCAATTTTTAAAAAATCTGGACTGAAGTCAGAGAGCTCAGTGGAGTGGAGTGGTGGGGAAGAGCTGTGGCCTCTGCTGTCGTCTCATTTTTCTGTTTCACAGAGAGGGTGGGTGTGTCCCAGAGCCTGGGCGGTGGGTGGGCATGAGGTGACCCCACTGAATCATCATGGAGGCTGAAGAGGCAGGGCCTGGCCCGGTCGTCACTTAGTGGCAGACACAGTCCTCTGAGGCTCAGAGTTGAATCTTCTAGAGGACTCCCTCTTATCTCACTTCATTCACCTTTGGGGAGTTAATTCTCAGTCAGCTAATTGAGATGACAGACAATTCAAATTCTTAAATTTTGAGAGAATACCTCAGAAGAAAATTTGGTTAAAAGGATTATATGGATAATAAATTTTTCTCCTTTTTAATATCACATCTGATGATTTCACCTCAAAGCAGTGTTTCCATAAAAATATCTTGTGGTCTTCTGCAGATTAAACTGTAACTAGAAATTATGTGCCACCCAGCGATAAACAGGGATTTCTTTAGGATTTATTTTCTGAATTTCATGAGTCAAGATCAGAGTTAAAAATATTTATGAGGACTCAAAATGGTAGTGTCTTAGTTTGGGTTTCTAATAAACAGACCCTGGGGCAAGGAATCAAAGAAGTTTCTTAGAGGCATTTCCAGAAAAACCCTGGAAGAGGGAGCAGGGGACGAAGGAAGGGAAGGAGGCCAAACAAAACAGCAGCATCCCTCAGAGCACCAAGAAGGAGATGGAATGCTCAGTTCCAGAGCAGGCTCTGGACAGCAAGGGCACGTCTCAGAGTGACCCGGATTAGAGCATAAGAAAGCTCGTCAGTCTTTACATCCTTCCAACTGTCAGTCATTGGCTACGGGTGGCTGCCTCAGCAGGAGCGATGGCAGGCCTTGGGGACCTGAGATTGAGGGAAAAGGATAAACGCCCATGATACCTCCTACAGATGACATTTTAAGATAAGGCAACTCATGCACCGTGATATTCTGAAGGTCGGCTGAGGGTGTGCTGCGTTCACGCATTCATTCGTTGCCTTCCTTCTACCTTCCCTACTTCTTCTACTTCTTTTCACCCAGACCCTGAGTTAGGAAGTACAAAGTATAGTATTTCCCACCTTCAACCTCTCCCACCAAGACTGTCATGACAGACGCAGAGGCCACACTGCCCTGCGGCTCGATCCACCTCGCTCACCGGGCAGCAGCGAGGAAAATGGCCGCCAGGGAGTTCCTGCTGAAGAGTCCACAAGAGCTGAGGGCAGGATGCTTCCGCCACCCCTAGCTTCTTGAGAACCTCACGCCACCATCCCTGGGCGTCCTACTCACCATATTTTTGGCTCCAGTATTCTAGCCAAGCCAGGGCTACAGAGGAGGGAGCAGCCGAGACATGGCAGTGGCAGTGGTGCCCGACCACCAACCCGCAAGCGCTATGGCATCTGTTGGCAGCAATGACCGCTGTAGTTGGCTTGACAGTTGGTGCTAAGACTTTCCTGAGAACAATTTTACAGATAAATTTTCACATAGACTGCGTGGAGCCTCCTCGGTGCTTTGTTTCCAGCTCTGGTTTATGCTCCGTAGGTATGGCTTTAGGGAGTCTGTGTTTAACACAAAAAAGAAAAGAAAGGACAAGCTGCGTTCTCATTTACATACATTCTCATTTAAACCTCAGTGCCACTTTGTGAAAATGTATTGCACTGTATATGAATGATTTGTGCCGTTGTCCGTATTTGTTATCGTTTCCACAATAAAGTGCTGACAAATAAACATAGCATTACACTCTACCTTCAGAGCATGGCCAGCATTCCTGAAGATCTTGATTTTTTTTTTCCTGCGTTGCTCTTTAGTTGGAACTCTTGAGTCAATCTGGAAGCACACAGTGGATGACCTTCACTTGCCCTTGGGCCCACCAGCAGCCACAGCATCAGGTAAATCCAGAGAGATGGCAGGGCAGGTTCCTGGTAGCCACAGCCTGGGTATACCCTGCTGGGAACATACTTTATTAGGTGGCAGAGAAGCCGGGGAGACCCCAGGTAAATGAAAGGAAAACACTGTCAGTTTTCCAAAACTCTGAGTCTCAGATTTATCACTAAAGCAGATTCAAAAACAAAATAATGCTCACTCAATTATTCAGGGTACATTTTTTAGCCTGCTGGAAATATTTTGTCAGTTTATAAGTGGAAATAAATGAACCCTACTCTGCTTGTTTGTGTGGCCTACATAGTCTCAAACAGAATTCTGAAGGAAGGTGCTAGAACTTAATCTGAGTTTCGGCCTTTATGTGTAAAACCCCAAACTCCCCACATCTGACCTCAAATGGTACTTCAGGAGAGGGGTTTATGACTTCATGCCCTTGAGGAATTTCTTTCTGTTCTAAAATTCTCTCATATATGAAAGATTTTTGAAGCAATGCTAAAGAAAAACTGAAAACCAGGTCGAAAAGTGTTCTGAATGTTTAATTGGCAAAGTGTAAACTATCAACAGTCTAAGCACATTTTTAAAAGCTGTCTCCCCTCTCCTTTCTTTGGGACATATGCAGGGATTAAAAATAAGTGAAATCAGCTTTCTTTCATCTCCCCATGACAGACTTGTTCCTTCTTTCAAGGAATGGCTTTTCTAAGACTGGTAAGTGTTAATAGGAGTTTTTACCAATTCTGACTGCGAGGATTATTTTTGTCTCCAAGGGGAATATTACTATGTAATTGAGAGCCTTCTGAAGATGTTTCTGCAGCATTCAAACTCTGTTTTAACAGACATTTATAAGGGCCCCCAGACAGCTCACAATTTAACCTGAAAGTGTAATTAAAGAACACACTAATCAAAGATCCAAGAGAATACAAGCTTCAAATTTAAAATATTTAACGATTTTTTTTTGATAGGCGAAATGGTATCTTTGTGAGAAGAAAATGAACATGATTCATAATCCCAATACCTAGGGGTAATGACAATGATTATTTCGTTGATGTGTGCATACATATGTTATATAATATGTCTATACACAGAGTAAAAAGAATATATGTGTGCATTATGTGTATACAATAGACCATACATATCAACACATATAATACATATACATATGTGTTACATGTATACACACAAAATTCTATTGAATTTAATTTTATGTTTTGCTTTTTTCAGTGGATACTATATTGTGTCTTCTCATACTTCACGTATTTTTAAAAAGTATGTATTATTTAACAATAACAAAAAACAGGAGAGACATCCAGAAGAGATGAGTATGGGATTTCGGCCTCTGGCCTTGACTTGTTCCTTGGTTGATTTCTAGACATTGGCATCAACCCTTGTCTGTGTCCATCTGCTCTCTCAGGGCTCAGCCATAAATCTCTGCTCCCAACTTTTCTATCATGTTCTTGAGGGAAGTCTTCACTTTCCATACCCGATTTTGTGCACTGTTCTCTAGTGCAATCCCCTAGGTACCAGAGTCCCCGATCTGGCTGTGACACCTTCACTCACCATAAAAGGCTCCATATTCCAACTGTGCCTCCCTCTCTTGGATCCCTATGCCTAAAGTGAAATTACAACATGTTACACTTTTTCCTACCCTCGCTGGTATTATTATTTTTTTTAAAGATTTATTTATTTTTTTAAATTTATACATACAAGCTGGGGTACAGGCCAGAGGCGTGGGGCGGCGAGAGGGTTCACCAGAGACAGAGTGGGGAGCAGAACAGGCAGATCAGAAGTACACTGCTGAGGGGAGCAGCAGGCGAGGCATGAGAGGTCTGCCGCACCATGTGGGATTTTCCCCAGCCAGGCGTCGAACTCGCATCGCCGCTGCCGACAGCTCCACAGCGCAGCGCTCAACCGCTGCGCCACCGGGGAGGCCCCCTCTCTGGTATTATTTTTCCTTGTGAAATCACTTATCCTCCACTGTTATTTTTGTCTATATGTTATTTCATTGTTATGTGTGGAGAAGGTGAGCCTGGGGTCTTTACTACACTGCCATCTTGTCCAGTATTTATCAATTCAATAGGTGAACAATTGTCTCTTGTCTAAATTTACATGCCACTTCCATATTGGTGAGTTCAGTCTATTTTACATTACTGATTCATTTCTTATTTTGTAAATTGTCTCTATTTCTTATTTTGTAAATTTTTAACACATTCTTGTTACCCATTTATATGTTGAATTACGTTTGAATTATGAAAATACTGTAATTTAAAACAAATTTTCTATCAATACAATTGCAGGAAAATTTCCCTTAAGAAAATGAGCTATTTTGTATAATAGTGTGTGTCCAGAACAGAGTATTAGTAATGAACTCACATGGTATATTAAGAGATAATTAGATGAAGTCAGAACTTTTGGGCTTTTTGCTTTTTATTACAGTTCAAGCTAAGTCATCTGAAAGTTTTACTAAATGATTGTAAGCCTGGCATTAATAGGTTTAATACTGAAGAAAAATAAAATATGTAAAAAGAGTATTTTCTATAACTCCAGGGTGTTTATTTGAGAGAAATCTCTGGACCAAGTAGCGCCTTCCAATGTCTTTCACACCACCAATTGTCAAATTCATAATCAAATGTGGTTATAGAAGAGAACATAATTCAGGGCTGAAACAATGTTCTACTAGAACCCAGAGCCATAAGAAAGAAGTTCACTTTCTAGTTAAGGGAAAAGTCATAATACAAGCTGGTAATGAAGCTAATTTGCAAGGGAAATGCAGCATTTGTGTGAACTGAGCTGATTGCTTTCCTTAAATGGAGAAAAGATTGTAGTCTTTTCAACCTGATAGGAAGGCTCTTGTTATCTCTCCTGGGGAGAATATTTCTCCAATCTTGTCCTCCCCTCCCAATACTGGGATGAGAAGGCTCACGATATTGACATGGCACATAATTAAATGGCAATAGATTCATAAATATGTAAGAATTATGAGATAATAGCTAGTTTGAAGTGAACTAACCATAAATCAGGGAGAACTGTAGTGTAGAAATTAAAAGTCCAAAGATCAAGAATGAGCATATATACTATCTAATCTCATTATTTCCAGAACGTTGGTTTTAGAAAGTTGCCTGGGATGCTGAATTAGTAAATACTGAGCCCTTGTTCTTAGGAGAAACACAAGGTTTGCTTCCAGTGAGTTTCAGTGAACTAATCAATACATGACCTTCGTTTCTGTGTGTTTCTGATGAGACACCTTATTTAATAAACACGATTGATTTATTTGTATTGAACTCATGGCTAACAACATGGCAACTTGTGGCTGAATGAAACTCCTCTAACACACCCATATCACAACCTTCTTGTGCTTAGGAATACCAGGCAACACTTAAACAATATTTTAGAGGTCATTTTAAAAATGTAATCACCAGAAAAACAAAAAACTGCAAAAAAAAAAAAAAAAAACAACACAGTGGTACTAAATAGCGTGGGAAGAGGACACATTCACCACTTCACTGTAGAAACAAGAAGACAGAGTGTGGCCTCGTTTCACCTCTGCTGAGAACACACACACAGGGTAAGACAATGCCTCCGTCCAGCACATGTCTGTGAGTGACCATGAGAGTGCCAGCAGCACTGATCTAGTGATTGCAAATAAATCTGGGGGAGTAGGCACATTCACAAATGCAAAATTGATAAGTAGTTAGGGCTATTTTTTAAATGTACCACTTCAGCATTATCTTTTTCTAGGCACTAGCAGGGATGAAGGAATGTCCTCTGGGAATGTGAGTTCTGAGGTGAGTGACCTAGAAATTGGTTGATTTGTATAGATAGCAGCCCCTCTCGATCCACCTTCTAGTTCCCCCTCTGCTTTGGGTCATGTCTATTAAGATTCTCCCCAGATTATCTGCTACTTCCTATCCTTCGGTTAGATTCCTTTTTTCTTGATTTTGACCAAAGGACCTTGGCTAACACACATCCTAAAAGAGGACGAGGTTATAGATCTATTCCATTTTGGCTCTTTCTTCCCAAATGTGACAATTACTGTTCATGGACTAGATTAGAACTAACTGAAGGAAGCAGGGTTCTGTTATCTATGTATTTTCAGGCCAGGGAATGTAGCCTTTAATTTGGAAATTATTTTTTTTATATATAGGATACTGATTATACTGACCATCTGCAGCTTCATTGTTGACAGTTAAACTTCCACAGACTCTGAGAACCTGACCTCAGATTTCCATCAGTAGCAGGAGCATAAGGCAGAGAATCACTCTCCTCCTTTTTACTGATGCCTAACTCCAGTGACTAAAGTAAGCCCTCTATTATTACTCCCTATTAAAATGAATTGCAAAGCTCAATATAGCTGAAGTTTGAGTTAAATAATTAACCTATTATTATTACTACTGAAAAGAAAATTTGGCTTTTATTATATCAGGTACACCCGGATATTTTTATTGAAAAAATGATGACAAAATGAATCCAAGTATTTAATGGTAGATATTCCTTAAATTCAACTGAGTCCATCTATTCATCTATTTAATGAACATCTAAGAAGCACTTGCTGTGTTTAGATGCTGCACTAAAAATTAGGGACACAGAGATTCACTCTGACATTCACAAATATTCGTTGAGTGCTGGGCCTCCCTGGTGGCGCAGCAGTTGAGCGCAGCGCTGTGGAGCTGTGGGCACCGCGTGATGCGAGTTTGACGCCCAGTCCGGAGAGATTCCCACATGGTGCGGCAGACCTCTCCTGCCTCGCCCACTGCTCCCCTCAGCAGTGTATTTCTGATCTGTCTGTTCTGCTCCCCAGTCTGTCTCTGGCGAACCCTCTCGCTGCCCCACGCCTCTGGCCTGTACCCCAGCTTCTATGTATAAATAAATCTTAAAAAAAAAATATTCATTGAGTGCTTCAAGAAAACCCAGGTTCCTGTCTCTGGGAACACTCATTATGGTGAAGAGGTTTACATATAAACAAATGATAGTCAAATACACTCAGTTTTTGTTTATTTTGTAGACCTTAGCTTCTCATGGTGCTTTGAGATAGCAGCATGACAACACCTGACAGCTTGTTAGAAATGCAGGAGATAAAGGAAAAGACGGTGGCTCAGACGTGAGGCTCAAGAGACATGAAGAGTCATACTGTGTAAACCAGGCCAGCTTAGGCCTTAAGAGTGAAGCGCTTTACTCTCTAGAAAGACAACACTGGCAGCTACAATGAGAATAGACTACAGTGGAAAATCTGGGAGAACTCCAAACAGGACAAAAGACACAAAGACCAACTCTATTATTCCAAATCCCCCATGAGCCTTCTTGTTTCTGCCACACTGACATGACTATGTTTCCCAGCTGCCATCTTTTGGGGGTTTGTTGGAATCATCATTGTCAATAAATCTTTCTAGAATCTATCATGTTAGCTGTGGAACCAGGCCCCACAAAGTACACCTGGATTTGCCCTCTGGTTCTCTACAATCAGATTGGGAAGGAGGAACCATTCAGTGTGCCCATAGAAGAGGATTATAACAAAAGGGCATAGACACCTACTGCCAATAAATAAGTAAATAAACAAAAAGTAGTCAGTAGATGCTATGGGTGGTTTCCTTTTGAATGGAGTTGTTGGGAGGGGATCTTAGAGAAAGTAGGCTTCCAGGTGGGTCTTGAAGGCCTCTCCACCCTTGACTCAGTAGAAGAAAACTCTCAGGCTGCTTCTTAACTGTTCATTCAGGAGCAATTCTAATAGCACAGACTGACCAATGAAGCACAGTAATAGACAGGATTTTATACCAGGATGAGGAAATGCTACTTTGCTTAATCAAAACCCTGCTCCATTTCTATTTGCTGGGATGCATAAAATATCATATGTTGATATGATATCTATCATATCATATTTTCAGTCATAAAAGGGCTCCCTTATCACTATTTGGATTCATACTGAAACTTTGGAAAAGATTCCTGTTCTCCAGTTATTCTTCTAGATTTCTCTATCTCCGGATATCTCCTGTTGATATCTTGTTTGTCTAATTTCTGGCATCCCATGAAGGGATTCTATATTTCTTCCATGCCATATTCGGAATTAGCACTTATTGGAATTAGGTGGAGAGCCTCAGGCCTGGAGAGGTTTCCAACTAGCACCCCAATCTGAGGCCCCCACCTATTTCTGGGACTACATCAGCTTCTTTTATGCCTCCTGGCGAGTCCTCCTTTCCTCTCCCCTGGGAGCGTTCCACCTTATTTCCCTTCAGCTTGCCTTCGAAAAAGCATATGGTTGAACTTCTGTGATTAGCAGAGTAGTGACCCCTAAATGTGATGGTGTCCTGATCCCTGGAAACTATGAATATGTCACCTTAATGAGCAAAAAACTCTTTGTAGATGAGATTAGGATATGGAGGTGGGGAGATTACCCTGGGTTTTCTGGGTCGACCAATTAATCACAAAGGTCATTACAAGTGAAGAAGGGCAACAGGAAAGCTTGAGGCAGAGCGATCTGAAAATGCTAATCTGCTGACTGAAGTTTGGGGAAAGGGCCAGAAACCAAGGTTAGCAGAGGCTGCTAAGGGATGACAAAGACAAGGGAACAGATTCTCCCCTAGAATTTCCAGGAGGAATGTAGTAGTTCAACTGACTCCTTAATCTAAGTCAAGTGAAACCCATTTTGGACTTGAGATATCTGGGATTTTTAGGTAGTAAATTTGGTGTTGTTTTAAGTTACCGAATCTGTATTACTTTTGCTACAGAAGTAATAGGAACTATGCTCCCTGAGGAAGTGAAGGAAAGAGTACATCAAACCTAGCAGTTTGGCTTCTTACTATATGGTTAAGATATTAATGATAAGCTTATTCTACCTTCAAACTAAATGGAGCTGACTACCTTCCGACACCTATTCCTGTCAGCAGAGGAGTTACCGGCCACTCTTCAGAGGTGTTTTAGAAAGGATTTCAGCTCTTTTGCATTGGGTTGGAGGCGGGGCACAGCAACAGGATTAGTCTAGAATGTCCTCTTCAATGCTTTCCATACTTTGGTTTCCATTATTTTGAATTATAAAGAAAGATGCCTTTCTTCATAGTCAAATAACAAATCCCTTGTTCTAAACACTGGATTTTTTTTTCTTTTTGCATTCAGAGATGGTAATGTAAGCTGCCAAGATGGCTTTTAATCCTTTATTTGAATAACATTCAAATAGCAGAGGGGGGCTCACTTGCCCCACACATGGTATGTAGGTGAATCGAGTTTATTTTGCATTTTCAACAATAAGGATTTTTCAGCATTCCAAAGCAAGCCAACCTGTTCTGTGAGAAGGAAAGAACCTGTGAGTTTATTAAGCTCTGCTCAGCTGGATTTGGGCCCCAGTCCTCAGTGAGACCTGAGAAACATTTAGACTCAACAATTACAGAACACTCTCTGAGAAGAACCAGATCTTGTGTTAATTCCCCACCTAGGTAAGGAGTAGAGCTGGGACCCAATTGGGTGTGTTGGAGGCCCCATGAGCCTCAGTTCCCTTACTGTAAATAGCAATCGTAATACCTGGGATCACAGGGTTGTTGGGGTGATTAAATGAGTGTGCAAAGTCCAGCACCCGCAGATACAAGGCCTTCAGTCAACAAGTTTCATGGGCCCTCTTTGTCCAGATTTTAGCACTTCTTCCTCATTTTCAGTATGAACATCTCCTTCTCCAGGCGGGGCCATGGACTTCAAATTAAGAGTGTAGTTTTAATATCGGAATGTTGTATTTCTCCATTTTATTTATTTATTTATTTTAAAGATTTATTTATTTATGCATACAAGCTGGGGTACAGGCCAGAGGCGTGGGGCAGTGAGAGGGTTCACCAGAGACAGGGTGGGGAAGAGAACAGGCAGATCAACGGAAATACACTGCTAAGGGGAGCAGTGGAGCGAGGCAGGAGAGGTCTGCTGCGCCATGTGGGAATCTCCCTGGCTGAGTGTTGAACTGGCGTCACCACTGCCGACAGCTCCACAGCGCAGAGCTTAACCGCTGTGCCACCAGGGAGGCCTGTTTCTCCATTTTAAGGGGAAGAAAAAGGTTAAGAGAAGTCAAGTTTACATGGCAGTTAAGTAGCAAGTCTGAGAGTTAAACCTGGGTCTCTGACTTGACTTCTGGGTTAATTATTCTTTTTACTTTTTAGACTTCATGATGTTTTGACATCGGGGGCTGAGCTCATGGGCCTGGAGAGGGACTGCCCCTCTCTATTTCCTGGTGATAAACACTAGGCTGCAAGCATACTGTTGATATGTAGACCAATCCAGAAGTCAATTACATTCCTTAAAACAAAACAAAACAAAACAAAACAAAACAAAACAAAACAAAACAACAGATAGAGAGAGGTAGTTTGAGGGGACCGTCATGGAAATATGTGTGGAGGAGAGGGTGGGAAAGCTCATCAGTGGCAACTTAGGGGGCATATTCTCCCCCATGTCTGACCTGGGAACTGGTGCTTTTCCTCTTAGACAACTGGACATTGGAACCCTACAGCCAGAGGTGGGACCTCCGTGTCATGTCTGAGAGTCTTTGTTTCCTTCCTAAAATAACAATGCTGATAGAGGAGGTAGAACTTAAAAAAAGAAGGAATCACAAGACTAGAAGCTGACTCACACAAGGAGGTGGGGGTAGAAGGAATCAACATAACCATCAACCAGTGATAACCAAAAATCCTTAGGCGCCAGTGCCTAAGACTGAGCAAAAGGTGAAGATGTGGAGATTGAGCCCATTGTAGAATCTCCGGTTCCCTTTTAGGTTCTGGTTGTTTGTTCAGAGTCAGCAACAGACAAGCCATCCTCAGGGATGAGCTCCTCCTGACTGAAAGAGGACTATATTAGTATAACCCCTGCTCTGGCTCGGGGCAGCAACTGGCCTGCCCACCTGTGCCTATACTGGTGTCCTTTCCACCAACTCTGTCCCTCTCCAGGGCAGCAGCCTGCCTGCCTGCCCGTGACCTGTACCATGTCAGGTCTTCTCTTCACTGACCTTCTTTAGCAGAGGCAGCTCTCGTCAGGGCTGCCCGCCTGCCTGCAGCCATGCAGGCCTCTCTCTTAGGGCAGCTCTTCCTTGTGTCTATGCAAGCATCCTCTATTCCTCTGTCCCTTTCCCTAATAAACCTGTTCCTTTAAATATAACTAAAGTCTCTGTCTTGTGGAGAAATTTGCCATGCGCCGTTGAAGAGGAAGCTCTGGTGAAACCTTTCCCAGAGTGATCCCAAGGACCCCACTTTCAAACCCATCAACCCCAAAGACGACATCAACGCCATCCTTCAAGCCTCCTTTGCTGGGAGTCATGAAAGTCAAATGAAATCCTAATTACACTACACTCAGTGTGGGGAAGGAAGACAGAGGGCACAGAAAATAACAGCAGAATCTGAACTGTCACCAAAATCAGGCCCTGTTTCACCGATTCCTCCTGGCATTAAAGGTCACATTTAGCTTCTCTCACCAAACCTTTATAGTTTCTTTCTAACAATGTTATGAAAAAGCCATGCATGACATTGACCTAAACGATGTTGAAACACACCAAGGGAATGGATTTCGCTGTTGCCTGAATACCTGTGCATCTTTTCCTGTACGTGGTCCCTCTCCATGATGCCTGGGAGACTGGGTCACACACCAAGGAGGGTGCCACTTGCTTCCCCCAGCTCTTTCCGGGATGAAATATGGATGCACTGCTCTCTGCTCCCCCAATTTTCCTGATTAAGTATGTTTCAAATCACTCCAGATCATCTGTGAATTGCCTCATCCTACATCACGTCTGCCTCCTCATTACCGTTTAAACCTCTTCTTTAAAATGTCTTCCTTCCTGTGCTGTTTGCTCACCAGCTCCCTGGCGGCAGCACTCCAGAGGGGTAGGATGCTGAGAATAGAAAATCCTCAGTCACCTTCTGAAGCATTTCAAGTGCTTCTGCTTGAAATCGCAAGTTTGCCTTTCACCGCTTTTGAAGAATGTTCACCAATGTGACAAATGCCAGGAGGATCTCCAGGCGCTCTATTCCTATGAATGTTTTGGGATGTGATTTTCTTTTTCACTTGAGTCCCCAATGCCTCTGCTTTTTGACAGCTGGTTGGAGCTACTGCAATGACAGTCCTACTCACGCACACACAGTCCCCAGCACCGTCCCCAAAGGGAACACAACTGTTTCAAAGCACAGGATTCTGTGGTTCCTTTGTTAACACAGTGGCTTCCAAAGTCTTGTCCCTAGAGTCCTGGAGTTTCCTGATTGTTTGAGGGGGGTTCTCTCCGCAAGATGAGGGGGAGTTCAGCAGTTGAGAGACTGTCCCTTTCTGCTGAGGTAACACTACTGCCACGCTTTCTGTGGCCTTGCTCTGAGAGCTCACCTGAGGAAGTCAGGGAAAAGTGAAAAGATGATTCTCTTCTGAATAATTATCTTTGCCAACATAAAATGCTTTTTTACTATTATTAAGCTAGAATACATGCATATAGTTTAAAAAAATTAAATAGCACAAAAAAACTTGCAAAGAAAAAGGGTAGGGAGGGAGCAGGTCTATTTGCAGCTAGAGACCATCTCTGTGCTCAGTGCTATGTCCTAGCTGTGGCTGCCTTGGCCTCAGCAGGCCTCTCTGGTTTCCCCTCCTCTCCAGGTCCTCCTAGAAGTCAGGCCAACCTGCAACCTTCCATGCCTCACTCTCTCTGCTTTCCTCTGCCCAGGGTTTTCTTGAAACATCTTTTCTGTCAGTGAACTCTCCATTCATCCTGCATTTGCATATTGTTTATTTCTTTCCTATAATCTTATAAGGATCTCTGGAAGGAGAGGGGAGAAAACTTGTGAGTTCAACCTGCCACTAACCATCTCAGTCCAAATAGCTCTTTCCATCTCCAATTTCAAAAACTTTCAAATTTAGTTCACGTGTGTTTTATTTAGAGCGTGGACTTGTTGGCTAGCAGATAAGTCTGTGGTGGTAGAAGACATGGCCAGGATGTGGGGCTTTGTGTGGTAATGAATTGTCATCACAGGTCAAGCTTCCTAGAAAGAGAACTCAGAGTCTGAGGTTTCTGTGAGGTGGTTCTGTGGTGAGTGCTCTGAGGAACCATGTCCCCGGGGATGGGATTGGGCAGAAGGAGAAGTGACAGCAGAGGCTTCAGCCCATTCCACGGGGTACTCTGGGCTGGGATGCCCCACCCAATGAGAGATCTTGAGCCTACACACCCACATTGAGCATTCTTGTGATGCTGATGCTGACTCTCCTTGCGGGGAGCATGACTTGGGTGAGACAGCCAAGGGCAAGTCTAAAGGTGGGAGGGGTCAGCATCTGAGCCCCTGCTGGGCCTGCAGGCAGCATCACCTTCTCCACCCTGCTTATTTGCCAGGACCTGAGGAGTCCACTGTCATCAGATAGCGCGGCAGGCACCTGCTCAGCCAGGGGCTTCAGACTCTGTGTGAGGAAGTGCTGGCCTCCTAAAGACCCCCACAGCCTGGTTTCAATGCACTGGTCAGATTTTCTGGTGGAGTGGGAGGTCTTGTCAGAGATTCCACAATGAGTTTGCAGCTTTTCTCCATTGTTTTAGAGTTCCTGATGGCTACCTGGTCCATTAGGGAGACGAGAGTGTGTAGTCTTAGGAAGATGGGAACAGTCCTGCAGTCTAGGGGAAGGGCAGCTAGAGTCTTTCTGTTTGCTAGTTTAAAAAGAAAAACTACCTGAGGCTTTGGGGTGTAGTCCCAGGGAGGATGGAAGGCAGTTTGAAGGCCAGGTCCTGGGTCTGAACTTGGGTTTCCCTCAAGGAAGAGTTCTTGGTCTAAGGGACTCTTGTCTTGAAACCTGGTTGGTTAGTGGAAAGATATATCCCTAGCAAGGCTCCTGATAGCAGTGGACAAATGTCTCTCATGCTCTTCAAGATGTGTGTGCCACAGTGACTCTGAGGACTGGTGAGATGACAGGCTCATGATCTTGGATAGTCACCCAGGGGTCCCCTGAAAATATATTGGGGGGGGTGTTTGGAAGGGAAGCTTTACGAGGAGCATACTACTTTTTTTTAGTTATGGCCAGCAACCTCCTCTATTAGGGAGACAACAAGTGTGTAGTTCTCTATTTGCACTTTACATCAGTAAAGAATTTCATTTGGCCTACACATATCTTGTTCTGTCTGAACAAAAATCTCAGTGGCTGAAACGACTTTTAAAAACACTGTCCTGACACGAAGGTGCACACACAGCAAGGCTTGTCAGGGAGTCCGAGGAAAGGCCCACAGCAATTCTGGAGCTGGTTGCACTTACTCAGTGAACATGTACATCTCTAGGCATGGAGAAAGCATCAGGCACGGGAAAGCCTGGCTCCCTCTCATGGGCCACAGTCATGGGGAGACTGAGCACCTCAATATGCAAGTTGTAGTTGGATGAGTTTAAAGTGGAGGCTTGCAGGCTGGAATTGTACATCTGCAAGGTAGTATGAGTCTTGCTATGGATTGAATTGTGTCCCCCGCCCAAGATTCATATACTGAAGCCTTATACCCAACGTGATGGCATTTGGAGATGGAGCCTTGGAGATAGTTGGGATTAGATGGGTCACAAAGATAGGAATCCATAATAGGACTAGTGTCCTTATAAACTGGAACACACGCCAAGTTGTTAGGTATCTCTCAATTCCTGCCATGTGAGACACGGCACGAAGATGGCCACCGGCAAACCAGGAAGCACACCCTCACTAGGAATCTGTCCGCACCTTGATCTTGGACTTGCATCCACCAGTACTGAGAAACACATTTCTGTCGTCTGAGCCGCCTTGTCTGAGGTATTTTGTCAGGGCAGCCCAAGAAGACCAAGACAAACTTCCCCAGGAAGGAAATATCACACCAAAGGAGGAAAACTGAGGCCAAGGATAAAGATATTATGAGTTTTGAGAATGTCCTGGAAGGCAGAAGATAAAGTTCAGTGTAGAAAAGAACCCCAGTGGCATCTTATTGTCTGCTGGGATTGGAGTTATTGATAATGACGGGGAGTGAGTGGGAGGCTGAAAAACCTTTACGTTACTGTCAATTGGCCCGTGAAGATAACAAACTAATAAAATACTGAAATTAAAAAGCAGAAGGAATTGCTCTGGATGAAGCAGCAAAATCTGAGCTTCCTGGCACCATGTTTCTCTGTTCGTGGGCGATCCTGAGCAGGGCCTATGCTGTGCTTTTGGAAAGGCATGGAAATGAAAGCAATGTAGATGCTGAGATAGAAATAAAAGGACTGTCATGTAAAAGTGCACTAACTCTCTTCCTCCTCATTACTGAACACAGCTGACTAAAGGCAGACACGCCGCCGAGCAGAGTGAGTCTGGGCAGAGCAGGCTGCCGAGGAGCTGGGCCCACATCAGCATTCCGAGCAGTTTTGTGATTGTTGAAGGGTGTGGTCCTTTTAAGAAACAACAGTCAGGCAGTATAACAGTCTTCCCAGACAGATCAGAAGAGAGCAGAAGACCTTTGAGCTGCTGTTTCCTTCATTTGGTGAAAGAGTATTTTGTGGGTCCAGAGTAGACATGGCATAAGCAGAAAATGCCAGGCACCACCCACAGCAGCTGAGAAGCCCGGACTAGGAGGAAGAGAAAGTGCTTTCCCCAGTAAAATGAGGTGGCAGCAAGTGTAAGACATGGGCCTAGAATGTTAAGAAGGCGAAATTATGTCTTTGAAAAACATATCTATTATGGATACTTAAGGCTCACTCGTGGTGTCAGGAATGACACAGTGCACACCTATGTGCCTAAGATCAGTTGGAAAAGCAAATCACTGCCAACACTGAAAGATGCTGTGTGCCCTTTCCCCCCGGAGGGATGCAGGAAATTGCCCATCTCCACTCTAGTGTTGCCCATCTCCACTCTAGTATTTTCCTTGTAGACACGTGTATATGAGCAATGCATATTTATATAGGTATGCTTTGAAAGGCCAGGAATTGAGAAACGCATCTGGATCCATGTTGTATGTGAAAGAAAGAGCAATTGAGATCAGTGAAATAGTGTTCAGGCCCCTCTGCCCATGAGCTTTTCACACTGTCTGGCAATTGTTAGTTTAATGCTCTATGGTGGGTTGTTCATGGACAGGCACTGTCATAGTCATCAAGAGATGCTAGCAGATATAAGGAAAGCACTCAAAAAAACTGTGGAATTAATGAAAAACAAAGAGGAAAGAGTAGGTTTTAACACCTACTGAAATAGGGGCTTTCGGTGGGGGGGGAAGTCTGTATTTTTTTATATGCAACTTATCATGATGATTAATGATGGTAGTAATGTAAAGAATGAACAGACCAAGGAAGTTTCTCCAACTCAGTTATGAGAGCGATTATTGAACACCATCTTTGGGTCAGGAAATGTGCTGAGTTCCAGAACAAAGAACAGCAAGCTGTAGACCTACTCATAAAAAGCAGAGCTCAGGCTTCCTGCCCAAGTTTGCCTAAAAAGGTCAACTTGGAAATGTTGCATGCTTGTTCTAAGATGGCCTTGCTCTCCAATGGGAAGACTGTTACTTCAAGCTTGTACACTTACAAATATTGAGAAAAAATAAACCATTGTTTGTGACATCTCAGTGTTTATATAATATGATTTATGCCTGAAGTTTGCTTAGGGAAAAGCTACTTGATATAATTGGAAGGCTCATTCCTGATGCCTGGGATTGCCTGGGATTATTTCTAACTAGTCCTCAGTATCCATAAACATAGTTATTGGCTAAGATCTAGGTCTAGGTCTCTTAGATATTTATGCCCCATCTTTCTAATTGTCTATTTGGAAAGTTAGGAGATTTGGGGAAGAAGTTGAGGTTAACTGTGGAGGGCCCCTATGTCCACGTCTAGACTATATTATGATCACCACCAGATGTCTAACTTCCACCCAGCACCATACAACGGATCCCCTTCTGTCTATTCACTAGCCCCCTTCCCCTCTCGTAACCACCAATTTGTTCTCTGTATCTAAGAGTTTGTTTGTTTATTTGTTTTTGCTTTGTTTGTTTTGTTTCTTCATCTTCCACATATGAGTGGAACCATATGGTGTTTGTCTTTTTCTATCTGACTTATTTCCCTAAGCAAAATACCCGATAGGTCCACTCCATCTTGGCACAAATGGCAAGATTTGATATTTTTTTATAATTGAGAATTATTCCATTCTGTGTATACCACATCTTTATCCATTCATGTGCCAATGGGCACTTTAGGTTGTTTCCAAATCTTGGCTATTGAAAATAGTTTTGCAATGAACATAATGATGCACATAACTTTTGTAATTAGTGCAAAAGCAGATATATTTTTGATTAAAGTGTCTATTTTGAAATTTTTTTGTTATCTTATTAAGGTGATTTTTGTTTACAAACACTGTATATGATTCAAAGAAATAGGTTCACACCTCCCCAGATGTATGTCACCACACAACACCTACTTCCAAGGCACACACAGTCCTCCACCACAGACCCCTGGGCCCCTTCCCTCTCCTTTTGTTCTCAGCCTCACCTCCCTCCCTCTCTAGTTGCCTTAATTCTGCAGTCATATTTCTAGGATTTATTGGGTTTAGTTTTGTCTGTTCCCTGGTTTTGTATCTCTATATTCCACATATGAGTGAAATCATCTGGTATGTGTCTTTCTCCTTCTTATTCACTTCACTTACCATAATCCCCACCAGTTTCATCTATGTTGTTGCAAATGGCAACAATTCATGCTTTTTAATGGCTGAGTAGTATTCCATTTTGTATATCTTTACTTTCCTAGTAGACATATCTTCTTAATTCACTGCGCTGTTGTTAGTTACAAATTACAAGTTATGGGTTGTTTCGACAATTTGGTTATTGTAAATAGTGTTGCATTGAACATAGAAGTGCATATAACTCTTTAAATTAGCACAAAATAAGATTTTAAAGGCCCAATTTAGAATCGAGTTCTCACTGAACTCCAGCTTTTGGGCTTAAAATCTGAAATCAGTTACATAAATTCCATTGTATACTTAAATGAACTGTTAAGGTTGTTTGAATTTATTCCTCTCCAATGTTTGTGGGTTAGCAAGTGAGCAAAGCCAGGACTCAGCCATGCAAGTACACAGAGGTATCAAGCCCTGACCAGCAGAAGTTCCCATCCATATAACTAACAAGTAAACCCAGGGATTGAAAATTAACTCTAGACTGGAAGGAACTATGTTAAGTGAAATAAGTCAGAAGGGGAAAGACAAATACCAGCAATCTCACTCAAATGTGGAAGATAAAGAAACAAAGCGAAGGGACAAAACTCAACTAAAACAAACCCTAGAAATCTGACTGCAAAATTGAGGCTACCTGAGGGAGAATGAAGGAGGTGGGGAAGAAAGGGGTGAGGGGCCCAATGGGCAGTATTGGAGGGCTATTTGTGCTTTGGTGGTAGGCGTGGTGTGATTAAAATCCATTTATAGAGGTGAGAAACTATACCACCAAAACACATACATTGTTGTAAACCAATATTGCCTCAATTTTAAAAAAATAAGGAATAATAGAAAAAAGAAAACCAACCATCAAAAAAAAGTTTTTCCAAAAAGTTAACATTTGAAACTCTGAATAATCCACTAGCTTTACCCTCGAGTCTTTGCACATTTCAAGGAATTCATTATAACAGCATTACTAAAGCATCTGGAAAATTTGTAAGTCAAACATGAAAGACATTCTCTGTTTTTACATTCCACACTTTAAAAATATCACCTGGGTTCAAAATTTGGTATGTCCTTCATTGATGAAGTTTGAAATGATATTAAAGCTCAAAATATTATCAAGCAATACAAAAATATTTTATGTTTTCCATCTTTGATAATTCACAAAATTTTAACCTATGTGATTGTTTTTATTTTATATCTCATGTATCATTCACTTGGCTACAGTAATAAGATTTTTCTGTAATTTTTGAGTACATTAGCTTCTTCATGTTTCTCAGTAGCTTCCTTTGTAGCCAGATTGTCCTGAATTTTATTGCATTCTTTGCTTGTCATCTCTGAAAACACTTTTTCTCAAGTCTCCATAATTCCCCCTTTACCTCAATTTCATATTTATGTCTAATCTTCTGCTCGGGAAGCACAGATGATGAATGAGCAAAGTCTGACAGGTCGATTGAGACACCATTTTCCTCCATCTGGGAGGGACAGCACTTCCTAGGTGCTGCCTACATGTGTGGGGGAGGGACAGGGAGGGCGGTGGGGAAGAATCAGCACACACAGCACCACCCCCACGCCATGAGGGCAGCAGTCACATCGGAGCCTTTGTTTTGCTGACCCCTTTGCACAGACATGGGTGCCTCCACTCTAATTTCATCCTGCAGGCGACTCATGACTGGACAGATTTCTTCCTACCTAGTGCCAGAGTCCTCTGAAATAGGGGAGCACCTGCCTCAAAGGCAGGAAGAGGAAACAATAACTGGTGATTATCCAATAGCTTGTCCTCAGTATTCTGAGTGTGAGGCAGCCAACAAAACAAAGTCAACTAAATGCTGTCTGCAAATAAAAAAGTTATCCCTCCAATGTTTGCAGAGAACAGGCTGCCTGAGAAGGGCCACATCTGTGTCTGTGGAACATCTCACAGATCCTGACAAATGTTTCCATTGTTTTTAGCCCTTTCACAAAGACTCAATTTAAGTTTGAAATTCTTGTTCCTGAAAGATGGGTTGGTCCTCTCACGAATAAAGACATAGCCTTGGGCTTGGCACTCTGGGCCTGTTGGTAGGAAGACAGGTCCTGCGTTCGCTTCTCTGGTCTGTGGTGTTTGAAATGAACTGCTTTGAGCTCTAGGGTCCTGGTGCCTGGTGGCTCTAGGTCTTTCTTCTGTTCCTGGCTGTATCAGAGGGCAGTGAGGTCATTCACTTTCAAACTAAAGTGCTTCTCATTCCAAGTCTCTTACGTTAGTGTCTTGTCACTATTACCTGCCCCTGGAGACACTGTCTGACATGATGTTAAGCCCTGCCTAGCTTCTTCTGCCTCTCCCTCTTTCAAGTCATTTAAAATTGAAAAGTCTGTCCTTGAGAAATCTAATGAATCAGTGTGTGGTTAGTTTAGCTCCGTATCAGGATTCGCTTCATTCTAGGTAGTCACACAACCCACCTCACACATGCTCTATTTTTCTCATTGTCTACAAAATTTGAATAGGGAGGAAATATTCATTACACAGGTTTAACTATATGCTACTTCTCATTAACAGTGAGGAAAAGGGTGTGGTGCAGCTGAATTTTCCAGAATCACATTACAGAGAGCTTCATGCATCAAATATCTCAGCACATCTAAAATTAAAAGGCCTGATGGAAAGAACTTGAAAATGAGATGAGATCTAGGCAGAGTGACAGACTGGCCAGCATGGCAGTTGGTCACACAGTGGGGATATAGAATCTTCTGGTTTCAGTATTTGGTGAAATGAAAGTCCTCTCTTAGAAAGGCAGCTTCATGAAAAAATAGGCAGCTTGCATGAAGCCGTACATAAAATGAGAGGAGGGTGAGCTTTCCCAGGGCTTGGGTCAAAGGTCAAGTGGTCAGTCAGCCAAACAGCGTCCACTCACATAGGAGCTTGGCAGCTTCCCAGACCTCTGTGCATGTTTCCAACATCCTCTTTTCAGACCTCCTTCCAGTCACAAGCACTTGCAGAAGCAGTTGTTTGATAAGAGCCAGCTGTGGGGAACTCAGGGAGGAAAAATGGACAGCTGGACGCCTGGGCAGCGGGTGATGGCAGGAGCAGCATGTCCTGGATTTCCTGGGGACCCTGTGCCTGGGGAGACCATGCAGTCTAGCACAGAAGGGCCAGTGAGTAACCCCATCTCAGGGCTCAAGAATGCCTTTGGAAAAACATGGCGTTTGGCCTTACTGGTGAAAGTCATAAAGCAGTCACCTGGCAAGCCAGTTCATTTCCAGCTGCCTGTCTGGACAGGGGGCTTCTTCAAGCATTGGGATGCAGGGGGTGGGTCCCTAAATTTTGAGTAGAGGCATGGATATGGTCCCTTATAAATGGAGACAAAAACCACTGCCGTGGGTGGGAAAGAATTGTGAAGGATTCCAAGCCTGCTTAAAACCTTTGCAAGAATAAAATGTTCTTGGGTTAAAACGAATACTATATAATGTTCCAAATAGAGTTTTAGGAAAGGGGAGTAACTAGTGAATGAATCATGAAGGCAGTGCTCTCTGGGGTCTACTATGACAGTAGTAAGTCAATAAAGATAAAGAGCTGTACATAAGCTACCAGTCATGATTTCAACCATATGAATGAGTTCAGAAGCCCTTACAACAATCATAGCTGCATACAGACAGGGGATTGGTTGATCTGATTGAAAGGAGAAAAGACACTCAGATCTGGGGTAATAAAAGAATTGGAAGCTTGGGGGATATAGAAGGAAATGACACATGTTGGGGGGGGGGGAGAGATGGGAGGAAGAGAGCTGTAGACAATCCCCCAATTTCCCTGGGAAGCTTGAAATTGAAAAAATGTCGACACGATATTTTTGTGAGTAACTTGGTATGAAGTGAGGGATTCAAGGGATTAAATAAGTCGACATTTTTTTTCTAATATTTTGATATTGTTGTTGGGACCGGGGAAACTTATGGTGCTTTAATGTCCCCAGTCTTGCCACTAACTTCAATAAGAATCATCCATCTGCTTCTTATTTGCCTCCTAAGAGGGTCTTCTGAGAAAACACAGCCCTATGGAAATGAACCTACTCAACCTGAAGTAACTCAGGCTCAAAGGTAAAGTGATATGTCATAAGTCACACAACTAGAAGAGTTAATTTAGACAACTAAAGGCATTGTTAGAAATCATCTAGTAATTTCTAAACAGGCCATCCTAGAAAATATTTCAGAAGAGCTCCCAGTAATGAAAATTCCAGAAAAGCTATAACAAGGGTGGCACTGAGAAAATAAATAAATAACAGTGCATGGGGAAGTTAAGAACAGGTGAGCAGATGCAGTGACGTGAGATGAAGGAGGCCATCTAACCTGGCTGAAATGCAAAACCGCCTTCTGCATAAAGAGAAGAAAAGCCACTGTCCTTTCAATGTAGAACTTTGTCTAGATCAAAGGAAATCATGGCTAGATCTGTGCACTCCATAATCTGAAAAGTGTGATCGAAGCACCAGCATTTAAAAAACAGGGCTGCACTTGAAAGTGTAAACCTAAAAGCTGACACAGAAACACATGATTCTCTAATCGGCTTGCAAATATTGCCAAAGAACTAGTTGTAGAAAATTACATATTCAAGGTTTGAGGTCAACCCCTAATATTTCCCATTGAGGATACAACAAATGGAAGATTATCTAGCACATGTTTAAATATTTAAGTTCTATGTCAACCTAACAAACTGTTAAATAGGCTTTACCTTTTAATCTTCAAATCAACCTGAGAAATAAATTTTGGATCTAAAATGCTCAGGTTCCTCAGCATCCGTGGTAGAATGTGATGGTGGAGGAATAACTTCCCAAATAGCTCCCCTGCTCTTTCTATTCCTAACCCTGCATTAGCAGGGTCAAAAGCTTCTATCACATTTGCATGGATGCCTGAGGCTGTAGCTCCAAGCCCTCCCCACACCACCTGTGAGTTGTTGCTGCTGTGAAAATAGCAACATTCTAGAGTGGGGGTGCCTATAAGGACAAGGTAAGAGGGGTACCAAACATCTTGGGAACATTCCTTCCTGTCCCAGTGCTTATGATCATTGACCTCAAAAAGATGCTTGGAATATATTATTAAGGAAAAAGGTATGTTTTAAAGTATACCATATGCAAAACAATGCATTTTTTGTTAAGAAAAAACCCATAGTAAAAACCCTAGAAATATATACACTAAAATTTATGTTCCTCTTTTTAATGAAGCTATTTCTATTATCAATATTATATTGTATCAAAATATTATACATCAAAAATAATTATTTCTTGATTGCTACTATAGTGTGACACTAAGATAAGAGAGAGAGAGAGAGGGAGAGGGAGAGAGACGTTAGATGACAGCGAGGGGGCAGAGAGAGAAGATATAGAGATGGATAGATGTAGATGATCAATGCTAGGTAAACAGATATAGAAGGGAGAAAGCAGAGACATAGAGAGAAGATAGAAGATAAGATAGGTAGTAGATAGTAGATAAAAAATTAAGCAATATATTGTATCTCAATGTGTGCTATGAGGGATACACAAATGATTGGATGGACATATCTGAGGAATATTCTCAAGAAGTGTTTATTGGTCAGTGGTAAGAGAGGTTGGGGGTTGGGGAAAGGGAAGAGTTAGATAGTCATTCTAGGTACCCTGATCTTATGACTAATGTGGATAACAAAAGAGAGCAGATTCATAAAACTGGTGGGTGGGAGAGCAAGATACCAGGAAAGACAAGCTCCATAGACAGGCAGGTCAGTGCAGACTAACAGGAGAGTGTTTGCAAAAAGTCTCAAACGCGAGGTGACAGCACATCGCACTGCGAGCACGTGTAGCCAGGAGAGGTCTAGGGACAGAGCAAATGAATGAGGCAGAGATGGGGTGCCCTAACACAGGCTAACATATCTGTTGAACACAGAGGTGAGGGGAGAGGAAAGGGGCCATCACTGTCCGTGGCTCCTGTCACCGTCCAGCCTGGCCAGGGGTTACCAGAGACAGTGGGGTGGAGCCTCATACCTGAAGCCAGAGATAATATAGGGCGAAGATCCTCACAGCAGGTCATGTTTGGGCTTGAGTCCTGTGGCAAAACAGCTTCCAAGCAGTATCTCAGTTGAAAGGAGAGAAAGGCAAGTCAGGGCTCTTATTAAAAAAAATATTTAAAATATGACAAACTAGGGTATACAATAATATCATTATCCCGCCACCCAGATTGGAATGAAAATTCCAGATAGAATTAATTGCCTTTGGCAACCTGATATCATTCCTCTCCTTCCCTCACTTTAGTAACAAGTATCCTCAAACAAGTGAATGCTCTCTGACCACGTTTTTCTACTTTTTTGTATAGTTAATATTGTTTGGAGTAATTTTTTAAAATTGGTATTGATTTAAATGATATTATTTTGCTATGTGCTTTCCCTCTGTTAACTTGGTATTACGGTTTTGAGCTTCATACATGATAAAGTATGTTGCTTTCATTCATTACCTTTCAATCCTGTGTAACATACATGGTATTCCGCTACAGAAATAGATTACATTATATTGATCCACTTAAATTTGATTGACATTTAGATTTTTCCTTTATTTTTGCTGACACCCACAATGCAAGAAAAAGCAGCTTCACACACCTTGCACTATAGATGTGTGAGTTTCTCTAGGCAGCACCATAAAGCAAGGCAGCAGGGGTAGGAGGGACACCATGTCAGTCACCAGTCATGGAATCAGTACACTCTTCTGCCCATAGTATAAGCATTCCCATTACTTGACATCACTGTCAGTACTTTTGACTATAAAATAATTCCTTGCTATGTAATTGACATTTCCTGGCTATTGGGGAGTAATCATATATTCATGTATTTATTGGCTAATCACTTTTTCCTTTTCTGTTTTGCTAATTCATAACCTTTGCCCTTCTTCTGATCTTTGTTGATTTATAAAGATTGTTTACATACACTGGTTCTAGTCTTTTCTGGTCACATAAACTGCACATCTTTCCCTAACTTGTCTTTTCAGTTAGTTTACATGCCTTTCATATAAAGCTTTTCACCTACTTGTAGTCAAGTACTCGTCTTTCCTTTTCTTTTTTGGGTATGTTGGTATCTCATTTAGTGCCATCTTTCCTAACCTGATGGCCTTAAAAATAGTTTTCCTTCAGTGTGCAATATCATTTCTGTTATATCTTGAGTTTCCTTATGTTTGAATCTGCCCTCAGATTCTGTTCTATTCCATTGATCTTTTTGTATATACTTTATATTTATTTTTGCAGGGCAAGTCTCCAAACTTTTTTCTTCTTGAACTTTTGTGTTAACTTCAGAAATATTTATGGAAACTGTTCACATTTTTCTGCTTCCTTTAAGGGTATGACAAGCATAAGTTAGAAATCTTTATCTTGCAAGGAACAAAAAGAACCTCTGACTATTTTATGCAAAAATAGGTCAGAAGCAAGACAGAGCCAGGGGACTAAACAGAAGGAAGTACAACCACAGAGCGGCTGGGACAATGGTGGTGGCGCCACCTCCTTAGTGGCTACCAAATGACCCTCTGGGCTATGATGGAACTAACTTTATAGACCTGGACTTTTGAACATTGGAGATTGCCCAACAAATAGTGGTTTTATTTGATATTATTGATGTTGAACCACTTCAATTTTCATAACTAACCAAAAGACATCATCAAGGATGAGTCTGTTTGACTTCTCCCCAATGGATCAGGTGGATAAACAGCAAATCTACATCAACTGTATCAAATGATTTTTCTATAGGCTCAAATACTTGCATGTTCAAATCACCTGGGAAGTTTCAAAACTTATTGATGCCCTTGACCCTCCTCAGACCAATGAAATCAGAAACTCCAGAGCTGGGGTCTGAACTTCAGTATTTCTTTAGGCCCTCTTATGTCCAGTGATGCTAAAAGAAGCAGGGCTGAGTGGTACCAAGTTAAAAGGAAGCAGTTAAGCTAAAACCAGTTGAAAGTGCAACTCCTCCATCTTCGATTGCACAACAGCACCATCATACTAAGTTCAAGAGTCATTGGCAGATTAAAGTGTATTTCAAAGTCACTGATAGAAGCAAAGACTGGTGAAAGGTCAACACATTCTTCAGAATCACTTAAATAATCTTGATGAGATGTACCAGCATCTAATAGTGTTTATAGTGAATAATGGTGCTTGCAAACAGCTTCTCTCAAGGGCAATATTAATTTTTTCAAGTTCTTATTACTGTGGGAGGGAAATCATATTTGAAAAGAATTCATTGAACCATAGATCTTTAATCTAAGGAAGATATTTTTATAAATTCTTTTTAAAAGACACAATATACCAAAATTTATGTTCGTTAGGAGGAAACCATATTGATAGTCTTAATTACAGTAAACAGTTTAGCAATTTCTATCACTTAGAACAAGCTTTGAGTAATTATGATGACAAATGAGTTGCTCCTGAGGCGTATTTTCTTCTCCAATTTTGAGGGATTTAATTCTTCAGATTGGTTGATGTTCTGGCTTTCAGAAGAGGAAATTCTAGAACCCATTCTAATGAGGTCTTTGGATGACTTTGGAGTATGTGACTTGCTCATTCACTAGAGATCTGCATGTCTTAATCTTTTTCTAAAAACTGTACTTAGATCAACATCCTCAGATGGATAGATGTTACTGATCCCAATATTCAAGCCAAGTAACCATTTCCATTACTAGTGGTATGCAGTAGATGTTAAATAACCAGCTTTAGGTGAGGGTGTTGGGATCCTGGTACATCATGATTTCCACACTATGACTATTCCCATCATGATTGATTTAATTTCAAGTTACCAAATTGAGGCCACTTAACTCAGGTTTGGTAGAAAAGCACACCACTGCATAATAATTTCACAGTACAATAGCCATAAGCAAACTTGGGAACATAGATAATAATGGACTATAAAAGAAGAGGAAGTGAGGAGTTTGAATGGTTGTTATGTCTGCTTTTAATAAACTTATTTAATTTAAATTTAGGTAGTTTACTCTTTAATAGACTTTGTTTTCCAGAAGCACTTTAAGTTCATAGAGGGTTGAGTGGAATGTAAAGAGGGCTCCCATATATCCTCTGCTCCCACACAGCACCCCCATTATCAACATCCTTACCAGAGTGGTACATTTACTACAATTGATGAAACTCCACTGACATATCATCATCACTCAAAATCCATAGTTCACATTAAGTTCACTCTTGGTGTTGTGAAAAAGCTATAATGACTTTTTTCATGATTATTGTTTTATATAAAATTGTTTCATGACCCTAAAAGTCCTCTGTGCTCTGTTTATTCATCTCTCCCGACCTAGCACTGGTAATCATTAATCTTTTTACAGTCTCCATACTTTTGCCTTTTCCAGAATGTCATATAGTTGGAATCATACTGCATTAGCCTTTTAAATTGGCTCCTTTCACTTAGTAATGTGCATTTGAGTTTGCTCCATGGCTTGTTAGCTCATTTCTTTTTGTTAATGAATAATATTCCATTGTCTGTATATTTTGCAGTTTATTTATCCAACTCAGCTCTTGAAGCACATGTTGGTGGCTTCCAAATTTTGGCTATACATATCTATGTGCAGGTTTTTGTATTGACATGCTTCAACTAATTTGGCTAAGTACCAAGGAGTGTGATTGCTGGGCATATAGTTTGTTTTTTAATCATGATAGAGTTTAATAATTGTCTTGGATAATTGCTGGAAGGGTTACAGCTTTCAGTAGCTGGAGTGAGCCAGCTTTGACACATCACTGAATTATAATTGTATTCCCACCCTTCCTCCCAGTTGTATTTAATAAAAATTCAAACTTGAGCATTTGGGTGATTCCAGCTGAAGTTTATGATAATGGTCTTTAAAAAATTGCTTTTGGATGTGTATATGTTTATTCTAGTGTTTTTACTAAATAAAATAATAAACAGGTTACGTCTTAGCTTTTCAACAAAAAGTCTAGGTTCATTCTTGCTCCCCAAAGTACTATGGACAGTATGTGATGAACTCCTGTGATCAGAGGTTTACAAATTTTTCACCAAGTGCTTGAATTCTGCAGAAGTGTCCATGGAGAACCAACCAAATTTCAGTGGAATATTCCTTCTCCCTTACCTCGGCCATCCACCCCTGGGTCTGTTCAACCAGAGATTCTCTACTTTTCGACTTGATATACAGGATTTCTGCACTTTTGCTTGAAGAAGGATTTCATTGCTTTAAAACATTTTGAAATTACTGCCCTGGAATTCAAACAATTAATGAAGGAATAAAATTTTCCCTTCTACCATTATTCATTGATTCATCAACCATACTGCTGAAACCATGCTTGTCTTTCAACTGGACAAAAATTGCTCTGAGAATCAGAATGTATTTAGAGAGGAAATGCCCCTGGCATCATAGTCCGAGTTACCCATCCCCACAGCAGTGAAAAGAAACGGAGAACCAATTATGAAATAGGCCAAGGTGCTGTCCACTTCCTCATAGTTATGAGGGGAATTATTTTAGATTCATCCCTGGGGCCCCCAATTAGCATTGTAAAGTTATGAATAGAAACAAGTGTCATCATGCTTTAGTTTTCTCTTTGATTCGATCAGTTCTTCCTGGAGGAAGATCCATTAAAATGTAGCTTTTGTAACTAAGACATCATACAGTCTAAGTCTTGGGAGAGTCATTTGTAGTCTCCTTAGTCAAGACTCCCATAATTTATACTCTTTAGTACAGAATTTTTCCTTTACTGTCATTGATCACAGATATTATATATTTACATTATGTTTATAATTATTTGGTAAGAACTGTTTATCATAAAGCACTCTGGAAGACTCAGAATGGAAGCAGTACAGACACAAGGCATGTGCCTCGAGGGATCCTACTTTGATTGTAATCACACCTTTTGCCAACTTCTTAGCTCTCATGACAAAATCATGACATGTGACAACACTTTACAGCTCTGCCCTGGGGGGGAAGAGTCCATTTTTTCAGTTCTGCTTTAAAAGTAAATTAGAGGAAAGTTTGCTCACACATTCTTCTTGCTTTTGAAGCAAGCTTCTGGATCAAATTATACATTTCCTTGGTTTTTTTCTTTGTTGTTGTTGTTCCCTTCCTTCATTTGTTCATAGGGAGAAACTGCAGCCGAGTAAGGCCTGGTAACTACTACATTCTTCGATTTCATATTAGACTTACAGCTGCCTTGTGAAGATTATATAAATTGTATGCTCTGAAAGGAGGCACATCAGATGTCTTTGAAGGAACAATACCATTCCAGAAACTCTTCCTTACCCTTAGGGGCATATCATTGATTTTTGGAAATGATCAGTGATCCCAAATTGTATTCCAAAGGTCTTAGAAGGTTTGAGACAACTTTGGAGTGCATCTGAGTCCTTGCATTTTATAAGTGAGAAACCCAAAACCCGCAGGGGCCAACCAGCCTGAGGACTCCACACAGCTCCAAGGGCAGAGTTAAGCAAGGGCCTGTGGGCCCCTTTGGGCCCGGAGGGGTTATTTTCAGTTTTGCTTTGTTTAGTCTTATCTTCCTGAAACTGTCAGGCAGGGCAAGTCATAAAATTGAACTGGGCTGGTTTCCTGGTTGGAAAGCTGTCTTGCTTGCAGCATGACACACTGACAGGAGGGTTTCCTCTAATCCTCATTAAGAAAAAATGAAAGAAGAATGACAAGAGATCAGTTAACAGAATTCTACATAGTAAAGACTAGCTGAAGTTACCCAAATCCTGAAAGGTGGAACACAGCAGCCCATAGTACCTCTAGGAATGAGACAGCTGGCTCAGATGGTACAGAATGTGGAATTCTGCTGGAAATGGACGTTTCTTTACCTTGAGCCAGGAACTCTGGGGGCTCAGCTGCCCCAGACCTGACTGTGGTGCCCGCCCCAGGGTGAGGCATTTTGCACCTGAGAGGGGAGGTAATGGGTAGGCAAAATGTCCAATAACAAACACATGGGCTTTTGCAAACTCCAGCAAATAACAAACAGCCCTTGCCTGGTTTGCTGACAGGTTTATTTCTGAGGAAGTTAAATGCAGGGCTGGCTCTAGGCAAAATTATAAAGTAGGTTAAGCCTGCTTCTAGCACATTCTCCTCTTCCCCATTAGCAGCGCCTGTCCCAGCTGCTTGGCAGGCTCTTGCTTCTGGGTGCAGGCTCCAGGCCTGTCCTTTCCTTCCCTGTCAGCAGCTTTACATTCCTGATCTCTTGGCCCAGGCAGCCCGTCCTCCTTCCTTCAAGCCTAGTTTCTTAGTATCATGCATTGGTGACTTGTATCATGCATTGGTGATTGTTAATGGATTAGTTTCTCCACTTCTTCCCAGGTAATGGGCTTTGCTTTAATGGCGGCTGTCTGGAGATAACTTAATTGGATCATTCAGAGGCTGGAAATTTCCAGGTGACAGCACACCCAAAGGGGGACGTGGGGCTGGGCCTCTGACCTCTGAGTGGCTGTTGGTTACTTAGTCCATCTCTGACTGAGGGACTGAAAAAGCCACCGATGAGGAGGCATCTAGAAAGCCTTTGATGAGGTTTTCCCTGGTTCGGGGTTCTAAGAATTACTTCTTATGGATCTGCTTTTTTTTACAGCCTCCAACGTGCAAAATAAATGCTAACAATGGCTGACTGAATTCTGCTGTCATAGCCAGGATGTACACACCATGTCCTTCCACACAGTTAGTCTTACAGGACACAGGTTCCTGGGGGGTTGCCCCAGCCCTGAACCACCCAGATTAGGAATTAGACACCTGCTCTGATGACAAGGTCTGTAACAGAGTGTTCCCCAGGGAAAGGGGAGGTTCCAGGTTCCCTGCCTCACCCCACCCAAGGAGCTGAGAGGGAAGAGGAGAAGCTGAAGAGAAGACTGGAAAAAGGAAGGAGATCAAGAAGACCTGGCGGAGGCACATGGGGCAGAGAGGCATGTGAAGAAGCTGTGTTTGCTTCTTGGCCTTGGACTTATGCCAGGGAATTGGGACATGAAGGGAGACGCTTGAAATAGACATGGGTGAGAGACCTGTGAGGTTAACATTATGGACAAAATGTGATGAACTCCTGTGATCAGAGGTTTACAAATTGTTCACCATGTGCCTGAATTCTTTAGTAGTCTTTATCTTGATTTTTAATTTTGCTCGTTTTGTTCCAGACGCACCTGGCCCCTTCCACCCCTTTCCTATGGGTCCTCACCAGAAGGTGCCTTAGACTTACGGCAAGATTTTGGACCTCAGTGGCCCTGCTTTGGGCCAACCCTGTTTGGTTGTACATTTACACATAAGGAGATGGGCAACGTTGGTTGTTTTGTGTGAAAACTAATTCATCTATTCTTTCCCTTCTCTTCTCTTTTTGGACACTAATTGTGTTAAAGTTCCTTTTCATTAAAGGTCTTACACACCAGAGTATGTTTTGTCTTGGTGTGACAGATGATGGAATGTATTTAGAGCAGACAGGTTTGGGAATCCTGGGGTGCCCCCTACCCTGCCCGGTAACAATCTTAGTTCTCTAACAGCAGCATGATGGGCAAGTTCTGGACAATTCTGTGTTGCTCTTCCACTTTTTCCTTCTTGCATGTCTTTCTTGGTCCCCGAATTTTTTTTTTTTTTAAGGAAGCGTGTTACCAGACTCAGAACTCTTGTTCACCGTCACGTTGCATTTTTACTGTAAACCACTTTCACTGTTTCTATACTGTGGTTTCAGTGAAGGTGACATTGTGAGAAACACTTTTTAACTAATATCTGTGGGAAGGAGGGACCATGGACCCGTGTCCAAAGTGTGCCCTGGTGGGATAGTCCTGCAGGCATCGCTGCACAGCTACTTGTGCTGTGCAGAGCCAGAGCCAGAGCCCTGGAAATACTTCCAGTTACGTTTTTACTCCCATGTGCTTGTGGACTTGAATTCCACACTCTCTCCCACCGGCTCTACTGAGTCAAAGGCTGTTAACACCTGGAGTGGGGCTCTATGTTTTTGACTGTAGGCTGGTGTTGGGGGAGAGGTAGCCCAACCAGAAGGGGCTTATTGGGATCCTGCCTTTCCCCCCAGTTTGCTGACCCTGTGCAGTGTCTTCCCAGGACAATGCCAGCAGCAGCTTAAAGGACTCGGACAGTGATGAAGGGGTCCATGAAATTTTAGGGAGGATGAAAATGATCCTGGGAGACAACACCCCCACATTCCAAGGCTAGAAAATCATTTCCTTTCCAGGGATGGCAACCTGAAGCCTGGGCCCTTGGGTTGTTGCGAGATGGATGGTGGCAGCCCCCAAAGGCACGATTCACCCAGACAGTGCCTGCTCCCTCCCTACTCCCTGCACGAATACTCACAGCCCCTCCGGAGGAGAATATTTCCTTTTCTGCAGAGCTCTGTAATTTTCTCTTGATAAACCAACTTCACAGAAGCCAGATAGGTGTCCTTGCAGGCCATCCACTCACACATGCACAAATAGTCACAAGACTTCATTTTAGCAGCAACCAGAATAATAGCTGAAGCATCCAGGAACAATTTTGAGGAGTGTCTGTGAATGATAATTAAATGTGAGTGCCTCCCACGCCAAAGACAGCTTCCTTAGCAGTGACAGCTTCGAATGCAATGTTAGCAATGCCTTTTATGACTTCTTCAGTGCCCTTGAGGCCTGGGACACTGTCAGAGCCCTATGCCTAGTACTCAAGAATGGACTTTCATACACTAGTCACTTATGCCATGAGTGCTCCCCATTGAGGGAAGTAGTTTCCAATGCCCCAGAAGAGGGACTTTGGCAAAGTCAGATGAGGGCTCAGTGGGAGGCTAAAGCTTTCCAGTTCAATGGAAAAGTCATAATTTCTTTCCAGACTTCTTTTTGGATGGGGGTTGCTCTTATGCCTCAGTCCTCTCTTCAGGTCCCTTCAAGACAAGAACAAGCTTTTATGCTCATGACACTCTGGGAAATATGACTGCTGTGGCCTTGGCTATGGCCCCTGGGGCCCTTCTGAAGATGCTCAGTCTCCTGTCCGAGCTCCGTCTCTGGAGGGCTTCATTGATAAGCCCGCTGCGCACACTCTGTAGCCGCTTCCAGTGCTACTTGGGCTCCACAGATAATAAGGATTCTGGTCCATTCGACTTGGGGCAATTTCCATCAAAAAGGAAAGGGGCCATATGGTAAGCTTATAAATCTCAGACTGCATTTGTTCCAGGTGGACAGTAACACCATCCTTGCTGTGGGCCAGTTGTGGACTGAGAAGGGCAGATTCCCAGGAATCAGGCAGAACTTCTGGGAGCCTAGAACACGTAAAGGCCAGGTGCAACTCAGCAGCTGGCCCTGTGGGTGGGCATGGCAAGATCATGGATAAACCTGGTTTTGAGGCTGGACTCTACACCTTATGAACTGTGCAAGCAATCCTGAGTGTTAGTTCCTCACTGTGCAAAAGGGACACAATCCACACACAAAGACACACACATACACTCACATCACATGTAAACCACATACACATACTGAACTCTACACACCCTACTACTCATATACACTACCTACCACATACTACATACCATATACCACATATGTGCTGAACACTACACACTATATGCACCCCACAAACCACACACACTATATGCCACACACACTACAAACATTCCACAGACACTGTACTACATGCTACATGCAAATCACACACCACTAAACATGCACATACTAAACAATGCATGCCCTACATGATACACACACACAAAGGTTGCTGTGAGAGTCCATGAAGTTAATGAAACAATGTGTAGCATATGGAGGAAATCTGATGCTTCTTGTTTCCTATTCAAACAATAAAATAACAATATATATTTTTTAATTGAAAGAGAATAATAGCACTGGTCTTTTAGGATACTTGACCGTAAGCTTTAACCTGGATATGACTTTTATCACTTAAACTATTCTTTGGCAAAAGAAAACCCATAGCAGAATCACTGACAGACATTAACTTTTTTTGGCATGTCAGGTGCTATTATTGTAAACTGTATAATAAACCATGAAAATACAACTGGGAATAAAGTGAGGTGACTGTCAAAACCAAAGGGGTGTGTGTATTTTTAGTGCCTGTGACAGCTTTCATCTGTGGGTCCCATAATGCCCTTATAACTGTTTACCTGTTACCTATGTTTCTCTATGAAACAGTTGTCGGTATCATTTCATCGGCTGAAGAGGTGGACTGAGGTCATCACAGCTTGTGCCCCTGGATTTCTCTATTCAAACAAATCAACCTGCACAAGGAACAGACATAAGTACATCTATAAGTTTCTCAGTTAAGTGTATATGGAACCCTCTGGGATTCTGACATTCCTTCTGTTTCTTTGGCTTATGTTGCTGACATTATTGCTGTTTATCCAATGGCCTTTCCTCTGCCCCTTCTTTAGTGCTGGTGAAATGGCCCCCCATTGCAGAGGCTGAGGATACTGGCTGGTCACATTCCTAGCTTCTCTTGCAGCTATGTCAGGACATGAGAGTCAGTCAAGGCCTATACATAAGAGGGTACATCTGCTAACCCCCCCAAGAAAACACAGCAGTTGGGAAGAACTTCTTTCCTGCCTTCTGGTGGACTTGTTTGAAGACATGCCTGGGCTTGTAGTTGACACTTTTTGTCCTCAGAAAAAAGGTGTCAGTGAGAACAAAAGCCAGCCTTAGGCAGCAGACCTCTGGTCTCCAGAACTTTTGTTATGTGAGAAGATAACAAACTTTATTTTTTTAGGACCATGAAAATGGAATATTCTGTTAATGGCTGAAATCTTCTAGATGGCATCAAAACGGTTCTATTTTATGAATTGGGGTTGTGTTTTATACTTTCTTATATCTTCAGATAAAAGTCTGTGAAGACATTGGCTTTATAGACCCATAATGTTGACATCTGTGCAGGGTGGGGGAAGAGGTTTGATATAAACAGTTAATGACTGTAATCTACACAGTGGTAAATGTTTCTTTCCCAACATTCAGTCTCCATTCTTGTCATCCACTCTGGTTGTTTTAAATAACCTCACCCTTTTCTCTGAAATGAGGCATTACATCTAGGAATTCACCAATGGCTGCATTGTTTCATTCATCAAGCATATATTAAATGCCTATAAAATACCAGGCCATAGTCAAGATGCCAGGGACGCAAAGAAGAACGAGTCAGAACCATTGCCCTCAGGGACTCACAAGTTGGTGGAGAGACTGGGCAACAAATAAATGCCCTGGCTAACCAGCAGGCTCATACCAGTCACAGTCTTGGGAGAAAGCAGGCAGCACAATCAGTGAGTTTAATTAAGCAACTGTCCAGAGTGTAGATGGGTTTCGTGGGACCAACGAGAGGTGGTGACTAGTGTCTGTGGGAGCTGTCGCTACCCTTAGATCTGAGGAACCAAGGGAGGGCGTGGGTAGTGGGGCCCAGAGTAAGCGCAGCTGCAATGCCTGCTCCCGTCCACCTGCCTTCTGCAGACCCAAGAACCTCATCGAAAGTCAAAGGTCAAGAAGTCAAGCAAAGAGTCAGCAAAGGTTAAATTTCCAGGGCACCAAGGACAGGGAAAGGCAAAAAATGAGGGAGAGGCCGGGCAAATGGAAATAACCCATTTATTAGACTTGGTTTTGTCTCATAATTCCTACTTCTGTTGATACTGACAATGCTAATTACCTATTTCGATTCTTCTAAAGTGAGCACTGTTTTGTACTTTCATTTTTCAGGGAACCCTATCTCACGCCTTGTTAGAAAAGAACAGAAAAACCATTTGAATCGTAGAGACTATATAACTGCATATACATCATCAAGACAAGTGTAATTAAAAATTCACAATGTTCTGTGTGTGCAGCAGGCCTGAGGGGAAAATGGTGAGGATTAAAGAGATTTCATCAACTGCGTGTGCATGGAAATGAAGCGGGACTCCTAGGATGGAAGTGTGGGGCAGAAGGCTAGGGGTGCACTTAACCCGTCTTGGCCTAGCTCAGGGATTTGGGCAGGACACACCAAAGAACAGCAAGCCTCACTTTACTCAGATCAACATTCTGAGGAATAAGAACACTTAACTTTAATGAACTCAAATTTCCTTAATCAAATTCATAATTAATTCTCATGCTATCCGAGCTCACATTGAAATCTTTATTCATTAATTCAAATTATTATCCATATGTCCCATCCTGGAAATATATTCATATACTTTTCGTTTTTGTTTTTTCTTTTTTTACAGCAACATAGTAGTAGTGCGATTGGAGAGCAGTTGTTTTCTGCACAGAGTGCCAAGTTCTCAAGAACAAGATCCTGCGTATCTCTCTATGGACGAAGGCATCACTGAAAGTTCCCATCTGCCCAGAGCCCCGGCTCCCCAGTGCCTCTCACCGTGAATTACTGTCCTATTTCTCTGCCCTTACCGTGGCTCTATGGACTGCTCTTGCAGCTCAATGTTCTCACCTTTTCCTAACTTATTTGTGTATTTTTTCCATGAAAATTATGTATGTACATATTTTAAAGTTGCACTGTTCTACAAGGATTTTTATAATAAACAGCAGCCTCTCCTTACCATTTCCTCTTCCCAGAGGCAACCCACTAGCTACAAGTTCACCACCTTCTTTTGCTATATTTTCATAGCAAAACAACATCACCACACAACATCACCTATCTCCACACAACATAGTTATGTTCTTCCATTTGAGGCACTGTCCATGGGCCTACTTTTATGGAGGATGACAAGTTTATTCTCACACAACCCCTTCCCCACTGCACCCCTTCCCCATTCAGTCACATTTCTTGTCTTCTCATCCTCTCGGTATCAGTGTAGTAGCAACACAGTCTGGTTACAGCAGGATTCAGTGTTTATATGATTATGCTTCTAAATGCTAGTCACAGCTGAGTCACAGTATACTATGATTATTTTTTCTTTTTTTCACAATATTATGTTTCTTTTTCTTTCTTACACAATGTTTTGTTTTCCCCAGGGCTTATTGTTGTATTGTGTGAGTGCGTATGATGTCGTTTTAGAGTCAATGGATTTGAGAGCAGAGCGGGGTCCTTGGGTTCACTCTAGGAAAGGCTTCACCAGAGCTCCCTTCGGCAGCACGTGACAAGTTTCTCCAAGAGACAGAGACTCAGTTATACTTAAAGAACAGGTTTATAGGACAAGGACGTAAAGGACACTTGCACAGACACAAATGGACAGGAAGAGCTGCCCCTCTGAGGGGGCAGGTTTGCTAAGAGAGGCCTGCATGATGCAGGTCACAGGCAGACAGGCAGGCCGCTGCCCTGCAGAGTGACAGAGTTGGTAAAGGAAAGCACCTGCATAGGCACAGGTGGGCGGAGAAAATGGCTGCCCCGAATTCTTGCACGGATGGCACTGATATAGCCTTCTTTCAGTTGGGAGGGGCTCATCTTTGAGGATGGCATTCTGTTTACTGGCTAACTAGAATTAGAAAAGAGACCCGAGATTCTACAATGGGCTCAATCTCCATGTCTTTGCCCCTGGCCTGCCTTCTATCTCCTACCTATGCTTTGTAACTTAGGAGCTGGCACTTAGGGATTGTGCTAATGGTTATGTTGATTTCTTCTACCCCCACTTTCTTGTGTGGGTCTAATTCTAATCTTATTTGGCGTTATATCTCCTCCATCACATATACACGCACGTACTCATGTGTATCTATATGTGTTACATTTTCTTTATTTCTTACTACCATAACTTAAACTTTACCAACTCTAGTTATGTAATGTCCTCTTACTGTATTCAAATAATTGAGAACATTTATCCATTGGTTCCTGAGGAACTGTCTCCATAATATTTTTGTTTTCCATATTCTATTTCTTCCTATTCTGTGGTTCACTTTTGTGTGTTAAAGAGTGACTCAAAAACACTTCCAGAGACAGGCAAGCAGTTCACAGAGAAAGAATCCAGAATCAGAATGACATTAATTTGACATCTTTTTAGGAGACAGTAAAGCAGCTTCCTAAGTACATACTTCCTGAGGAAAACTTCTCAAAATCTTGTATGTGCTAACAGATTTTTTTCTATCCTTCCATTTAGTTGATTTTCTAATTGGGGACAGAATTCTAGGGTAGAAATTATTCTCCTCAGAATTTTGAATGCATAGACTTATCATGGAGCTTGTGCGTGAAAGGAAGGGGGTCCCATACGGCCCACGAGGATTACTCAGTTTTTGTCACTGCCAGTTGGGGGCTTTTTTCCTTCCATCCACTAAATCAGGTGCCACTTTTCTATCCTATTTCCACCTTCCTGTATCTTCTTTAATTTCTTTGTGGGTTTATGACTTTTAAAAATCCATTATAGTCGTTTTTAAGGAGGAGACATTGAGGAGGGGATGGATCTAATGTTTACATTAGTCCAGTGTTAAAACTTTCTTTGTAGCCAAATTTAAGGAGACGCCAAAAACTTAGTCACCAATACAAATAAATATTTAATGCAATGTTTTAATAAATGAAAATGAATGCAGAAAATCCACAATGAGAAAAGTGTCACAAAAAGACAAGACCAGTATGACTAATTTTTCCTTGAACATTTATCATGCTCCAATAAGGCTCAGCATGGCACTGGGGAGATTTATTTCCTTTAACCATTTGTGGTAGTCTTGACCTTTGTACTTTTCATGACCACCATAGATGATAAATGTTACCAGAAACTGCAAATTCTATGCTCATTGTCCATCAGTTACTTGACCATCCAAGGAGTAAGGGTGAAATCTAGTCTGGTCTGAAGCATTTTCATGTGATGCTCCACTAGTGTTTGACAGACAGATTCAACCATTGCTGATGGGCATGTCTATGTGTCCTCTAAGTGGGATCTCTTTCATCATAACAAGCACCTCTTTGAAAGAATTTGGCGAGTTAAAAGGCATGAGCAAATGTCAGCAAAACAGGAGGAAGACCTGAAACTAGCATTTTCGCTCTTCGGAACATACAGTGTGTGTTTCAGGCTTTAGTCAACAGTAAGGCAGCCTCCACCCCCAGCTGAAAAGCAACATAAAGTTTTCAGTCAGAATTTATGTCAGGAATTTTCTCACGATGTCTCAACCTTAGTATTTTAGTGTAATCCACTTTAGGCTGAACTCAGACACCTCAGCTTTTGTTTGAAAATTGCTGAGCCATCCAAATCCTCCTTCTCCTTCCTTAACCTTGAGGTCATTTGATCACACATTCTGAATTGGGTTCCGCGCTGAGCAACAACCAACTCCTAAGAGCTCAGGAAACCCTATTATCTGATATTTGCCGTTTCTTTTTCCTTTAAAAAAAATGATTCTCCATCAAACAAATTGTGCTTCAGTCTTCCTCCTGATGGCCACATTCCTGAACACTCTTCAACAGATGCACTCTGGACCCACTGTAAAGGCCTGGCCCTCTGGAGGGACTTTCCCAAAACCTTCCTACCTAACCTAATTGTGCTATTTTCAAAAGTAGGGGTGCTGTTCCCTTAGGGATATTATAAAGGCAGACCCAGGTTTCTACCTGTACTTTGAGACCAAGAGGAAAGGCACTTAATTTCAAGGTAAAATTATTAACTTTTATTAGAAACACATTGTGCCATTACAATGGTCCCTTGAAAAAATATGGAGCCCCTGACTGACAATTCTGTTTTCGGAAGAAGCTGGTAACCTACTTTTACTTAGCTTTTGGAAGGGTGAGTGGGTGAGAGTGTGTGTGTGTGTGTGTGTGTGTGTGTGTGTGTGTGTGTGTGTGTGCCTATGCGCACTCACTTCACCAACAACAGTGAATTCTATTTGTAAGATGCCAGGAAAGAACAAGGTGTCATTATGAAGGAAAGCATTACCTCACAGCTCAGAGACTCAGTTGAGACCACACCTGGAGTACTTTGTTTCAGGAAGCTTAGTTGCAGGAAGATGAGGTGAGGACTGGAGGGAAGCCAAGGGAACAGAAGAATGATAAAGAGATACAGGAAATTAAAGCTGTCAGAACGCGGAAAAACATCTCAAGAAAGGGACTATCCCCATCTTTAACAATTTGTCATTATTTAGCTAGAGTCTAAACTGCATAAGTCCCCACATTTTAAAGAATTCGAAGGTGAATAAAATCTAGTTCCTTCCCTCAGAGCTCCTAAAATATAAAAAAAAAAACGTGCCAGAGTAGCTATAAAACACAAACAACTCCCCTTCTAGGCATTGTGCATACTGAGGAGCCTGTTGCTTCATCAGAAATATTGATTAATTTCCTGAGCTCGTGTAACATAAACATGGCATCATCAAATTAGATAAATAGGTATTAAACAAGCAAGCACTTCTACCAACAAAAGACTATAATTGAAAAACAAAGCAAAGTCTAATACAAAGTGGTATTGTGCTTCCAGTCTCCTGGAGGTGGTACCAGGAAATACAAGAACCCTAAATATGATCAAAGAGGAGTGCCAAGCAAAATTGCATCCCTAAGCAAAATCCCTTCTAAGATTCAGAAACAATAATAAACATAATCATGGGATTAGAAATGACAATGCCCATGGGAAAAATATTTATTTGTGGTCTACAAGACAATAAAGGAAATAGACTGAGGTAATGAAGTTGTGTTGTCTTAAGTGTTGTGCTGGGTGGCTCTACCAATTCCTATGGTTACTGTAACAAATTACTAAAAATTTAGTGGCTTGAAACAACACAAATGTATTATTTCAATAAATAAAAAATCTAACAGAGGTCTCATGGGTTAAAATTAAGGTGTGGAGGGGCCTCCCTGGTGGCACAACGGGTTAAGTCACAGCACTATGAAGCTATAGGCAGCCACTGCAACACAAGTTCGATCCCCAGCCAGGGAACATCCCACATGGCACAGCAGACCTCTCCTGCCTCACCTGCTGCTCCCCTCAACAGTGTATTTCAGTCGATCTGCCCGTTCTGCTCCCCAATCTGTCTCTGGTGAATTCTCTCACCACCCACACCTCTGGCCTATACCCCAGTTCTTGTATGAATAAATAAATCTTTTAAAAAATTACGGTGTGGTCAGGGTTGAGCCCCTGCTGAAAATCCTAGGGGAGAAGCGGTTTCTTGATTGTTCTAGCTTCTAGAGAATATTGATTTTCCTTGACTCATGGTCCTCCATCTTCAAAGCCACCAGGGGAAGGCGATACCATCTTACATTGCAAGGTGCTGACCTACTACTTTGCTTCCCTCTCCACTTCCAAGGAACCCTGTAATTACATTGGTCCCACATACAAAATACAGGATAATCCAGTTGATTAGTAACTTTAATCCTTTTTATTATGTGTTGAATTGTGTCCCTCCCCCAAAATGATTTGTTGAAGTTGTAATCCCTAGTACCTCAGCATGTGACTTTGTTTGGAAATAGGGTCATTGCAAATGTAATTAGTTAAGATGAGGTTGTCTTTGAGTAGGGTGGGCTGCTAATTCAAAATCACAGGTGTCCTTATAAGAAGATGGTTATGTGAAGACAGACATGCAGGAGAATACCAGGTAGCATTGGAAGCAGAGATTGCAGTGATGTATCTGTAAGACAAGGGACCCCTGGAGCTATCAGAAATTAGAAGAGGCAAGGAAGGATCCTTCCCTAGAGGCTTTAAAGGAAACATGACCTTGCCAACATCTTGATTTTAGCAGTCTAGTCTCCAAAATTGCAAGAAAATACATTTCTGTTGTTTTGCATCATCAATCATGTGATGTTTTGTTACAGCAGCCCCCAGAGACTAATACACCATGGAAGTTGGTATAGTCAGAGGTTGCAGGGAAGATGTGAACATCTTGTAGGGATGGGGGTAGGTGAATATTATTCTGCTTACCACAGTGGCCTTCATGGAATTTTACATTTGGCAATTTTCACTGAGAAGGATTGGTAGGAGTACAAGGGTGTTTGGAGATAATCCTCCAAAGGTCTGTCAAGTTCTGTACATCTTGAGAGCAGAGATATATGGTGCCTTTATTCCAGACTGTATCTTTAAGACTGATGTATAGCAAGTAGCCTTGAAATATGGAGCTAGGGTCTATTCTTGGAGCAAAGGTATTTTTACTATCAATGTACTAGAGAAATGTCTCCCTTTGGGGCAATAGTCAGGCAGGCTTACTATCCATTATAAAAGATTCACCCTAATGTGGGGTGCCCTGGCCCTCAGCATCACCCTGTGGGAATCAGATCTTGGGGGATTGGCTACTACTGTGTAAACTGTCCTTTGTCTCTGAGCCAGGAGTTTCATGTCTTCTGCCAGCATCTGTGAACATGCAAGCTAACAGCTTAGCTTTCAAGTAGGATCAGGATCAGGTCCTTCAGTTTTAGAAAAAGGGAAACTTGGAAGGTAAAATGAAATGTTGGAGAAGCTGTGCTGAGTTGTCACTGAACAATTCAACCACAGGTCCAACCTCCCAGGACTCAGCCCCCCTGCTCTGGCATCTTCTAGTGATTCTCCGAGGGAGGTCTCTGGACTTGCAGCATCAGTATCACTTGGAACCCTGTTAGCAGAGCAGATTCTTGGGGCACAGCCCAGACTCACTGAATGAGAAACTTGGGGTGGGGCTTAGCCAACAGCCCTTGGGGGATGCTGATGCACAGTTTGGGAAACACTAGGCTGCCTGTGATCAGCACCCCAGCCACAGGTCCTGTGCGTGCACACATGAGCAATTTGTAGGGACCCTGAAATCCAGGGTGGGAGTGAGGACAGGAGAGATACATTGCCTGTCTGCTCTCTATGACCCTACTCCTCATCAGCGCTTCAGTGGGAGAGACTGGGGTTTTCTGCATTTTCCACAGAGCCTTCTCTATCTTTCCCCCTCAAGAGAATAGGATCTTTTACTTGAAGATCATGCGGAAAGCATGCTGTGAGAGTCAGCCAACTTTAGCAGCCATTCTCAAGAAGACCTACTGGACCTGTCCACCAGACTGCCCCCCAGAAAAGGAGGGTCAGATTAAGATGGGAGAACACTGAGAGTAAAGGATTCCCGGGTCCTTTGCCCAAAGCAGAAAAACCACTCAAGGGAGGAGAGCTGCAGATGTACCTGGCTGAGCCCTCACAGGTCGAGGGCACCTGTGCTTGGCTGAGAAGGAAATGTGACTCCTGGAAGTGGCAGCAAGATTCCATGAGAACAAAAGCAAAGAGCAGTCTCTCTTACCAAAGGAGCAAGATGTTCTGTGAACAAAATTCCTGCTTGCAAGTCAGTCTGCAGGAGTCATTTAAGGGCTTTCAGAGGACCCAGAGAGACAGGCAACCTCAAAAATGCAAGGGGAAAATGACAAGTCAGAACCCCAAGTGATGGATATAGTGTTTTTCATTTTCCTTTCCTTAGAAAAAAATTACCTTCAAAATACTCTTACATTCATCATTCCGAGTGAAAGATGAACAATATTACCAAAAAAAAAAAAAAAAGCATGTGGGAGGGAGGGGGACAACCCTGACAACAATCTTAAAGTTTTATTTCTAACCTTGTTTTGTTTTTTTTTTAACCTTCCCTACTGCCAGATAAATCACAACATCGCAAATATTCTATTCATTATACAGCAAGGTCTTTCAAATATGCTAGTTAATAAAATTCTGGATATAGCAACAGAAAGAACTTTGTAACCAAAACTAATTTATCCACACCCTTTTGGTAAATTATAATAATGGGTTTACAATGATTGTCTCTTGCTTTGAATGAGCCTACCAGCCCAAGAGACCAGTGCCATTCAATCTTCCTGGTGGCTCCTCCCAGCTCTGGGACTATGTCCTGGTTTTTATGGAGCCACACATTAAATCCTTTAGTCCTCTAGCTTCCCACAAGCAACCACAGACCACCTGATGATGCCCACTGGGTACATCTCACAGAGTATTTATAGCACATTTTATTAGTTTATTACCAGCGAACCTAAGAGTCCTCTTTGTGCATGAAAAGCTTTCATCCAGCTTAATTCTCAACTAGATTTTCGGCACCCTACCCATGTGTCCACCCTCAAAACTGTTTAATTTTGTGTGTTGCGATGATTCTTATTGCAAAAGCAAAAATCTAGGCCTTGCTACTAATATAAAGAAACCCATATCACATGGGTAAATTGGCTAAATGATGTTATTATGGGGGAGGATGGAACTAGACTTTTAGTGGTGAATATGATGCGTTATCTACAGATGCAAAATAATGAGGAACACTTGAAACCTATATAATGTTATAATCCAGTGTTACTTCAAAAAAAATTTTAGGGCCCTGATGTGCCCTGATGGCACAATGGGTTAAGCTCAGTGCTGTGGAGCTGTTGGGGGCTGCAGCTCGAGTTTGATGCCCGGCCGGGGAGATTTCCACATGGCGCAGCAGACCTCTCCTGCCTCGCCCGCTACTCCCCTCAGCAGTGTATTTCGGTTGATCTACCGATTCTGCTCCCCACTCTGTCTCTGGTGGAACCCTTTCACCACCCCACAGCTCTGGCCTACACCCCAGCTTGTATGCAATAACAAATAAATCTTTTTTTTAAAAAGATTTATTTATTTATGCACACAAGCTGGGGTACAGGCCAGAGGCGTGGGTTGGCAAGAGGGTTCACCAGAGACAGAGTGGGGAGCATAACAGGTAGATCAGAAATACACTGCTGAGGGGAGCAGCGGGCGAGGCAGGAGAGGTCTGCCGCACCATGTGGGAATCTCCCCGGCTGGGTGTCGAACTCGCGTCGCCGCTGCCGACAGCTCCACAGTGCAGTGCTTAACCGCTGCGCCACCGGGGAGGCCCAACAAATAAATCTTAAAAAAAATTTTTTAAAGGGAAAAAAAAAGACATATTTGGTATTAGGGGAGCCACAATACAGGATATGCATGTGGCTGGATGCAGCCCAGTCATCTAGAGGTGTAGACCTGGCACCCTACCTGTGGCATTAAGGCACAAGCCCCCCTGTTGCCAACACACTATGAGATTCAGGGCAGTGGCTCCGGAGGATGCTGTAAGCTGTGATGGGAGAGGAAAGACCTGGGCTAGGGAGTTAGGGAAGATGGAGACCCCCTTTATCTGTGCTTACGGTTGGGGATGGGTATCTGGGGCCAAGTCAGGCATCAAAACCACCCCACTTAAGAGAAAGTGACCCAAAGCCAGACAGTAGGTGTAAGTCAGCATGTGCTGAAGCCCTGGGGTAGGACGGGTGGATCAGAGGCGTGGAAGGGATCAGGGCTGGCTCACATGTGGGTGGAGACTACAAATAACAAGTGTTTCTGACTTGTCTTTCGGCTCATCCTGCTTACAGTCCCCACCCCCTGGTCAAATAGAGCCCAGAGCCTGGGCCTCCCACCAGGGAAGCCAGACCCCGCCGACCGTGCCTCCGTGACTGCGGCCTTGGGAGGCCCTGTCACCTCTGCTTCCCCACCTGGCAAGTCTGTGTTCAGGACTCGCTGAGGTTCTAGGCCCCCTCTAATAGTCCCTCTCTGGTGGTGTCTCACAGAGGACATCTCGGTCCTCAGGGTGCTAAGGTCTCCAGCACTAGTCTCCCGGGTGCATGGTCCAATGGACAAAATCTCCTGGCTCAAGTATTTCTGAAGCACTCTGCGTTAGACACGCATGGTTCACAGTGGCAATGAAAACTTCTCATCATCCCTGCTCCACTCCCTCACCCCTCCCACGGGCCCTTGTCCTCCCACATCCCCCGCAGCCCAAGGCCACAGGCCCTGGCCTCTCTGCCTGCTGGACTAGAAGGTGCAAATTATTTATGGAGGGTTAAAGAAAGGGCAGCAAGAAAGATTCTTATGCCACTGTTACCTTGTAACACTCCCATCTAGAATCATCCTTCTTGGCTGTTTTGCAACCATCCCAGGCCGGGTTGGTTCACTGTTGCTTCTGGAAACTTGAAGGAGAAGTTTGGAGCCCCTGGCATCATTTTCACAAGTCTTAGTGGTAAGCAGGGGAAACAAGTCAGCAGGGAGACAGCAACTTGAGCCTCCGGCAAATCTCTACACACTTTTTCTGGGCTTTCCCTGTTCTTCTCTCATGGCCTCCTCCTCCCATAGCCGTTCCGCGATAGCCGTCTTTCAGGTGCTCAGTGAGCTGCTCTTATACCGCTGACCTCTAGGCGCAGGTGTGCACACTTGCACATGCGCACACAAGCATGCTCAGGTGTCCATAATCAGGCATGAGTGCCCCACACCCACACGCCCTCTATGTTAACAAGATCAAGGCCACAGGTGATAGCCATAGAAGTCATGGTGTAAAAGCCTGACCATCTTCATTTACACTACACTGTCCTTCACCCCTTCACTCTAACTTGCTTGCTCCCCTGTGCTGAAGCATTGTGGCAGCAGGGGAGCCAGAGAGTGAGTGCTTTCTCCCCACCTCAGTGAGGTGTGCTCAGAGGCAGGGCACACCTGAGGGCAAAGACGCTAATGTATGTCTAGACTAGGGGGATGTCAACTTTTAAGACTTTCTAAATATGAATTTATGAAACAAAATACATATCTGTGTATGTTAGGAAAGCAAATAGCCCATTATTCTGCATCTGAGACATGGCACGATACCGCAGTTTTAGCATTTGTCATGGTGATTATTCCACATAAATGAATTGTAAACATCTCAACAATTTATGAACTTAGTCTTAATTCTTAATGACCTCTAGTGGCAGAAGAAGGACTTAGTCATTTTCCCAGATCATCTGGTTTTGAGTTTGCCTCCTCATTTCTCCTGAATATCTCTGCATCCACCCAGCTCTCCAGGCCCATGCCCAGGGTCCTTGCTCAGGCCTCCCCTCCAACACGATAACCTCAGAACCCACCTCTCTGCCCCCTCACAGCTCCTCCCCTCCTCTAGTCACAGGGCGACACCGCAGCACCTCCCCTCCAGTTGCCGCGCCCAGAAGCGTGGTGCAGACACTGGGACTTCACTGGCTGTTTAATCTGCCCTCCACAGTCGGGCGGGTTCAGGGTCTCTATGCCGTAGCTGTGAGGATCCAGGAACTTAAGGCAAAGCTATTACTGTGTCTGCATACGCAGTACCGCTTCAGAGCCCCCACCCCCCACTCTTGGGAGCACACAAGACGCAAGTGGCCCTATTGCTGCAGGGGGTCATCTTCTGCTCCAGGGGAGCTGACTCTGAAGCTCGCACTGAGGATGGCAAAGCAGAGAAAGGAAGGCAATCAGATCCTCCAGGATAGCTCTGAGTCGCCTGGTCTTGACAAACCCAGCCCCACCCTCCCCCGAACTTGCATTATGTGTGGCAGGACGATCTCATCGCTTAGGCCAGCTTGAGTAAGTCTTCTCAGTTTTCTTTTCAAAGTACAGGCCGTATCATTGCACACCCAGATTAGAATCACTCCCCGCGGCCTTTGGGATGAAGTGCTACCTCCTCCGCGCAGTCCCAGGCAGAGGTCATCCGCCCTCTCCCACACAGCTCAACTCGCTGGGGGCCCTCAAACGACCTCTCCCAGAGACGCTCGGTGGTTTGCCTTTCTCCCTCCTCTCCAGAGCCTCTCTCCGTGCCTTTGACTAGAATGTCGTCTGAGGAATGTGCTTCTCCTACTGTCAACCGCTGCCCGCTCTGCCTTCAGAATAACTGAGGGCTAGGTCTTCAACATATCATTGCAAAAGTGGATGGGAAGATTAAACTTATAATACAGGGACAAGCTAAAGCAACTTTTACCGATTTTCCCAAGGGTGAACATGGCAGAATAACAGCATCTTCCTTAGGACCAACGGAAGGAGCCGAAATCACAACCCACGGGGCCCATGGGAACACGGTGTTCACATAGTTTCGCTTTTGTGATGCCTTCTAAGTGCCAGGGCTGTCCAGTCATGATGCATTTAATTTGTGAAATTTCAATTATACGCACTGAGATGGAGAGAGAGGCTAATTTAAATACATGAAGAGAACTAAGTAACTGGGATTCATTCCAGTCTAAGAAAGAATACTCATAGTTACGGGAATCGCAGCTAAGACTTTCCTGTTTCTTCAGATTGCTTGGGTCCCAGTGTTGCTCACAGGAAAGCTTCACCCGACTGGGAGAATGTGAGTGTAGAGGGGAAAGATGTCTTTTCTGTGCACAACTTGTCCCTAAATGCTGACAAATCACTTCACAGGTGCCCGACCTGCGATCAGGCTCTCTGAGCGCAGGAGACGGCTGTGCGGGGGCAGAATGCTCCCGCGGCAGTGCCTTCAAGCCTTGCGTGGGAAGGGCCAGCACCCTCCGCCCCCCTCTATGGGTCCATACGGGTGTCTCCAGGCCTGGCAGCCCCACAGGAGGCACCCCCTGCACACAGCACGGGGTAACCTGAGCCTGGATTTGTCTCCAGCCTGTCTGGCCAATAGCCCCGTGTTGGCGCAGCCTGTCCACTGCCCTCAGCTTCTCACAGCTCTCCTCTCACTCTATAGCTCTCTGTGCAGCCCAGCAGCCTAGCAAGTTCCACCAGCCCTGCCCACAGGCCCCACTTTGAGTAGAGGGAGATGGTTTCTTGATTGAGATGAGAGGCCAGGAAAGGTTTGGGGGGAGGACAGACTTCCGTGAGACCTAGGTGAGGAATGTGACCTGGTGCAAAAGTAGGAATATTCGAGAACTATATGAGGAGCCCCGGATGGAGCTGATGAGTAGGAGTTGAGTCTGGAAGCGAGTGTGGGCCAGGCATAGCAGAGCCTGTGGCAACCACACATTCCCGGGTGCGCTTTGGAGGACTTGGGAACCAGCTGATGACTGTGAGCATGGAGTTCCGGAAATAGTTTCGTGTTAACAAACTTCTTCCTGCTGTTGTTGAGCTACTGCTGGGAGAGGAAGAGCGAAAATGGGAGACCCACGGGTGGCTGGGGCAGTATTCAGAGGCCTGTGGAGGCTTGGACTACAGTGGCCCTGGGGACAGCGACACATGGTTAGATTGAGACACCATTTCAAGTTGGAGTCAGCATGAGGGGAAGAAGAGCAGGCATGCTCCAGTGAGCTTTGGCCTAAGCAGCTGGTGATTGCTGCTGCTATTTTCTAAAATCAGGGATCCTGGGGAGACGGTAGGTCTAAGAGGAGACATGCCATGAAGGAAGCAGAAGAAATATACAAGATGGGATATTGTGTCAGGAGTTGGAAACCCGAGCCTGGGGTCAGGGGTGGAGGTGGAAGATTCCCAGTCGCTGCATGGTGATGCCTTTAATGATTTAAAGCCAGAGGAGGGAAAGATTTCTATCTTCCTACTAGAACTCAAACCTGGGACTCATCAGATTTCAGATGCCGTGTTCCTTCCCACGTAGGCCAGCTGACCAGCGAGCACCTGTCCTTCCCCTCAGTCATGGGGGTTGAAGGGTCGAAAGTGTCTTGAGGGGGTCTTGACCCTGATGTCTGTCCCTCTATGGGTTGCTTCAGCTCAGATGTTGTCAGAACAGAATCACCCAAGTGACACACAACAGAATCACCCAAGCAGCTTTTAAAAAACACCATCGCCCTGATGGGTCTATTACAGACAGATTAAAATCTAATCTTTGAGATTGGACCCCAGTATCCAGATATGTTAAAAGGTGATTCTGACACATAGTCATTGTTGAAAACAAAGGGTTCTATATTCCTGCACCCTGGACCTGTATGTGTCTCACACAGAGGGTTTGTGTCCCCCAAGACACACGAGAAACTGCAGCTGCCAAGAAACTTGGGGGCCTTTAGAAACAGCTTCATACAGCTTGTCGACCTGTTCTCAGTTGTCTTTGGTCTTAGACACCAGATTCTGGTGAATTCAAGTGAAACTAGACCAAAGAGAAAACTCCAGCTATATCAGGCTAGGAAACATTTAATTTTTTTCTCCTCTTTTATATTGCATTACATAAATAATACATGAACACATTTCCTTTTAAAAAATTCAAACAAAGCTGATAAAGCAACAGGCCTTCTTGATCTCCTCCTGCCTTTCCTCCTCCCCCGAGGTAATTGCACTATTGGTCTGTTGAGTATAATAGCAGCCATTTTCTATGCATTGAAAAGTATTTATATACATAACGACAAATGTATCATTTCATTGTGGTGACTGTATTTTCAAAAAGGGGAAAGTTCTAAATATATAGAACTGCAATTTGTTTTTTTCCACTTCGACAATATGACTGGGAACTCTTTTGATACGGCTTGTATTGTTCTAATCTGTGGCCCCTAGCTGCATGTGGCTAAGCTGACATTAATTAAAACTAAATAAACTTTAAAATTCAGCACCTCCGTCATGACAGCAGGCACATTTCAAGTGTTCAGCAACATCGGTGTCTCTCGGCTTCTGTTCTGGGGTGGGGCAGGGATGTTGTGGGGAAGGAGTTGTCACCCAGGCGGGCTGCAGGCCAGCTGTGGTCCAGAGGTTCTTCGGGTGGCTTTTTCCACAGTGTAGATTTGTCAGAGTTAGAAAAAGAAGGATTTAAAAACAATACATTCCGTTAAGAGAGACGAACACTTCTGTGAGTACATCTTTCATGTGAAAAAGTAGGTCAGTCACAGCAAACGGCTTCTCCAAGGGCTGGAAATCAATTCCGTGAGAGTATGAGGTGGCAGCGAGGCATTTAAGACTCGAAGACATCTCTGCAAGCCGTGGCTTTGCCTGGGCCGTTAGTGCTGGAGATTCCCCTGCCACCTTCCTCATCTCCGGGCTGTGAAAACACCTCTCGGTCCCTGGTGTTTACTTGACTCTGCCCAAGACCCCCCTGCCTGATTTCAGCTTCCACACTCATGGGTCTTACCATTACTCTTCTCTCAGTGGTTTGAAGACATATTCCCCAGGGGCGTTATTTATTCTAGGTGATGGAGTTAATATTCACGACAGTACCTCATCAAGAGAGCATAAAGCCATGTTCTTCCATACCCAGAGTCAGCCCAGAGTGAGGATTTAACATTCCCTGGGAGAGCACAGTGTTCTAAATATATTCCAGGTACTGTGTGGTATTGATGATTGAGTCCCTGGGATCAGAACCTGCAGGTTAATGGATATTGAACTCTCTGGCTCCCCCTACATACAGAGAAATAAAAGACACTGGGGGCAACTGGGAAGAAAGCACACTCAAAGGAGGTCAGCAAAGCTAAGAACTTAAATACTTGCAATAAAAATCCATAGATTTTTGAACCAGTGTTCTAAGGGGAAGAGGAACTCTAGTACACTGTTGGTGGAAATGTAAATTAGTGCAGCCATGAAGGAAAACAGCATCGTGGCTCCTAAAAAAAAAAAAATTTAGAACAACCATATGATCCAGCAATCCCACTTCTAGGTTTCTATCTGAAGAATATGAAAATAGTAGTTTGAAAAGATATAGATATAGACGGATAGACATTGACAGACATATTTAGATAGGCAGATAAATGAAAGATGTTACAGCACTATTTATAATAGTCAAGATTTGGAAATAAACTCAGTGCCCCAAAACAGAGGAGTAGATTAAGAAGATGTGGCATAGACACACAATGGAATGTTATGCTGATGAACTCTTTCCATTTGTGACAACCTGGTTGGAACTTGAGGTGATTATGCTAACAGAAATAAGTCAGAAACAGATGAATACTAGATTATTTTACTCATGTGGAATATAAAGAAACAAAACAAATAAACAAAACCAGATCTTTAGACTTTGACAAGATGGTAGTTTCCAGAGGGGAGGGGCAGGTGGGGGAAGGAATGAATAGAGGGTTCCACTGGATGCTGGTGGGTAGAAATGAGGCTTTTGGTGGTGGACGTGGTGTGGTGTATACATTTTTCAAGGTATGAAATTGACAAGGTATTATTACAACTCAGTGGTACCTCCATAAAAAAATAATTAAAAATATTCAGTTTTATACTGTATTGAATTTTTGGTGTAATTACTCACAATTATATATTTTCACTGAACTTGGCTGTTCTCGTAATTACTCCTTCATTCATTGTATAAATGTTTACTGATTCCCTAATCTGGGTCAGCTCCTAGGGACTCCGTGGCGACCAGGAGGGATGTGTGTGGCACTCAGGGGCTTTCTAATATTGGAGGGGAACAGTGTCCCATGGGGAGCTAACCACTCTGCTGGAGGAATCCCAGCACCTCTGGGAACATTTGACAGGGACACTTGACTAGCATTGGGGTCCCTCCTTGTAAATATTGTTCTTGTACCTCTATTTCATGAAGGACACGGCCCTTCCATATAGGCTCCACTCCAAATATGTTGCGGGCTCTCCTAAAGGAGACCCACAGACCAAGTGCTTGAAGGGAGGCCCTAACTTTGCAGGCACACCTGCTCTGCCAGGCACCTGGTAACTGTGTTCTAGCCTCGGGAAAAGGTTTGGGGTCAGCATTAAATCCATCTTTCAAATATACTAAGTGGGCGCCCCTTCCTGCGGTCTGGGGAGAGAGGGAGTTCGTGAAGGAACACGGCATTGGTGCACAGCTGCCCTGCTCTCTTCATCTCATGACCAGAGTGCCTCCGTGAATCTACAGTCCCCCCAGCAAGACAGTTAGACCCTCAGCAGGTACCATTTGAAGGGAACATTTGCTCATCTTAGACAAAGGCGGTCTCCCTGAAGTCAGCTAGTTAATGATCAAGAAAAGGTGCTCACTGGGCCTCCCTGGTGGCGCAGCGGTTGCGCGCTGTGCTGTGGAGCTGTTGGCAGCTCTATGCGAGTTCGATGCCCAGCCGGGACATGGTGCGGCAGACCTCTCCTGCCTCGCCCGCTGCTCCCCTCAGCAGTGTATTTCTGATCTGCCTGTTCTGCTCCTTGCTCTGGCTCTGGTGAGCTCTCACGCCGCTCCACGCCTCTGGCCTGTACCCCAGCTTGTATTAAAAAAAAGAAAAGGTGCTCACTGGGGCTTGGGGAGGGGAGAAGGGAGCTTTCTAGATAGGGCCTGTCCTCAGCGTTGGCCGACTACCAGTTGTTAGCTGGGCCTGGGAGGGGCGAAGGGGTGGTGGGGATTGGATCAAAAAGACAATCCAAGTCAATTCTCAGCCCAGATGCACTAGAAATTGCTTGAATGAATTCCAGTTCCATTTATATAATCTCAGAGCACTCTCAGATGCTGTGTCTGTCACCCAGAGGGAGTGTTAACTGTCAGGCAGCCGGAATAATGGAGTGGACACACTGATGGGAAAACAGCATCTGCACACGAGAAGGACCAGCTGACCTGAGAGCTCGAGGCCCTGAGCCACAGTATGTGCCAAGCTTAGGGGCCTCAGTGCCCTTGCGCCCTCACTCCTGCCACAGAGCAGGAATTATGCTCCTGTTACAGACGGCCAAGTCCGCATTCAGGAAAGTCGGCGCTGAGCCTAAAGCCATAGAACTGATGGTGCGAGAGCCGGGATTTCCCCGATCTCCCTGCACTTTCTGTCATTCTACATGCTTCAGAGGTAATGGTCCCAGAAAGCAGGCCCCATCCCTGCTAAATTGGGAGCCGTTCAGAACTAAGATTAGCTGCCGAGCTCTTACTACAGCAGCTTCCGAACTGCCACGTGGCACCCGGGAGCCACATATACCCCAGTGATGAGCCGTCTGCCTGTGTCTCTGGCTGGATTGTCTTCTCACAATTGGCTTCATTTTATCTTAAATTGCTCAAAATAAGAGCAGAGAATATCTCACAGGGAAAATAAGATGAATCCTACATTGCCGGTTCTCATCTCCACGTTACCAAGAACCACTATAGCAGGACGGGCAATGAAGACAACCTAGGTCACAACTATTTATCGTAACTAGACACCATTGCTAATACTTAGTTTCAGCTGAAAGATCTAGAGCTTATTGCCATGTTCCCAACCCCCCCCAAAATCTGCAATCCTGCTGTCACACAGTCTGTTGCAGTCTGAGATGCCTGCACAAATTGTTACTGTTCCGTGTACATGAAGGAGAGGCAGGATGTGGGAGGGACAGCAGCAGCATCACGCGTGTGTGCAGCTACAGCCAGGGTCTGTGACACGCTCGGTGCCCCACAGGCCCAGCGAGGTGGATGTACTGTGCCCTGTTTGTGAAGGCATCGGAGCTCAGGGAGACTAAGTCACTGGCCAAAGGTCACGACATTCCAAGTCAGAATGCTCTGTTCGTGCTCAACTGCTCTCACTAGAAGAAAGGGGCTGGCAGGGTAAACGGAGAAACCTCAGAAGTACAGCTCTGGGTGTCCTGGGGGATGGAAGGGGCAGCAGGTCTCAGCGACTCCAACTCTGCAGTAGGGAACATGCCCCCAGGGTCACCTGGAGCTGTAGGGAGACTTCGAGGGCGAGCAGGACCTCACCACAGCTCCCCGACCCCTGCAAGGGCAGAAGCGGCCATGCTGCCCAGAATCACCCTCAGCCACATCCTATCTGTAGGAGAGAAGCAGTGGTTCCGTTGTTTGCCCCTCCTGCCTCTCCCCTTCTTTGAGCAGTTGTTTTGAGGATATGGATTTTAGCAACCACCACGCAGGCTTCGTGGGTCAGGCTCAGTCTCTCACTATCTGTGGGACCTTGGGGGTGTTAGTTGACCTCAGTTTCCAGATCCATAAAGTGGGTTGTGGAGGAGACTGAGTAAGATCATTATAATAAATGAGGCGGCAGAACCAAGGTGTTAAGGGACATGATTCTGGAGTTTGATTTGATCCCCCCACTCCCAGTTCTGCCACTTACTAACTGTATGTCCTGGTGCAAGTTACTTAACCTCATGTAGCCTTAGTTTATTCATTTGCAAATGGGGAAATAATAACACAGCAAAAGAAGAGGGTTATATAGGTTAAAAAAATATATATCTATATATAGATATCTACATCTATCTGTCTGTCTATCTATCTATCTATCTATCTATCTATCTATCTATCTATCTATCTATCTATCATCTATCTAACACTTACTGGCACATACAAAATTCTCAGTCAATGTCAATGTTGTTCCCCTGAAGACACTTTGAGGCTTGGAGACATTTTGATTGTCATGACTTAAGGTGGGAGCTGCTGGCATCTTGTAAGTAGAGTTCAGAGATGCTACTAAATAAACATCTTGCAATGCACAGGATGCCCCCAAACAAAGAACTATCTTGCCCAAGCTGTCAATAGCGCTGAAGTTGTTCTTAGCCTGTAGTCTAAGAATCCTGGCCCCTGGGCTCCTGTATGGCGCCACCTATGTACCTTCATTCATGCAAGTAATGTTCGCTCTCGGGCTGTCAGTTGCCAGGGTGTGGGGAGGGTTGGTGTGTAATGTGGGCAGAGTCTTGGTTGGGAAGATGTTAATGTTCTGACGGTGAGTGGTGCTGAAGGTGGCACAATGTGAATGTCCTTCACACTACTGGACTGTGTGTATTTCCCCATGACTTTTAGAGAACAAGTAAATAAAAGTAACTAATCAAGGTTAAATGGTTCTCTGGATATGCCCTCAGAGGCACACTGCCTGAATGAGCACATAGGAAACCCTCCCCCCAGACAGGGAGGGGCAGGGGCTGTGCTGTGGGCTTCCCAGCCACACACACAGCCCACCCTGAGGAAGCGCCAGCTCCTCGTTCCTGGGGTCTGGGCTGCCCAGCGCCCATCTTGGGGATGAGGAGAGGGGGATGCGGGCCGATCTAACTCCATTGTACCTAAGCTGGAAGCTGAGCTCCAGGTTTGTCTCTGACTGTGCCAGGAGCTGGCCTTCAACCTGAAAACCAGATGAGCACCTGGACGCCCAGACTGGCGCTGCTCACTGCAGATGGGAGTGGGTCTGAAATTGAGGGTCCCAGTGTCCCTTTGATAGAGGCAGGTGGAAAGGGACCCCCTCTTAGGGAGTTTCAGAGTTAGGATCCCACCAATAGAGAAGACCCGAGAAGGCTGGGTGGAGTGATGCTGGTGACAGAGCCCGCCCCGTAGGGGCTGCCGGTGGGGAGGGGTAAAGGAGGGCCGGGACACAGTGTTATCTTCAGGGCACAGGTGGGCTTTACCTCACGTGGGGTTCAACTGCTCTATCCCCTTCTCCCTAACAGTGAGGAAGGGGAAAGGAACTAGCAACTTCTTGGGGTGTTGCCAAGTGACCCCTAGATCTCAGGAGCAGGGAGACCCCAGCCAGCTCAGCTGTGAGGCCAAGACACTTGGTGCAGTTTGAGCTCAATCTGGAGGAGCAGCGTTTGTCGTCGGGACACTGTCACCTGGTGGGTAGGCTCGGTCTGTTCCTGCTGTCTCAGATAACAGCTGAGCAGACTTTTACTCCCTGGGTCAGAGGATTTTTGCTGAGAAAAAGTGTGTGGGGAAGGCTGCTCAATTTCTGAATCAGAAAAGCCACCGAGAACTTCAGAGGGATTCAGAAAATCCAAGCAGTCCCTTCGCTGCCACCAAGCCGGCTCTCCATGTCCTTGGTGTGCGTGTTACGTCCTGTCCCCTCTTGTCACACCCAGGAGCTCCTTTACAAGGGCTAAGCTGTCCAGCTGGAAGATGGAGAGATGAGAGTTCCAAACACCACTTTAAAAGTCTCACAAAATATCCAGCAGGATAGAGAAAAAGAAGAGACAAATTAGAGAGAACTCAGCAAAGAGAACATTCTAAAGGAATGTTCAGCAGCGGAAACTGCTGAATAGTATCCCACAGTGAAAAAGCAGGTTACCTACTATGATTCAAGCCCATGCTCTTTTCTGAAAGCTTGAGAAAGGCTCATCAAGCAAGAATTGAATAAAACTGACCACCATAAGGCACTGGGGGGGGGAAGGAGGGTTCTCCACTGACCTTTTCCAAACTCGAGGACACCCGGCAAGCATAGAATCTGCTCAAATGAACTCTGCTGGCTCCTTGCAAAGAGGCAGCATGTGCAGAATGGCAGCACATCTGCCAAGAAGGGAGGAAACAGAGTTGGAGCAGGGTTTGGAGGGAAGTTGGAATTAGGTGAGATCTCTCTGCAGCTGTTTTCATGAGCTCAAAGCAAAGCACAGTCAGATGTCCACGGGTCAGTCTCAGGTCTGGACTCAGAGGGACCCAGGGATCTGTTTCCTGGGAATTCAGAGTTAAGATGGATGTGGACTTTGTGTCTAGAACCCCCTCTGAAAGCTTATCCCTGGAGTGGGAATCAAAGCAGCTTCTGTGTGACTTAGATCCAAGGGCGGGATGTGCCTCCTCCTGCTGGTACTTCAGACAGCAGAGTTTCTCCCAGCCTGGGGGTTTTCTCTGCTGTGTTTGCTCTCCCATATCACAGCTTTAGCACGTCCTTGGGAGGAACACTAGCAACTTCCTGGTTGACTTCAGCCGTTTCTATTATCCCAGGCTAATGAACGGTCAGGCTGACTTTTGCATTCTAGGTCTGAACAAATTTTTGCATCTCACCCTTCAGATCTGCCTGACACCCTTGTCTACCATGCTCTCTGCCCCCAAGGCTGACTGAGCTGAACCACATCAAGAGTTCCCATGCTCTCTGCTTCTGCTGGGATCCTCCAGCAGACCTGGGAGGGAGCACGGGAGGGAGGGGGGAGTGTGGAGACCAGGAGGAAGAACCGAAGGAATCCCAGTAGCTCCCTCCCAAAGGACAGAGTTGGCATGGCGGTGTCCTGCCTCTGAAAGCATTTGCTCTATACAACTCTCTCCTTCTGGGCTTAGAAAGCCCCCCTCTCCTCTCCAGGGGACTGGCAACCAATCTCTCATCTCCCAGGGGGCTGACAACTTGGTTGTTACCAACAAGGTATCCTGCTCAAGCACACCTTCGTCAGAAGTCTCTGTACAAAGAAATCTCCTTGGATTATCCTAATTTGAGCATGCCATCTGTCCCCTATTTCCTGGTGTATGATGTAGTCAGCAACATATTATTATTTAACACATCAAGCTTTTTAATATGTGCAGGGTAAATGAAGATTGCTCAGGTGTTTGCGCCGTTAGCCTCCGTGGCTATCACTTGCAGCCTTGAATGCAGGAGGCTCGTGGTAACATCACCTCCGGGTATGCATGCCTGATGGCGGGCACCTGGAGTATGGTGTGGGCCTGCGTGAGTGGGCACACCTGAGCTGAGAGACTGAGCCTGGAAGGGCAGCATCACAGAGGACAGAGTGAGGCAGAGGACCGCAGGACAGAGTGCAGTGGAGAGCGGCGAAGCCATGGTTGTGTAGGACAAGCCCACGAGACAACGTCAGAGAGCCCAGAGAGCCCTTCCTCTGCCTTGTGCAGAGAGATATTCCTGGACCTCTGTTTCCATCAACACTTTGGTGCTGCTCTTTGAAAAAGATATTTTTGACTCAACACTTCAGTCCTTCCACTGAGCTTCAACCTCCACGTGGAGACATTTTGATATAAAAAAACTTGCCAGGGGAAATATCATTTCCGTAGCACATCTGGAAAAGAGTCTCGATTCATCAGTTTTCCATTCCCTGGAGAGACAGGATAAGATAAAATGGCCAAGTTTTACCTTTGGAAATTCCTTAGATGCTGTACTCATTGCAAGCTTTAATTCCACCTTAAATCATTGGTTTCCCACATTCGGCAGTCACCCTTATTTTTAGAGAAAATTGTGAAGGACTCATTGGCTGTAGAGCCAGCAGGGCACAGAGCAGGTTCTCTACGATCCAGGCAGGTGGGTAAAGGAGGAGTCCTGGAGCCCTCGGTGGCTTTTCCAGGCATTTGTAGAGAGGCATCGGGTGCAGGGCAGGCTGGGGGGCAGGGGGCCAGGTGCCTGGCAGGCCTCCCAGCCCCCAGTGACTCTTTACTGTCTCTGGGCTCTCTGGCGTCCTCTCGTGCGCCCCGCCTCTGCTGCGCCCCGCCACACGGTCCTCTGCCGCCATGCTCCGTTCTCTCTCTGCTGACTGCTCTTATATGCTCAGCCTCCGGCCTAGATGTGCCCACTCACACATGCGCACACCCTATTCCAGGTGCCCACCGTGAGGCACGTGTGTAGGAGCCAGGGGTCTATCATTGAGGAGAAGGCAGAAAAACCTGATACCTTCATAACCCCACATGGGCTATTCCTTATAACAATAACTAGGTTCATGGGTTCAAAGTGGGAACTTTGCTGTTGGTAATGGCGTGCTTCAAATCCTCGGAATGAGCCACTGTTGTATCCCTATATCCAGAACAGTGCCTGACAAATGGAAAATGATCAGTAACTCCTATGATGACGTGGACTGTCATCTCCAGTTTCCAGGAGAGATTAGGCAACTTGCGTGAGATCAGAATGCTCATGAGAAGCAGTTCATGACTATTAATCCAGGCCCCTGGACTCTGAGACTATGACTCACCGCCTGTATGTCATCCCCTACTCTATGAGCCCATGAGTTTGCTCAAAGGTGCGCGCGTGCGCGCGCGCACACACACACACACACACACACACACACACACACACAGTACCCCAGAGGCACAAGCACAGCATTGGTACAAAGGATGGCTTGTCTCAACTCCTCAGCTCTGAACTCAGGAGGCGGCTTGTTTGTAGTGTCTGGGTGCATAGTTTCATGGTTAAGTACTTCCTTTGGGTGTTCTAGCCCAGGGGCTACTAGGTCACTATGGAGCGGTGCTTCCTAAGGACACTTAAAGAAGACAATGGACCAAGTAATCATGCATGAAAAAGTGGATTTCAGTCACCAAGTTTGGGAAAGGCAGCATACTATACTGCCCCTAGAGACTTACAATGCACACTGATGAGCAGAGGGCTCAGAGAAGTCCTGCAGGAGGGTGGGGACAGTCTCGTGGGACTGAGCCCTTCATCTGTGGGGTCTGCACAAACTTCGGATAGTTAGTGTTGCAAATGAATCAAATTGTAGGGCATCCAGTTGGTATCAGAGAACTGAAGAACTGGTTGGTGATTGGGAATACAACATGTGTTTGGTGTTTGAAAAAGCCTTACAGAGGCCTCCACCTTTTAGATTCAGTTAAAATGTTTGATCCTCTACCAAGTTCTTCTGGTTTGCCCTAGCCAGAAATAATGTCTCTTTTCAAAAGCATGAATGATGCTTCATATTACCTGGTTTATGACTCATACCACTTTTATCAATTTACCTAACAGGCATTATCTCCTACATGTTACCGTAATATCCTACAGTAAGGGATAGTTGCCTGCTTTTCTTTAAAAAAAGATTTATTTATTTATGCATACATACTGGGGTGTAGGCCAGAGGTGTGGGGGGGAGGGGTGAGAGGATCCATCAGAGACAGAGTGAGGAGCAGAGCAGGCAGATCACCTGAAATACACTGCTGAGGGGAGCAGCAGATGAGACAGGAGAGGTCTGCTGCACCATGTGGGAAGCTCCCTGGCCGGGGATCGAACTCATGCTGCAGTGGCTCTTGATAGCTTCATAGTTGTGCCACCAGGGAGGCTCTGCTTTCATTTCTATTCCCCACAATGCCTTATCATTAAGAAAATTCAATAAATGTTAGTGAGGTAAAGTCATAAAAATATGTGTTTCTGTCACTATCCCTCTAAAATACAGATACGCTTATACTAAAAATTTAGCAAAGATATATCAGCTATATCTTTTGGAATCCTTACAGCCTTGCAAAATAAAATGTAATTTTACAGGACAAAACTGTTCTTTTTGACTACAGCTGCTCACCAGAGATGAGCACAGATGGCCCCCTCCCTCTGGGCGCCACCCCATGCTCAGAACAGCCCCTCCCCCCTCATTTCCACAGACCTCTTGAAAAGGAATTACCAGCAACAGCAGTCAAACCTGCTTGAAGTTAGGGCACCTTCATGTGGGCAGTGGCATCTCACCTGGACAAATTTATCTGATGACAATTCAGAGCTTCACTGATGATCATGTGGGACCTGGGGTAGGTGACCGCATATGCCAAAGCAGCATTTTGAATATTCTGAATTAAAATTGCTTGAGAAACAGTCAAAGCAGGAATTTCTCTGGCCCCCCTGTTTCTCCTAAAAGCTAGAAATAAATCTCTCCTGTGAAGTATGCACTCCCAGTTCCAACAGGGAAGGAGACATCTTATTGAGACAAAGTTTTATGGGCCTGTTTTTTCTCTGTAAATAAGCCCTGTTGAACTCACAACATTAGTTGTTCAAACCAAAAATTTCAAGAACTTCTTTGCCTAAAATGTAAGTATGGTTCTCTGTTCACATCACAGATGCCATATTTATACGATCCATACACATGAGATCTAACTGTTCTTTTTCTCTTGTTAATCTGTCTTCTGTTAATTTGATTATTTCCCAACCATGAGGACCTAGGGAGTAGAGAGAGATTCTTCCTCTTGAAGGATCTTGAAGGATAGGCGACTTCAGAATGTTTACAACAGGCTTTTCAGGCACTTGCTATGTGACTATTTTGAAATAAGGTCAATGGAGGTCCTGCTGGCTTCAAAAGGAACTGCTAATGACTTCCTCCCTGAGCCACTAGGAGAATGAAGATGGGGCTGACCCAGATTTGGGGTTCTCTCCACAGGAATAACCTTTCTATTGGAGAAACGTATCTGTATGCAAGGCAAACATCTACTTACAGAGCTTCTGGTTTTTTCATCATGAGTCCTCCCTCCTCACTCCTTGACACTCCAGGTCCCTACCCCATTCCTTAGCTTATATAAAAATGCTGTTCGTCCTATTTCCTCTAGAATTTACAGTATTCTATGTAGATTCTCCATACCTATGTAATTAAATTCACTCTTTTTTGCCTACTAATTGATCTGGTGTTAATTTGCTTGACCAGTCTGAGAGGAATCCAGAAGGACAGTGGGAAATTTCCTCCTCTCCCCAAGACTCCCTATTTTGTCTGGATCTTTAGTAAGATTTCCTAGAGTCTAGAGCATTAAGAAACCACCTTCCCGGAATATTGAGGCTGTGGCTTATAGGTACAGAAAGGTGCATGAAAGAAATATGATGCAAAGAAGAAAAGGAGCCGGTATAGGGCAGTGGGCACCTGCTAGCAGCTGTGCATTAGGAGAGGAAAACTTTTCTCAAGAAACTTTAAAAAAATTGCCTTTTAGATGTGGGAAACTCAGTTCTGTATTGTAAAATTTTCTGAGTGGTCCCTGAAGTAAATTGCTTGTCCTGGTAAAAAGAAAATAACTCTCAGGACACTGAAGTGCACAGTAGGGCATTCCAAATTCTAGTGTAGTAAGCTTCATCTCTGAAAAGTATCGCTCTTTTGAAGCAGTTTCTGCAGTAGGCCAGAGCAATTCTCAGATAATAGCTGGTGAAAATTCTCACATAATCTTCACAGACATGCTTTTTTCCTTTTGTTAATATTCTGTCAATAACATTTGTCGGGGGAAATGAGAATTTTCCCATTTCCATCTAAATGTCATTAGATAAGGATTTTCTCCTTTGTTAACAGAAATTATTTTGCCCTATAAAATAGTTCTTATTTTTCCTAAAACCAAGATAAAGCTCTAAAAATCTGCAACTTTCTGTAGTGATTTGTATTGTACTGATCAAGGGTGTTCATTTTTTTTTAAAGATGAAGACTAAATTATTTTCAACAATTCAATAGAAATCTATGACCAAGGAACTTTGAAAATTCAGGCCAGAGAAAAAGCAATAATAAAAGCCCACTTTATTTTTATGGTAAGTGGTATCATCTTACCATTTAAGGCACTGATCATACAGTAAAATTATGCAAGATAAAATAATTAAATGGGTTATATTTACATTTTGTCTTCTTTTAGAAAATGCTCTCAGCAAATTGTGTATCATTAAACAAATTGGTAAACAGTTGGTTTGACAAGTTATTATCACCTTGACATCTAACTAACATTGATTTTGCTCTAAGTAAGCATTATGCAGTTAAGGGTCTTCAAAAATTTGATCTGAATTGCTGAAAGTAGTAAATTTCCACCTTTCTATTCTCCTTTCACTGCATAAATCATATTGACTGGCCTCACAGGTGGGAGACCTCTTCCATCATGCAGAGCCTTGTGCTCAGAAAGTCCCAGGGCAGAATTTTGGTGGACACATTCACAGGCGTTCTTCAAAATTCAAAGTGAGTACAATACCTTTATGTCTACTACTGAATAAGTGGGGTGCTAATCATCCCCCAAATCTAGAACTTGCTAGATTGCTCACAATGTAGCTAGAACTTGCTCACAATGTAGAATGAAGATAATACCAGTCTAAGAAAAAAGATCCGCCAATGAATTCTCTCATCCTTTCTTACTCTCGTCACCACCCAATATTAATCCTAATTATGATGAAAATGACATCCAAGGAAAGGGCAATCCATAGTTCCTTTTCCTTCCATCTTTCTTTACTCATTAGTAAACTAAAAATAGAGAGTATGGTGGGTATCTATGCATTAAATGAAATAAAAATAGTTGAATTAGGCTTGCCCAGTGTTTCCGTTTTTCTGTTAAGAATGAAAAGCAGGGGCCTCCCTGGTGGCTCAACAGATTAAGTCGCAGCACTATGAAGCTATCCAGAGCCACTGCAGCACAAGTTCGATCCCCAGCCAGGGCGATTCCCACATGGCGCAGCAGACCCCTCCTGTCTCATCTGCTGCTCCCCTCAGCAGTGTATTTCAGTCAGTCTGACTATTCTGTTCCCCACTCTGTCTCTGCTGAATCCTCTCACCACCACACCTCTGGCCCACACCCCAGCTCTTGTATGCATAAATAAATAAATCTTGAACAAAAAATGAAATGCAGAGCACTTCCAGCCAAAGGGCTGAGTGCTCTGGGGGCTTGGCTTCTTGTGTCTGGCTGCCTTTGTTCCTGGGCACTGCCACTGCTCGGGGGTCCAGAAGCAACAGGGCTTCTTATAAGGATATGACAATAAACACTCATCCCTCCAAAGCCTTAATATGAACCAGACTATTAATCTAAGCATTTGCTCTTTTCTATTACATTTTAACCATAGATTAAAACCTTAACTCTTTAGATGAAAGCACTTCATAAAACAGGGAAATAAATTATATAATGTCCTCTCTCATCCATGATATTGCAGGAAGTTTAAAAAAAAGATTCCAACATACAAAGAATTTGAGATTCTATTTGAATTAATACTCTGCCTATATCTCCAAAAAGCATGTAATCGTACATGAATGAATTTACCTTTTGCTTGCAGCAGTTACAAAGCCCGAAGAAACTACAGGTGTATCTTCCCTAAATGACCAGGAGATGGCGCCCTTGTTAACATTGCGAAGTTGCGCACTGGTAGATTGCTGCTGGGTGTCTCCGGCGCAGAAACTCAACTAAATTGTGAAAAAGGGACGATGAAAAATAATTTCATGGGGTGGAAGGGTTTTAAGACATTATCCTCAGGATCTCAACATTTTCTTTGGGGAGACCACAAGAATAGCAAGAAAAGCAAAATAGGAAGAGGCAGAAGCTAATGGAAGGAAGTGATGTTATCTTTTAAAGAGCATTCTGCTTGTGGGAGTCGGCCAGGTGTCTCACATCAATTTCTGGAATCCCCCATGATCGGTCTTTGAGTAGACACTAAATGTACTTAGATTAAAACAGCCACCTTAGTGCTCATGGCTGCAAAGCAGTATGTCTGGTGCCTGGCCCATTTACTGAGAGACGTCTGTTTCTTTAAGAATGAGGAGTTAAAAGGGCTTGTCTAGAATATACTCAGGTACTCAATAAAGGAGATTTTTCAAGAACATAATAGGAAATCAATATCTAACATCACGTATATTCAAATTAAAGCGAGTCACTCATGAGGCATTGCTGCCTACTTTAGCAGCAGAATGGGGACTCCCACAGAAGAGAGATTCTGAGTGACGTGTGCGGTTGAAAGAAACACAATTTAGGTGGTAAGTGAAAACTTCTAATATCCCAAACAAATAGTGTTTTGCTGATTAAGTTTTAATGGCTATCCTAGTGACCTAGGAGAAAAGTTTTCCACCTTTTAAAATGCAAGGAGGGTTCTGCGGTCCTGTTACCATCCTCTCAACACCCTGAAGTTGCTTCAGTTGGTCTTGAATTACTGGAGATTTGTAAATAAATCTGAGGTGAAGTATATTTTGCTACTAGTCAGTTGTACCAGAGTAATTCAATATTGTTTAGAAGTTATAACTAATAGGAAGAATAATATTGAATAATTACTGAGTCTCCACCTGGTGCCCAACTGAGACTTAGGCACTTGTGTACTTTGCTCTCAGGACCCCCCTTTCCACACTGACCACACAGATAAGATGAGAAGAAAAGACTCTGGGTCATGCTAGGTTGGATCACAGATGCTGGACTTCCCAACCATGTGCAAGTTAATCAGCATGGAGGGACCCATCTTCTCATTTGTCAACAGTGATTAATATCTGTCTCGTTTGCAACTGTGGTGATTGAGTGAGCTAAGCTTTCTGGGCAGAACTTACTGGTCTGCACTTCCAACTGTACAACTGTACTGTACACTGGAACAGCTGTACAGCCAGTGCAACTATTAGTTGTGTAGAATGGCCTGGAAATGAGGCCTTTAACTGTAAAGGACAATTTCTACCCCTATAGAGCATTCATAACATGTACCTTTGTTTTCCGTCATGCTTTTCAACACATCTTGCTTCATAATGTACCAGGAAAATAGGTTTTGCAGAAGCCATTATCTTCCTGTTTCAAAGTCTTGGAAATTGAGTTGTTGGGTTAATATTTGGTCACTGGACATCTGCGCTTCAATCTCCTAGGGTTGAAGGAGATCATGAATCACAGGTATTTTGGAGTTAGAAAGACAGGAATTGGGATGGGATGGGATGGGACGGATGAGGGAAGGGAGGGTGGTTTTCAGGCTACACACCAACCTTCACTGTATTGATATTGAGGGAGCAATTCAGCAGCACCACCTGAAGTAAGTGGTATCTCACTCGGTAGCTCTTCTTCCCTAAAGATGGGAGAGAGAAGGGTCAAAATGCGGGCAGGAATTATACAGGATCATATGGTGATGGAACACGGGTGAATTGGTGGTGGAAGTTCTATGGGGACTACACCTGAGAAAAGAAAGCAAACATTGTAAAAAAAAAAAAATGGTGGTGCAACAGGTTGAGCGCAGGGCTGTGGAGCTGTCAGCGGCAGCTGCTGTGGCTGCGGCGCCAATTCCATGCCTGGCCCGGGAGATTCCCACGTTTCCACGTGGCGCAGCAGACCTCTCCTGCCTCGCCCGCTGCTCCCCTCAGCAGTGTATTTCCATCAATCTTCCTGTTCTGTTCCCCACTCTGTCTCTGGTGAACCCTCTCACTGCCCCACACTTCTGGCCCAGCTTATATGCATAAATAAATCTTAAAAAAAAAAAAGAACAATGATGTAAAATACATATAAGTAAGTTATTTAAAAAAAAAATATCCCCATCCAAAAAAAACTATTACAACCTCAGACACTCCAAATTTTTAACAGTATTCTCTGGTCCTTGTAAACATTTCTCAAGGTCATTCTCATTTCCAAAGAATTTTTTTTTACCTGCTTTTCCCAGTGAGGTGGGATGTTTCCTTGACTGGAACACTTTCTAGGCTGGGCTGCACTTAGGATGAAGAGGGTATTTGGCAACACCCCGCACACCCTGACAAATGTCTTCTCTGATCCCGAAGGCAGAGATGTTGCTGCAAGAAAAGGAAAATGGGAAAAGAGCCACAGTGATGGGCCCAGGGTGCAGCCAAACTCCAGAAGGGAAATCCTGTGCTACTTGCTCTGCTGGTTGTTCCTATCCCCATTCCTGGGCTTCCAAAGTTGGAAGGAAGGAAGACCTTTCCCCCACCTCAGTTCTCATCGCACCGTGAGAAATGTGTCTTCCAACATTCTCTGTGACGCTGAGTCAGGGCTATCACCTGGGTCCTTGCCAGCTAGCTGAGACGCAGCCCATTTCAAAAGCTGTTCCTTCTGCTCTTCTGCAGCTGATGTCAGGCCCTGACATCTGGAGTGACTTAGTGATCCACTTATTCATTCATTCATTAATCAAATATTAACTGAGGCCACTCAGGCAGAGTGTGGCAGGTTCTGCATTAACTTGCTCGCTAAAGGCTATTTATAAAGAGAAGATGACTTCAAAACTAGACTTCATCATTACATAAAAGTGAAATTGAATTGTTAATGCCTAAGATGGAGACAGGAAAGCCTTCAGATTTGTTTTACTCATTCCGTCTACATAATGAAGCATTATTGTGCCAGAAGGCACAACATCCCAAGGAATGCTGATAAGCTGGGTTGGAGAGTCTGGAGAGAAGTTGAGCCCATCGCCTGGCGGCTGGGACATTAGCACTAGCTCTACTTTCACGCATTTCCTGTTAAGCTCATTTCCTATGATGACACTATTGTTATTATCATTGCTTTATATGGCAGTAATATATGGCAGTAAGTAAGAAGTGAACACAAGAGAAAAACAAAATAATTGAAGATTATTTCACTTAATTATCTACGTGTTTTTGAAAGTCGTTATTTCAACCAGGGGCTTTGTTAGAAAATTGATTAAATTCTTTCCTTCATTTTGCTTTGTGCTTAGCCTCTGTGCACAGAGTCTATACCAGCAGGAGGATAGATGTGTCCTTAGTTCTTGGAGAGAAAGAGACACTGAGAATCCAAGAGCTGAAGTGTTAGGGCTTCAGTAGATTCCATCTACATACACAGTGATCTTGTTCTCTCCAATTAAACTATTCATCCAAGCCAGCATTAAGGATATTTAAGGCTCCTGCATACCCTATATCAAATGCATTCTTCCCACGCAGGACATCTCTCTATCAACTAGTTGGAGATTCACTCCATAATCGCGGCTCTAATCTCCTTGGCAAAGAGGCCAGAAACTGCACAGAAGAGCCCCAGGGTGATAGTATTAGGAGGTGGGGCCTTTGGGAGGTAATTGGGACATGAGTGTGGGACCCTCGTGAGTGGGATTAGTGCCCTTATACGAACAGACATGAGAGAAATAAGATTTCTCTCTCAGCTGTGTGAAGACATGACAAGTAGACAGCTGTCTGCAAACCCAGCAGTGGGCCTTCCCCATACAAGGGTCTGCCAGTGACCCGGCCTTCCACACTCCAGCTTCTAAAACTGTGAGAAATAAGTGTTAGCTATTTAAGACCCCAGGTCCATGGTATTCTCATCAGACCGGCCACAGGGCTCCCCCACAGGGTGCTGTATCTATGCCGTGCAGCTCCTGTTGGGGAAAGCGTGGATTGCGGAGATGATCAGAGTCAAGAGGCTGTATCAAATCTGCCGATTTCTCTGAGCACCACTCTTCTCCCCTGAAAATGCACATATAGTCACACCTGCTCTCCTAGGTTTATCAGCCTGGGTCCAGTCAGGAGACAAGAGCACACAGCGATTTAAACAGAGTATGCTTAATTGAAAGAATTATTAAGCAGATATTAGGAAATAAATATAAAAGGTAAAGAGATCTCCCTATGACTTCCCAGGATTGTAGGGGCATCCCGAAGAACAGGCACACTTGGTAGGGGACCCCCCCACCCCAGTACAGTACATACATCTATGGAAAAGGTATGGTTTCCACCCATGGGCGGCAGAGAAGTGAGCAAGGTGGGTAGGCAGGAGCTGGACCACAGTCCCTGGCAGGCAGGAAGTGACCGTGGTGCAGCAAGCCACAGTAGACAGGCCCAAGGGCCTGCAGAGCATGTGGGGCGGCTGCTGCGGGCAGCTCATTTGGCCATCCCGGCAAAGCGTCCAGGGAGCTGCAGGGAGATAGTCAACAGCAATCAGGGTGCCAAGTCACATTCCAGGTGTGTGGCTGGGACAGGGCACTTCTATGTCATCACTAACCCTGAGTGCAGCCATCAGGCCCATGGAGAGAGACACCCCTCCTTGGTACTGTCCCTCCAGAGCCCCCTCACATGAAAGCTGGACCTTGTGCTCTCTCTAAAGAGAAATGCTTTGAGGATTCTGCCCTTTGCTTCAGAGCAGGTACTAAAGGGTGTGTTTGGAGCTGAAGGCATTCCTTTAATAACTTGTATGCGGGAGGTATGAGAGGATGAGGGGGTGATGTCTAAAGCCCAGGGAGTGACCCAGAGTTTGCACGTGCTGCTGGCACCTGGCGGCAGCTTCTCCTCAGTGTGGTTTCCTTGGGTCCTTTTCTGTAACCTGAATTTTCAGCGGGCAAGTCTAGACCTCTTCAGTTACAGCAGATGACAGTCAGCTATTTCTGGAAGTCTAGAGAAGGCGTCCCAGAAACCTGTGTGTGGACAGAATAACAGGGGAAGAAGCAAGAGGCCAGCCCCAGGTCATAATGTGTCTCTCAGCTCGTGACTGCCTTGGCGCCCCTGCCACACTCTCGTATTGAAAATGCCAGTGCAAGCCCCAGTGCAGAAGAAAGGGCAGAGGCCTAATCATTTTTGTGTCTGTCCTTCCCATCTGTATTGTTTGCTAGGGCTGCTGTAACAAAGCACCAGACTGGCAGCTTAAATCACGGAAGTGTGTTGTCTTGCCATTCTGGAAGTCAGAGTCTAATATCAAACTGTGGTTTACAGTTGGTTCTTTCTCCTAATTCAAGGCTGGTTCTTTCACGGGCTCTAAGGGAGAATGTCCCAGCCTCTCTCCCGGCATCTGGAGGTTTGCTGGAAGAAGTTGGCATGCCTTGGCTTGTAGATGTATCACCCCATCTCTGCCTTCCTGCTCACATACTGTTCTCCTGTGCTTGTTTGCGTCCAAATTTCTCCTTCTTATAAGGAAACCTGTCTTAGGGCTTTAGGTGCTCACCCTTCCCAGCATGACCTCATCTTACCTGAGCTAATTACATCTGCAACCACCCTATTCCAAATAAGGTCACATTCTGAGGACCTGGAGGGTTAGAATTTCAACAGATGAATTTGGTGGGACACAATTCAACCCATAAGATCATCCTCTTCCATTTTCGATTTATTCATTTGCTGGCTATTTATCTAGCGCTGAACTCATTTGACAGCAAGTGCCACGCCCAGGGTCCAGCACGTCCTTGCTGGGCACCGAACACAGCAGTGAGCAGACAGTCTGGCCCTGGGCTCACAGAGTTTTCTGGAAAATGCAAGCAAATATTCTGTTACTACAAATGTGCGGAATGGCAATGGAGACGGTGTAGGGTGTCACCAAGAGGTCTAGACCGGACTTGTAATTTGGGTCTTGGAGATAATTAGGGAAGGATATTCCAGACAGAGGGGAGAGTATATGCAGGGCCTGGAGTTTTGGAGGACCAAGGGGCACTTGGGGTCAGCCATGAGCTCAAAGGGGGTTGACTAGCTGGACACCAGGGGAAGGTCTTCAAGCACCTCCTAATTCAAGGTAAGGAGTTCTGACCCATCTTGCAGACAGAGGCATCAAGCAAGGACTCAACAGCGTGGTGACTTCAAAAGGTAAGCTGGGTGTTCTTGGGTGCAAAGAGAAAGAGGAGCAGCGTGGGAGGGATAAACGAGAAACTCTTTTAACTCTAATTTAGGGAACAAATGGATAGTTCTGTTTAGTTTACTGATTCAGCAATAGAAAGTCTCCAGTGTCTTGTTTTGTTATTAGGCTCCTCTAAGAGTAATCACTTCTATAACCTATAAAGATAAAAAAACAAAATTCTTCATGCAGTACAAGAAAACATACCATGTCCCAGCAACATCCAACCTGAAAGGATACGAAAAGCTTTTAAACACTGTGTATATATTAACAGAGCACTCCTGGAGAAATTACAGTGGTGGAGCTCCATTTCCCTGTGCTGGGATAGCCAACAATTTGCTGTTTTTGAGGAAAAGCTTTTTGTTGAAGTGTAAATGAAACGCATAAATTGTAAGGTGCACAGTGTAATGCACCCACCCAAGTAAACTTTCCTGTGTGGCCCCACATCCAGGGTAGAAGGTAATAAGCAGCCCCAGCACAAACCCCTCCTTCCTGAGGGAGCCTCTGTCTTGACCTAGTGCACCAGGTTGTTGGGTTTTGAAATGTATGCAGATGGAGTCGTTCGGTCAATGTCTTTTTCTACCTAGTCAATGTTACTTCAATGTTAAAAAAAGAAAAAAATTGCAATGACCCGTTTTTACACCAGATGGCAGAGTTGATTTTCCTTTGGCTTTTTTTTTCTTTAAATAGTCTTTGCAGAATAACCAGCTGCCCATTTTATATACACAGCTTACGATGAGTTGGCTCACAGCTTGTTGATATAATTTGAGTAACACCTTTTCATGCAGTAACATAGGACATAGTGAAAATTACTTTCCCCAAGCCCTTTCTTGGAAAAGTAGGATTTTAGGCTATCCAAAAGATGTAATTTGCTAGTTTATACCTATTTTGTTTAAATGACACCTGTGGTTGTTTTCAAATTCATACAATTTCCTATGTAATTCTAATTTTCTTTACACATGTAAACAACCTATTGACATATCATTCCAATAGTTTATAGAACGTCAGTTCTATAGTTCCCCAATTGTATTTCTAAAAATGTGTGTCTACTACTCTTAACAATGAGGAAGTAATTTGTACTTTTACTCCTTCTTTTGTATGTTATTTATCTTGTCTTCATTTTGTTTTTTCCCTATTTAATTTGAAGAACAAAAACTGAAATGCTAAGAGAGAAATTATTTATAAGACCTAGTCTAGTAAGTACTCGCGTGCCTGCTGTGATAAAATAGACCTTCTCTCTATTATGGCAACAAATGACTGTTTGACAGATATAAATATACCTGGAGTTTACGCAAATTTCAGAATTTAGCACTAGATTTCAAAAAGGTACTTATGACCACCTTTGGGACTTTGAAATGTCTTAGCGTATATGTCAAATGCGGCCACTCATAGTATTTGTGAACTCATCTTAGCAGTACCCTTAATATAAAGTGTGTGGATCGTGGAGACAATCACTCCAGCCTGATGCACACAACACCCCCTTGTTGTGGCAGAGGCTGATCAGAGTGGATGGGGCCCTGATCTGTAGTGTCACAGGGTCCCGACACACATATTAAGAGTTCCGCCCTTATTTATCCCACATCCTACATGAGACCACTTAAGCAAGGCCCTAGTCTCGTCCCCAGTATGACTGGAGCCCTCAATGGAGGGTCATATAAAAAAAAAGCGGAGATCATATAAAAAAAAGTAATTTGTCCCTCCATCATTGAAAAGCAATTGAAAAACTCTGATCTCATCAAAACTAAAACTAATTTGATCAAAACAAGCCAAAAATATACTCAAGGGACAGCTTTCTCTGACAGCACCAGTGTCAAGTCTGTTAATTTTTCCAATGCAAGTTTTTTACTGTCACTTAAGAAATAAAGATCTTTATTTAAAGGCAAACTAAAGTTTAAATGATGGCACATGGTTTGGAAGTCTGACATCTTCCAGTAAGCAATGTTGTGTGAGTTAGCCTACCACTTTTTTCCTGTGATACTTAAACTAATTCATCCCTCGCATTCAATCAATAGCTGCTTTGGACAGAAAGTTTTTCTGAAGAAATGAAAGAAATGAAACCAAAGGTGTATGAGAGGCAAAAGGCTAAACTGGGATCCTTTTCATTCTACTTTCATATATTAATTTAACTTCTACTGAGAGTAAAATGTTCATAACAGTCAAGTCTTATTAGCTCTCACTGTGAGCTAAGAATTATTCTAAGTACTTTACCCATATTACCTCACTTAATTTTTACAAAAACTATTGTGCCAAGGAAGGCCAGTCAGTATTGGTTGTGATGAATTTTCTCTAATAGTACACAGCACGCACAAGGAAACTGCGCCATTGTAACACCAGGAAGTGAGTGCTAGCGGAGAAGGAGCGAGCTTCTGAGATGACATTTAAATGGAGCGTTGGGGGAGGGGAGGGAGGCACAGTGGGGAGAAGAGCAGAGCACAGAGGGGCACATGCAGAACAGCCAGCTGGTCCCAAAGACCCGACCCGGGGAGGCAGCGAGTGGGGCTACAGCTACTTGGGGTGTGAAGGGTCCTTGTCCAGCACCGAACTAAGGGCTAAGAGTTAATCTTCTAGAGCAAATGGAGGCTTTTAGCGGGTAAGTAATTCTGAATGTTGTGGATGTAGACGACAAAGCCCGTCATGTGGAAAATGAGGTAATGTGGATGGAAATGGAGTCTTTGAGATTTCCTGGGGAAACAGAAGACAGCTGTGGGCTTGAGTCTGTTCATGGACTGGGTGACCTCACTGAGGTTTTGCTTCCTCTGGAGTGAGCTGGGAAACCAAATTCCTAAATGTATTGGGAGCTCTGAGTGAGAATAGTGCCCATACAGGGCCATGTACAAAGAAGGGGCTCAGCTCTGTCAGAAACCACCTCCCACTGACCCTCTCCCCACCCTTGTCCATCCCCAAGTCCAGGCCCACAACCCAGGGCACTAATGGCACAGCAGGCATCAATGAGCCTTAGGCATGTCCGTGCTGGCCTGCTCTCGGTCAACCAACACCCTGCAAAATAGGTGCTATTCTTGCCACATTTACCCACGAGGACTCTGACTGGGTGTCAGGTCACTTACCCACATCTTACAGGTGCCATCCAGGGGGTCAGGGATCCAATCCAGGTCTATCTGTTAATTCCGTCTTCCTACTTGCGCTCTCTGTGCAAGTGCTCGTCACGGCTTATGAGTCAATTCTTGAGGAAGGTTTCCGAATCCCTTTCCCAGCTGCTTTTCGGGGAAGACAGGCCTCGAAGGGCATCAGAGGGCAAATGCACCCCACCTAGAGCAGGCACTGCAGCTGGTCAGGGCCCATCGTCAAGGTGCCGGGTCCACCGGCAGTGGGAGTTGTACCCCCCGGCCCGCCTGGCTGGCTGGAGGCAGCTAGTTCAAGTCCCCTGGGACAGCTCAAGCCCTCACAGCGTTCCACAGAGGGCAGAGGGCAGCTCTAGAAGGCAGCATGGCAAGGGTTCCAAAACCTGCTGCAAGCCCCAGGCACACACCCCACATGCTCCCAGCCCTTGGACACGTGCCAGGGCCATGCGGAGGAGGGCCGGGAGCGCAGTCAGAGGAGACCCAAAGAGCTCAGGAGGAAAAGCACATCACCTTGTCAGATCACTGGGACACCTGGAAGACAGGAAGTTTCTCGATTTGAAAGTGCTTTGCGGCTCTGCTATCCCGGCTCTCGAGGGGAGCTTGCTTTGCAGGGAACAGAAAGCCTGTGTCAAATCACATCAGCAGGGACCACTGAGCCATGGGGGGAGCACATGCCCTTTCCCCACAGATGGCCACATTTCTTTACGGAATCCTTTCTTCCGAATTTTATTTGGGGAACCCCACCTGCAGTGGGCGCAGTGGTCCAGGCCTTCATTTGCCCTGTTGTAGCCAGTGCATACAGCCCCCCAGCAGGCCCTCAGGCCTGATCCTCCTTCATCCAAAAGCACCCCCAGTTCCCATCCCACCAGAGCCTGGTCTTTTACTGTTCACTTGATAGATTAATACTAGGTGACAACTCACTAGTTGTTTCTTAATAATTCCCTCAGAGCCCATCTATTTGCTCTTCACTCTCCTGCCAAAATTACTTACCTTGTAATAGGGCTACCATTAATGTGACAGTATATTACTTTTGGGTGTACAACATAATGGTTCAATATTTGTATATTTTGCAAAATGACAACCCTAATAATTCTAGTTAACATTCATCCCCATCCGTAGAGAAATTGTTTTTCTTATTTAACCACCAATCTAGTCTCTGTATTTATGAGCTTGGTTTGTGGTTTGGTTGGTTTTAGATTTCACATATAAGTGAGACCACATGGTATGTGTCTTCCCCTGTCTGACTCATTTCTCTTACTATAATGCCCTCAAGGTTCATCCGTGTTATTGAAATGGCAAGTTTGCCTTCTCTTTACGCCTGAGTAATATTCCATTGTTTGTACATGCCACATTTTCGTTATCAGTTCATCCATCATTGGGCGCTTAGATTGCGTCCATGTTTTGGCTATTACAAATAATGTAGCAAAGAACAGGGGGATGCTGACATCTTTTCAATTTAGTGTTTTCATTTTCTTCAAATAAATATCATTCTTTCTCCCAGCAAATTTTCACAAAGAGAGCACTGCAGGCCTCAAGCGGAGGGATGGCCAGCCGTGGGAGGGGCAGCGAGACATCCGAGGCAAGGACAGTGGTTGCTGCGATGCCTTTGAGAGAATTGAGGTTCCTCCCGCAAGCCTCCTGGTCCCACCCAGGAGGGTGGGCAAGACGCCTGACATGAGACCCCTGGCGAGCTGCCCTCTGACCTTGGTGAGCCTGGCTCTGCTCTTTCATTTAAACAAGATTGGCTGCTGACTATACATCACCACCCCTACTCCTGTGAGACTCTGGTCCAAATTCTGCCTCCAGCCCAGGCCAACTCCAAGCAGGGTGATGATAGTTTAGGGGTGGCAGGAGCTGCTCAGATGGAAGCCTGCCCAGGGTGATGGAGGGCGGGGGTGCCACCTTCATTTGGGTTGAGTCTTCCCTTGAATCGAGTCTTGAGAAATGAGTAGGTTTTTCAGGTTGGAAAATAGTTTTCTAAGTGTGTGTGTGCGTGTGCATGTATACATCTCGGGGTTAGGGCAGTATGTAATAAAAAATTAGGATTTAATATGCAACAAGACCATTAATAAATGACCCCCAAAGTCAGTGGCATACATAGAAAGCATTCCTATCTCATTCCCCAGTCATCAGGACTTTGCTGGGCTCGGCCGGATCTGGCTGTGGACTGAATGTGGGGTTGTTTCCCATATCTCCCAGTGTGGAAAGCAGCGTTAGGAGGGCATGTTCTCCTCATGCTGGATGAGAGATGCACAAGAACAGAAGCCCACGGTGCCTCTTAAGAACTTCACTTAGAATATGCACCCAGTCCTTCTGTCCTCGTTCCCTTGCCAGAGCAAGTCACGTGACCGGGGTCAGCAACAACATTCCATTGCACCCACATTGACCGGGGTGAGGGGGCAAAGGAAGGACTGCGAGCTAATGATACAATGGGCTCTGATGGAGAGGCTCAAAGGCGCATGGCTGTGTTGGGAGCAGGGAAATGGGGCAGGGGAGGCAGGTGGTGAGTTTGGAGAAAGAGGCTTGGGCTGTTAGTGAACAGCTTGACTTCCTCGCTGAGGAGAGTGGCTTTCACCCTGCAGTCGGCAGAGCGAAATCCAGGGGCATAGACTGGCGTGGCCTACCTTTCCCTCCACCCCAGCAGCTGTTCTTGCCCAGAGAACACAGGGCTGAATGGAAACTGCCGCCTGCTGCCAGGGACAGAGCAGAAGAGTGTGGGGACAGGCTGAGGCCCATTGCCAACATCACCCTGGTATGCAGGTGCCGACACGCACACTTAGCTCTGAGCAGCCGGCCTTGCAAAGTGCAGTTGACTGCATTTCACTACAAAAGGGCAAAGGTCTTAAATCATAGGACTCATGCTCCAAAAATAAATAATTAGTTCAGAAGGAATTGAGGAAAGACCCGGAAATCCTTGGAGTCAACCTCAGTACCATGAGTTACTTATACATTCTTAATCCAAAGCTCAGTTTCCCTATCTGTAACATGCTTATATTAATTCCCAGGCATCACAGAATTTGTAAGGCTTCAATATAGTCATATATGCCATACGCAGTCATTATAGGAATATAGGAATACAAGCTATGTATCCCCAAGGTAGCCAAAGTCAAGAGAACAGCTATGTAGCTGCCAGAGTGGACCCTGGTGCGACCAGGCATGTGGGTGGAGTGAAAGAAAAATGCTCCTGGAGATCAGCAGAGGCCTGGCAATGCCAGTCTCCTTAATGGAGCACATGCAGGCAAATGGCACCTACAAGAAGGCCCTGAGAGGAGCCTGGTGCCTGAGAAATGACTGAGAAAACTGACAAGCGCGGCTTCTGCTGTTAGCTCATTTCGACAGACAGAAGGCATTGCTATGAACTCGCCCTTGGTTCCTCTGGAACTAGATGAAACTTTGTATTTACTCCTCCATGTACTTGAAAAATGAGTGTGATGGGGAGATCTTAAAGCGTGTTGGCAATGAACCCAGGAAGAGAGACGGGAAGAGGGGTAGGAAGGAGTGACAGGAGATGAATGAGTGGCTTGGAAATGTAGAAAACTGGAGAAGATGCTTATTTTAACTATAAAAATAATCTTTGGAAATAAGACACCCTGAAGTGAAATTTGTTTGGCTGTGTCGTACCTGACAACAGAGTGTGGGAGCCCAGGGACGCAGCTGGGAGATTTGATTCTGGACCTACTAGTGTGAGGCGGACCAAAGGAGGCTTCATTCTGAAGCCAGAAATAGGCTGACAGCCAAGTTTGTAAGTGGAAACCAGTAAAAGTCAGCTGGATCTTATTGCCAGGCTTCGTGCTCTGCTCATGGGAGCTGACGGGGCGGCAGGAGCAGTGGGCTGGCTTTTGAAGCGCGCCAGGAGAGGGCTGTCCGTCATCTCGGGGAGCGAAGGCCTGAAGAAGCTCCGTGCGCTCTTGGTCAGTTAACCGCATAAGGTATGGGTTGTTGGGGTTACCTGAGGGGAAAAAAAAGGAAAATGGATTTCTAGCCTCTGTATTTTGATGGCCTAAATACACTAAAAAAAAAGGCCAACAACCAATTTTCCCTTCCATTATCAGCAAAGCATCCGAGGCATTAAAACTCTATATTTGGCAGAGTCTGGACTGTGGAAAATTACCATGCTAAATTGGCTCTTTATAAGGCCCAAAGGAATAGATACTTATCTTCAACTGAATAGAAACTTTGATTTCTACAAAGACTACTTGGCATACATACAAAGTTAATTTATGTAATATTTGGTAAGATGAGATGTATGTAAAAAGTAAAGAAATGGGGGAAAGTTGCAAAGATTTTTTTCTTAGTTCAGGCACACACAAGCATTGCAGAACCATATTCTCCAGCACTTAGGTCAAATTTTGCATGTTGTACTCATATGTGACTGACAGTAAGACACAGCAATTCAGCAGACAGTGACAGAGTCAGAGTAGCTATGGCCCTGGAGAAGAGACACAAGTCTGGGATTCTGGAATATGTTAATGCAGCCACAGCCTTGTTATCCCCACTGAGGAGAAAGCACTTGGCTCAGTACCATATGTAAATGCACACACGTATACACACATATATCTAGAAAGTGCTCCTTGCAAAGTGCTCCATGACTGGGCTGTGTGGAAAGGAGGGAGATGAGTGTGGCACAGAATGAAGATAAGGGAGTGAATGTATAGACGAGTGTGAGAACTACAGACAGCAGGAGATGGCAGCTTACGCTGGGCAGTACGCCTGGCCAGAGAGAGTGTGGGGGAGCGCACTTGGACTTGAATCAGGAGAAAGGTGGGTCTCAGTGGCCGTTTGTTTCTTCCCTTCCATGTCATCAATCTTCTGGCTCTGTTGTTCTCCTGTGTGACGGTTTTTCGCACCAAATTTGTTCTCATTATATAATGAAATTATAGTGCTATTATCTTGCTATAAAATAATGTGTGGGAAAATTACTAAAATTGACTAAGATATTTTGCATCTCCTATCCATACTATAAAACTGGGAATTTTTCCCCTTTATCTCAGAAGTCTTCCACTTTCATGAAAGTCTGAACTAATTTTATCAAGTCCTGCAATGTAAGGAAACATCTGGTACAAACATCAGAAGGGGAACATCTTGTGTTTAACCTTTCCAGACATGTTCCTTTAATTGCTGACTAAAGTGATCCTACATAATGGTCTTTATGGTCTCTATTTGGCGGTGGCTTATCCAGTGGCTCTGGTTGTAGGTAATATCAGAAAGTTCAGGGGCTTCTATTCCAGGAGGGTTAGGCTGCTTGGGGTGGACAACAGTGACTCTTTTGGGCAAGGACCCTGGACAATTGAGTACTCCAAAAAGAAGGAAAGCCATAGATAGGGAAATGAAAATGACTGCCTGTTTCATTGTCACCATTTCAAAGAATTGCGATTAAAGATCATTAAGCGCAAAGACAATTTTTAGATAATGGTATGGTGGATGAAACTTAAATTACCTAAAACAATAAAAATAGTGCAGAAAAGATATGATGAAGAAACAGGGAGATACAGACCAGAAATGCTTTGAAATAATCTGGAGGTGTTAATCGAGATAAGAAACTTACTGTATTCTTTCCAATCTTGTTGTTATATTCCATGCAACCTCAGATGCTGGTGGGTATATTATATTGTTGTTGCTGATGCCCCCGACCTTCAGTTCTATAGTGAGCTTTCTAGCATTAGTTCCTAGTTTGACTGTATCTAACCTTTTGTTTTGTTTGCCTATATTCCACATATAAGTGACACCACCTGGTATTTGTCTTTCTCCTGGCTTATTTTGCCTAGCATAATCTACTCCAACTCCATCCATCTTGCTGCAAATGGCAAGAATTTTTCTTTTTTGATAACTGAGTAGTATTTCATTGTATATGTATACCACATCTTCCTGATCCACTCATTTGTATATACTTAATTCCATAGACCAAGGTTTAGAAAGCCTACATATCTACTTGTAATTTATTTTAAAAAAGAAATTACTGGCCTCCCTGGTGGTACAAGGGATTAAGTCTCAGCACTATGAAGCTATCAGCAGCCACTGCAGCATAAGTTCAATCCCTGGCCAGGGAGCTGACCCATATGGAGCAGCAGACCTCTCCTGTCTCGCCCGCTGCTCCCCTCAGCAGTGTATTTCAGTCTGCCTGTTCTGCTCCCCACTCTGTCTCTGGTGAATCCTCTCACCCTCTCCTCACCCCTAGCCTACACACCAGCTCCTGTATGCATAAATAAATAAATCTTTAAAAAAAGAAATTATGAGGGATTTAGAAAAGTAAATCCTGATCCGGCCATCCTTGGGAACTGTGCTAGAAGATCCATTTCAAAAAAGGTCAGGTAGTGGATGTGCTGTGGTAACAGCAGAGCTCTGTCTAAAGGTAAAACACAGACAGAGCGCCTGTCAGAAACCGTAGATAATGGAATATATTGTTTACACATTCTGATGAGCTTTCTCACTGTATAGCATTGATATTTTCTCTTTTTTTTGCCTTTTCTGGTTTGATTATTCTTCATTTTCTTCTATTTATTTGGATATTATACTACTTTGCTTTTAATTTGGTCATCACTATAAAGATTATAACATCTATTCTTGACTTATCGAATCAAATATTGACACACTTTCTGTCCAGACACCTCAATTAAAATTTTTTTTAAAAAAATAAAAGAAAATAGGGAGGAAAACTAAAACAAAGTGGTATTATGGGAAATGAAGGGAAAATTTCAAGAAGGAGGAAATATTCATGAAAGTCAATTACTGCAAAATGTGATTGGATTTAGCAATAACATCAATGGTCATCCTGTTAAGATTTGTTTTTTAAGGAATGAGGCTTGAAAAACCAAATGAGTGTGGATTAAGGAATGAATAGAAAATGAGGAAGTGGAAACTGTTAATAAAGATTACTCTCTTAGGATTAAAGAACACGAGAATTGTATAAATAAGGTTGATTTTTTTAAAAAAGAAAATTAAGTAAATAGGTCATCTATGATCTCTAGTAACACAGTCTCCACTGACCTGTTTCTGTCCACCACACCTCCCAGCTCATCACCAGCATCCCAATGCCATGAATTTTGGATGAAATATTAGGACTCCCGTGTTTGTTGGCTCATAAATAGAAGTCAGGAACATGGTGTGTAATGCCTTTAGCTCGCATTTGGGACAAATTTCCGAGACAGAGCATTCTCTGCTAGAACCCCTGTCAATCTCCTTCTCTACGCCCTTCAAGTCCCTCCTTTCATGCAAAGATTTGGATTAAGAAAAGACTGTGTGTGTGTGTGTGTGTGTGTGTGTGTGTGTGTGTGTAAGCAGACTCATCCATCCATCCACCCATCCATCCATCTGTCCCCAAATTGCAGGAAATTCTAATTCAACTAATTTAGTTAATAATAATCCTCTGATAACATTTTAAATACTTATTAAAAGGCTAAACATCATCATTCACAGCAAAATGAATTAATTGGCTAAATTTGCATTTCTTCTATTTTCCAGTAGCATGTAAGTGGTGGGGAGAAGAGGGAACTGGGCAACAGGTAAAGAGTATGGATCATGGAAGAGAATGTGTAGGGTCATTTTCCCTAAAAACAGTGCCTGAGATGGGGTTTCTAAGGTAAGAGTGATGTGTTGAGAATGTTCCATTGAAAACTGATAGGACATGTGAGAAGCAGGAGAGGGCAAGGAAGGTTCTAAGTAAGATGCGGGTTCAGTGGACCTCCATCTACTGTCAGCTGGATTCCATGGAGAGCTCTGGAGTAGGAATACATCACAGAGCTGTCACTGCTGTGTCAAGGAGCCCATACTTTGTACCCAGTATCCATCAGTGATTGGCTGAAGGCTGCCCCGGAGGGAGGGCCAGGCAGCTCCCACTGACTGAGGGTGTTTATCAGGAGAGGGCAGCAGCTGTGAGCTTTTATTTTTTTATTTTTTTAAAGATTTATTTATGCATACAAACTGGGGTACAAGCCAGAGGCATGGGGCGGCCAGAGGGTATACCAGAGACAGAGTGGGGAGCAGAACAGGCAGATCGAAGGAAACACACTGCTGAGGGGAGAGCGGGGGAGGCAGGAGAGGTCTGCGCGCCATGTGGGAATCTCCCTGGCTGGGGGTCGAATTCATGTTGCCGCTGCCCACAGCTCCACAGCACAGCGCTTAACCGCTGCGCCACCGGGGAGGCCCAGCTGTGAGCTTTTAGTGCCAATGGTCACAGCAGCATGGGGCTGGTGTACAGATGCCAAAACACTCCAAACTGTCCCTGTTCCCACAATCACTTAGGGTGAGTCTTGCCCATAGAAAGACAAACAAAAACTCTTTTCTTTCACTCAAGTCTCCTCTTGACACCATGATCAAAGAAGCAACAGGCCTATGATCAATGCACAAGGGGTTAGTGCTGGATTCTGTGGGCTATCCCAAGAATTTCTCCAGTTACACAATTTCTTAAATGAGAAAGTATAATAATTTATTGAGACAAACAGATTATATTTTGGAATTGAATTATTCTTGAAAAAGCTACAACAGGTGGCTATTCTATCGATACATGGATTTTACTAATCTAGTCAAATGAATTTGCAAAAGCATTAATCAGACATGCATAGAATGCTGTAGAATTACTACTCTGCTGAATGAAGTAGATTAAGAAATGAAGAAATTATATAAATAAATGTGAATGTTACTTTGATAAAGCAAAGTCAAATTTTTAGGAGTTTTCCTACCTTGTTCTCCAATAGCTATATAGCCAGTGTCATGAAATAAGTATAATAATAAACGGAATATAAAAGAACACAAGGGACCATGGAGATGGATCACGGGTGAATTGGTGGTGGGCTACCCAAGGGGAATACAAAATGTAAAAGACATAAATAACAATAAAAATATATATTAAAAAAAAGAGATAATTAAAAAAAATGAATGGGGGTAGACGAGTGAATCAATTAACCATACTTCATTTTAGGGATCTTTGAAAAAACTCACAATATCAAAGAGAGTTACGCCTTTTTGCTTTTGAAATGTCAACTGACTAATGAGAACAAGGACTCTGGGGGAGAGAGAGCCTAGATCCAGTGCAAATAACCAAAGAGGAGTAAAAGAATAATAAAGAAGATAAGAATGGCAGTTGCTTGCTAGCAAACATATCTCTGGTAGGTGTTCTCCTATGGCCAACACCATATCAATGGAGAAACAGGAAAACCTGGGCGGTGTGATGATAATGCTACAACAGGGGAATCCATAATTACAGATTAACATTTAGTCCAAGGCTAGGCTCAACTGGTCCAAATATTTGTTTGTTCTTTGGAAGCATGAACCCTCACCTTTGTGAAAAGTCTTAATACATATTTGTTCACAATTTAATTTCAGCATCTAGGACAGTGTCTCGGATATAGAAGTCCAATAAATATTTGTTAAGTTACTGGATGATTTGTAGGAAGTTCTCACCAAAAGAATGCAATTATCTAATAAAATTTATTTCCATATCTCATAATTTAAGAACTAATCTTTGACTTATTTGTAAAAAGCACAAAGTGGTCATATTTTGTGAATTTGTCATATGCATAATCTAAGTTAAATATAATACTCAGTCCTTGGCCTGAAAAAACTTCCAGAGTGACTGTACTCTTGGACATTACACCAAAAATCCATGAAAGATTCCGATTCTCCACATCCTTACAGGCAATTGGTATTGTCATTTTTTTAAATTTTGATTTCCACAGGTTCAAAACTAGTATAAAGAAATACAATTGGTTTTTGCATATTGATACTGTAAGCTGAAATTTTACTGAATTCACTTATTACTTACAAGTTTGGTGTTTTTTTTAAATATATAGTTTCTTTGGGATTTCCTACATTGACATATCTTTTTCCTTTTAAAATTATCTATTTTTCTTCATGTATTTTGTTGTACTATTGTTTGGTGCATACACATTTAAGATTGCTATGTACTGATATGAACTGACCTTTTAGCTCCCTATGTCTCATACTTTGTTCTGCTCTGAAATATATATACTATCCTGTATTAATACTGTCACTCTAGTTTTTTAAATTGATGTTTGCACTATGTATCTCTTCTATCCTTTTATTTTGCTAGATTTCCTTTCTTTTGGTCCTTTGGCTAGAGAGAGAAAGTACTATTTTCTTGGGACTTTTTGGTTCTCACCCATCAATGTTTGCATTGTGAACTTCTTTAATGCCTGTTTTGGGGGATATGAGGCAAAAACAAACAAACAAACAAACCAACCTCAGGAACTCATTGCTTAGTTGCTCTTCAGTTCCTGAGGTCTCCAGTAGGAGCCAAGGTAGACTAAGTAGTCCAGAGACATCACCACGTTCTACATGAGGAACAAATCACAAGTCACATCACTGCAGACAAAACAACTATGAACATCCACAAGACATGTAGCAACAGGTGGGCAAGCTATACCCCCTAGCAACTGGAGGTTGGAATAAGCAGCATCAACACCCTGCCTTCCCCAGGGCCACGAGGTTGTTTCATAAGTCACCTCCTACTGAGGATAAGCACATGAGGAAAGGGGGAGCTGTCTAAGAGAATGTGCATTTTACAGAGACAATGCATCTTAAATGAAGTGACTGAAATATTGGATCAGACTAAGCTTTTAGTCAAATTTGATGTTGAAATAATTGGCTCTCACTAACTATAGGTGGGATTTCAGAAGAAAACTTTATTTCATGTAAGCAAATTAAAAGCATTACATTTTTTGTACGTTCCAGGTCAGAGATCTATTATCTAGTAAGTCTAGGAGTCTAAGTGGTGGTGTGAACTCTGTCTCACATATTATCTGTGATTGTTTTGTGATTTTACATCCATTTCTTTTTTTCATAGGTCGTTCCCATTCTTGTGTTTTCTTAAAAAAAAAATAAATAATCTAAGTTCTCAGAATCTTCAGAGTGTTCCCCAGTCCCCTTTAAAAATTAAGAGCATGGAGATGACATCTTGCAAAATGTTTCACATATTAGATCACAGGATCCCTTATGCTATGAAATGTCTTATTTACAAGCTAAGTGGACTCAGGAATTGCCAGCATTTCCACTCTATCAAGGACCAGAGACTAGTTGTTTTGACTGATTTATGATTTAACAAGGACCATTGCAGTAGGCACTGGACCAAGTGCTTCCCATAGTATCTCAGCTAAATATCACAGTGATCCTGTGAAAATTGTATTGTCAATCCAAGTTTCAGATGAAGAAACTGAAAGGTAAATGGACATATTCTAGGTCGCCTAGATAGTGAGTGGCAAAGCCGGACCCCTGCCAGGTCCAGGCCTCTTTCCACCCTCCAAACAATCTCCTCTGGACAAAGCAGAAAGACTGACGGTGTGCCCTGATACCGTGTTCTCCCCTGCTGTTCCCATTTCAGAACCTTTAACAGTCCAGAACTGACAAGGAAAGTGCCTCCCAGGACAGGAGCCAGGAGCTATTCTCAGAGTTGGGCGGTTGCACTGGCTGACATTCACAAGTGTGTTCCCACAGGCCTATCTCCTGCACCTGGACAATAGAGGAGGACCCTGACTTTGAGATGTTCTCTTCTGGGTCCTTGATAACCCCTCTAAATCAGTTTTTTTTCCTATATGTGTTTTTCATATGATATTTTTCCATCTTTTTTCTGTGCAAAACTTTTCCTAATCATATTTCTGATATAAGAGATGAGGTTGGATTATTTAATTTGCCTGACTATCTCATTGTTGATTTTGCTTTAAATTACTACCAACATGCTTGATTTTTTCCTTTCTTATGTATTTCACCCTTTAAAAGAGGAAACAGAATCATTTGCATTGTGAAATCTAAGATCACAATGAGGCATTAAAGAACCCTATTTGGATTTGGAGGTGGTTATCACTTGACCAGGGCAGAAGTAACCAAAATGAAGATCTAGATGTAAAATTTTCCACTGTTTATTTTAAATAAGTTCTTAGGAGTACTTTCTCCAGCAAGATAGCTTGATGTGTGTGTGTGTGCATGTGTGCATGTGTGTGCGTGTGTGCGTGTGTGTGTGTGTGTTGGGGGGTGGGAGGGTGGAGGGTGGAGAGGGAGAAGGACAGGGGAGAGCAAGAGGGACAGGGATCTTAAATGGGAAATTGGGAGGGAACTTTAGAGATAGTGCAAGCAAGCAGTAAAAAAAAAAAATTAGATTGTACTTCATGAAATTCCCAATATTCTATCATTTTGACCTTCAGAAATAGCAATTGATATGATTCAATATAATTGCATTAAAAGTGGAATCAACGGGAAAGGATAGAGACTGGGAGAGGCTGGGAGAGTAAGGGAAGATGGGGTGACAAAGTCGCTTCTACTGATGTTCATTCCCCTTGACAGCAATTTGATCCCACAGGGCATTATGTCTTCACACTTATGAAAAAGTCAGTTCAGAAACCTTCTGAGGATTTATTCAAGAAATACCAGGGGAATGACGATATTCAAAATATCGATATTCAGGTGAGTCACTTGCTCCTAAAATCAGAGAGTGGATCTTAGGCCCAGTAGAAATAGGTCCCTTTATATTTAATGACTTTTGGATCTGAGAGAAATATCTATAATTCAAGAGTGGACATCTGATGAAGGAAGACACCATATTCAAGAGAGTCAAATAAACAATGACAATAATCAATGCCTTTGAGACTACACACACACACACACACAAACACACACATGCGTGCTCTCACACACACACCCCTGATGCCCTGTATAGCATGTAACTGCGGAAGAGTAATTTACCAATTAAATAACCCTTGTCTCAAGATTCCCTCTCTCCAGTGAAAGGCTGGCTTATATGTGAACTGGATGTCAGTGGACAGGATAGTTCAAAACAAAGAGCAATTGAAAGGTGATAGAGCAGAAATCAGGGCTGTATACTTCAAAAGAGATCTCTTGTCCCTTTCTCTTCACATCCTTGTCACCATAGGTACAGCAGGGAATGTCATTCCTGAGAGAAGGTGATAGGAAGTTCCATGTCCTGGGATTCAGCTTCTCACCTGATTCAGTCTTAGTTGTATATATGTATCGATCAAGTTAAAGCCTCACTCATTACTCCTGAGGTTTAAATTAGACAGTACTTCAAATTCTGGGCACAAAGAGTACAGACAGATGGCTTCATATTTGCTCAAAATATCCTTCCCAGGGTCGGTCATTAGGTAGCAGGCTGCCCTTTCCAAGAATGTGTTTATCAGAAAGGCGACTGGAAACTGCTTTCTCTAGAACTCTGTTAACATGCAACTTGAGATAGCCACACAGGCTTCTGTTTGGAAAGCAGAGGTTGACTATTTATAATAATAACACCAAGGCCATCACCTCCCCTCCTGGGCCTGCCCTGGCAGCAAGGTCAGGATGCATTTATTGCCCCCAGATGGGGCAAGAGTTTTTTATCGGAAAAGCTACAGTGCAGAGGCCATAGAGTCTAACTGCAAACTCTTCCTTGGAAATGTGGGCCTGTTTGCTCAGATTATCTTAAGCAAAAGCAGAATTTCCAGGAAAAACAGTCTAATGAGTCCATGAGAGACAGTAATTTTACCCTCCCTGGGAAACCTCTGTTGGTTTCAAGAGCTCTTTACCCCTGAAGCATGCAAGGGAAATGGACTGATTTCTACCCTAGGGACTGACAGAACTCAGAGAACAGTATAGATGATGCTGCATTGTAATTTCAAAACTTCAAAATAAGGCTTCATTGTATGTCTAAATTTTCTAGTACAAAAAAGGGACACTCACATTTAATAAATAACACAGAAGGAAGAAGGAGGAAATTGGTTCTCCTTTGTCAGCTGCTATTTATGATTCAAGAATTTGATCTCAGTTCTATATGCAATTGACTATAAACCTGAGTTGTAAAATAGCATGAGCAAAAATTCTATAAACTGATAATTAAAAAATGCAAAGTAATGCAAAACTCTGCATGTTTTCCTTATCCTGGTATTCTTGTAAGTGTAACCACTGTGCTTAAAATGGATTTTTGCTTTCATATTTTACATCTTTGAGTAGAGAGAAGCACACATGAAGAGTGTATAACCCCAGCATACATGTCTAGTGGGGAATGCTTCATGCTGCCATGGTCTGAGGGGTTTTCACACACAGCTCTCCATATTTGAAGACCTGCCAGCAAAGCAACCAACTCCAGACTCCAGCTGCTTGTGAAGAGTCCAAGGAGTATGGATTTGTGCATGCAACACCCCAGATCATGGACAACAAAAAGATCCTGAATGTCTTAGAAGAGGGTTCAAGCATAATTATAAGTAAAACTGCTTCTTATAGTTAAAGAATACTTTGCTTCAGTTGGCTTAATTGAAAGCTAGTACAACCTGACTCAGACCAGAAGTCCAAAATTAAAAAAGTACGAAAACATACTTTTCTGAATAAGGAATCACACTTAAAACCACAATTCTATTTTTAGTTCTTTTTCTGAAGTCACCACTATAGAAATCTACTTTATCATTTAGTCTGGAGATTAGCCTGTGTTCCAGAATTTGAGTTTGAACTCTGTGGAAACTAAGTTTGAATGTCAAGTTTAGTAGTTCTATCACTACTTCTTATGTCAAATTAAACATTTTACTTCACCTGCCTGAGCTGCAGTTTCCACATCTGTTAAACAAGAAAAATATATCATAAAATTGTAAAGATGAAATAAGATAATGTATGTAAATAGTGTATCACACACAGTCCTGGGCACATAATAAGTTTTTCCTGATGATACCTACTACCCACATGGGGATAAACTTTCTAATCCAGGCAAGCTACTATGTGCTCCTCATTTCCAGAAATAATTTCTAAGCCTTCACCCTAGCCCAGCTTCATTTTCTTCTCCCCTATTTCCCATTCTATATTTCTTTCCACAATGATAAACTGAATGATAAACTGTCTCTCACTAAATAGACTCTGAATTTTATACAAAGTTCATTGATTTGTCTTTGTCTGTAAGACATTTTAGAGTCTAGTACTAGAAATATGTCCTTCAAACTTTTAAAAGTTCTAAAAATACTTTTAAGTAGTACCAGGCATTTAATACTCAATTAAAACAATTAAAGTAGATCAAAGGTGGAATTTGATTTTCTTTTCCAAAGGAAATTTTGGCTTAGGTAGAATGAATAATAGCTGCTGGCATTATGAGGAAAAAAGAAAATTCCCCTAAGTCTTACAAAATCTTAAAATTTATGAATCTTTACAACCAAAGGCCAAAGATTTAAGAAAAATCTCTAACATGAAAGGCAATAGCATCCAAAATCAGGAAATCATGTTCCTAAGAGACAGAGAAGTGGAGAGGAAAAAAAGGACATTTAAAAAAATTACTAAACTTAATATACTGAGAGGGAAGATATTATATTCATGAAACAGGAACAGGACACAATGAAAAGGAAATAACAAAGCATGGATATAAATAAATAAAATTATGACTACAACAATAAAAATTCAGTTAGAAGGGTTGGAAATTGAAACTTAAAAAAAATCTCATAAAGAAATAAAAAGATGAAAGGAGGAAACATCAGAAGATAAAAATAAGAATATTAATGAATCCTCACAACATTACAGATGTTCCAGAAAGAGTGAAGAGAGAAAATGTAAGAGAACATTATCAAAGATATAATACAGCTATTCTATCCTGATATCAGGATCTCTAGAACAGAAAGAATTTGGGAGAAGAAATAAAGGAAATGACAGGTTTTAGAGTTACTGCATTGCATGAAACAAGGAGACACCACTAACCTCATAATCATGAGAAAGTTGCCCTCTGGTCTTGAGCAGTGCACAATCTGAACAGCGGGTCATGGTGATACTAATGAGACCAGAATGCTGGCTGCATGAGGATTTCTTTTATATTTGCTCAAAAAATGAGGAGGGAGAAATTACTATAAAAATTCCCAGAAAAACAAGAGTTACCTCAAAACCTGCTCAAATTTAAGGTATCACTACTGCTAAGCTGTTCTAAGTTATACTGCATTATCCTAATCTTGGGAGTTGACTGTACATGTATACCTTGCCATATCATTTTTCCAAAGAATAAATTTCTAACATGATTTCCCTTAGTTTTCCAAATGCTAGACATTGGGGAAACTGATGGCAGTGTTTTTTTTATTTCTTACCCAGGGCTTATGTTTTGGTTCAGGAGGAGAACAAGAGAAGTGGGAAGTGGGTAATAGGGAGTAGGTAGGACATCAGAGGCTAGAGGAACTGATAGTTGCTAGAAGGTGGCAAGCATGTATCAGGACCAAGTGCAGACTGCTCATATCTGTCACTGCTGCTTATGTCACTGCACTTTGAGAGGATCAGTATCCAGTGTCCCCAAAGCATATTTTAAGAAACTTCATTTTAATGGCTGATACAAACAACATGCAAATTCTGCCAAATGATGGAACAGAAAGGACATCTGTAACTGCTTTCATAATCAGAGAAGGAGAAATATTGTCTCACAAGTGTGTGTTCTTCAACAAGGGGCACTAGTAAAACAATCTCAAAGAGAAAGATCTCCCAGGGAGCAGGTTCATCAGGTCCTGTGATATATTTTATATTTCTCCACCCTTCCCCAATATGGGCTAGCCATTTATTTTCCTATTACTTTTTAAGTCTTTCTTTATAAGTGTTCTGTGTCCTTTGGGGACAAGGATTTTATAAGAAAGAACAAAGATGGAAGACAGAATTTTGCCCTCCCTCCTAACCCTGTCTGAGGAAGATGACAGGATGGGGTCACAATTGAAAAGTTGTGGTGACTCAGGTGGCTTACAGGTGATCTGCTCAACATAATCAAGGAGACACTGGCTTATGTTCTTGGATGGCTCACACACCAACTACTTCTCTCTCCATTAACAGCTTCTCATGTCCTGTGCACTTCTAATCACAAAACTGAGTTGGTGAGGTTCCCTTTTGACTTGAGAAAGAGGATACCCTTTTAATCAAAGCACAAGCGAAGTTCAAGGGTGTCATTTCACTATCCTTAAGACAGGTTCTGATTTTTAAGATGCTGCCAAAGCCAGGACTAATGCCCGTGAAACACTGGGAGCATGGGGAGTGACTTGTGACCAACAGTGGAGAAGAACCATTAGGCAAATTTCATTGAGTGACCTGCAAGGAGCTGGAGTGATCTGGTTCCTCTCTCCAGTCCTCCACACACCATGCTGGGCAGATCTTTGGAACAAAATAGGTGGGGAGGGAGACTTGTAGCTGCTGAACATTAAAGTCAGTGGCTGACCTTTTACCCCACCAGATAGTCTTCAGATCCCAACCAACGAAAATATTCCTGCCCTCAATGACTTTGCTGCCCCATACAAAACCCAAGTGACTCAAACTGAATACTTGGAAAGAAAAAGGGCAAAAAAACAGAATTTGGATAATTGTGGTTAGAAAAATGACTTTGGGATCATTTGGCCCGAGTGTTTAGAAGACTCAGAGGGACCAAAGAATTTAATGGATTCCGGGAAGATGGATGTGAATACACATTCCTTTGAAACACCCCATTACCAACTTTCTGCTTGTTTTCTGGAAATCTATAGTGTCTGAAGAGTAATCATCCTCTTCAGGCTGGAGAATAGAGAAGTGCTCTAAGGTCAGACAAGACATATGAGGGAATGGAAGAATATCTAATACTCATTAGACTATTATTTCCAACAAAGGTTAAGTCAGAAAGTGGCAGGCAAGAAATAATCTAATGCAGGAGTCCTCATAGGGACCTCACAAAGTATCCAGCCCCATCATGGAATGCAAGTGACCCCACAAGAGACCTGACTGGCATGCAAATCAGTGAAGCCAACAAGGGTAGAATAGAGGGTGGTGGAGAATTGTGTGAGCTGGGAAGGGCATGTCCTGTCTTAGAGCAGCCCACCCTGGCACAGATGCCTGCAGGATGCTCAACACTGGCCCACTGTTGCCAGGGCTTCTGCTATTTCAAGAGGCACCAAATCTGTAATATTATGTGTGATCTCATTATGTACAATGTTATGTCTTATGTTGGAACACAGTTTTTAAAATAATCTTATTCAAACCGGAAAACAATTCTCCTGGCTAGATTCTTCCAATGGGCTTTTGCTATACAATTTCTGACCTATAAAAGTAATCTAAAACTTTGTAAGACAAAATATAGGTAGATAGATAAATAGGTAGGTAGATCAATAGGTAGGTAGAAAGAGAGATCTCCAGGAAATGATATATAAATTATATTAATGCCTTTGGGAATGAAAGATAACTTCGCGATCAAATCAGTCCAATTTTTGGATGAGAGACTGAGAACCAGAGATTTGAGCAAGCCTATGAACTAGCCGGAGGCAGATAGAGAACTAAAATGTCTGTCGTCTCGCGCCAGTCCAGTGTTGCTTTCCTCCTTGGTAACATCCTAGCCTGTTACCCACACCTGAAACCTTAGCACCTTTTGCCCTTCTCTTCTGAAACTCTGCTGATGGCTGAGCCCATCATTTTATCCTTCACAATCTTTACATCTTCATTACAAGAGCAAATGAGTGGGACTGTGCTGCTTTATAAGAAAATATCTAAAGTTGGCTGAGGAAGCTGTGCCTACATTTCCAGTCAGAGGGATTCAGCTCCGAAGTCCGCATGGTCTTCCTGTATGCTGTTACACCGCACGTTTGATTCCTGTCCATAAACTCAAGACGTTTCTTCCCTACATACATTGACCAACCAGCTGAAAGAAATCTCTTTGCCATCTAAACCCTCCAGATGTTCTGCCGATCACTCATTTGGCACTACCTCTCCAACTGATCTGTGTTTCCAGCTGGACTGAGAATTAGAATCCGCTGGAAGCTTAAATCCTCACCATCCTTAAACTTCATCCCTGTCCGGCTAGCTCTGAATCTCTAGGACCCAAGCCTTTCTGATGTGCAGTCACAATTGAAAACCTCGGAACTAATCTGTAAAGCGTTTGAAGATGAAATGCCTGACAGTAAGATCAGTTGTGTAATTTGAAGGGCCCAATATAAAATGGACATGGAGGCTCTGCTTTAAAAATTAAAAAATTCAAGATGGCGACCAAACGGTCTTGCGAAGAATTATGCTCTGACCCCGTTTTTTATGTTTATAAATGACATTTTGTTTAATTGAATTTTCTAATTGTTTATTGTTTTGGAATATTGTACAATTTGTATGTCGAGTTTATAATCAGTGACCCTGATAAACATATAAATTTTAATATTTTATCTGTTATTTTAGATTTTTTATCTAAACACTCATATAACCTGAAAATAGTCATATTCTTATTTCTTCTTCAATATTTATAACTTTTATTCTCTGTCTTGCTTATCACTCTGACGAAGCCCTCTAGCACAATGTCAAGTGATGTTAATGAACATTGCTTCAACTCACACTCAGGAGCAGGCAAGTGTTCAATATTTCACCGTTACTTATAGTATCTGCTGTAGGTATTTTATAGATTTTTTTATTTCATAGTAGGAAAAATTCCTTCTTTTACTGAGAAATAGTTTGTTATAATTTTTTTTACTATAACAAGTAATGAGTATAAAATTTACTCTAATATATGAAGGGTAATATATTAAGGTGTATATAACTAAAGCATCTAAATGTGCATACCAAGAATTGACTACCATTAGGTTTGTCTATAATAACAACAATTAGGAAGAACCCAAATGTCCAATATTAGAATTTCTTCAAATATATTATATATGTATACATATACTTGGATACGTAATCAAAATTCAGAACAATGAACCTGAAGATAAAATCTTTATCTTAACTTTGATTATCCCTAGAAAATAACTTTTTTCTTTTTAATTTTACTATAAGAGTAGTAAAATTTATTTAAATTGGGAATTAAGATTTATTTAAAAGATGCTAAAATTATAGCTTCTCTTTTTTCCTTACCATTTATCTTTTTTAAATCACGATTAGGTTTTTAGAACATTTGAGATGATCATATGGTTTTTATCCTTTATTCAACTAATATGGTGAATTATATTGATTTATTTTGAAGAATTATTTTTTTTTCCTGGAATTAATCCTATTTGGTCTGCTGTATTATCTTTTAAAATATTACTGTATGCAATTTGATATTTTGTTTAGTATTTTGTGTTTAAACTTCTAGCAATCTTATCTATAATTTTCCTTTTGTGATGTCCATGTCTTGTTCGGTAATAAGGTTATACTGGCCTCAAAACATTATGGAAAAAAGTATATTATTAAAGAAAAAGAGAAATATTCACAATGATAAAGACATCAATTTACAGGAAGATATAACAATGCTAAATATCTATCCACTGAATAACATAGTCTAAAACTATACAAAGAAAAGGTGACTGGAGAAATCTTATACTGTCAAAATATAAACAAGGAAATAATGGTATTTCATTAATAAAAATTAATTGTAAAAGGTTTCTGTTTTTCTGAAAGTACCATACAGGGTTTTTTTCTCTTTCGGAATTATAAAGATGACATTCCATTGTCCCTTGGCTACTGAAAAGTCAGTCTTCACTCTATTGCTACTTTGAAAATAATATAGTTTTCAATTCTGTTTCTATTCTATAGTTTTCTTAAAGTGTTCTCATTATCTTTCAGTGTCAATTATTTGATTATGAAGTTACCAGACTTGACTATCTTTATCTACTGATATTTCCCAAGTTTCTTAAATTATGAAGTTTTTTATTAATTTTGTAAATAGTAGTTTTAAAAATCACACTTTAAAAACTGTTTCTGGGGCCTCCCTGGTGGCGCAGCGGTTGAGCGCTGCACTGTGGCGCTGTCGGCAGCGCACGATGCGGGTTCGATGCCTGGCAGGGAAGAGTCCCACATGGTAGGGCAGACCTCTCCTGCCTCGTCCGCTGCTCCCCTCAGCATGTATTTCTGATCTGCCTGTTCTGCTCCCCACTCTGTCTCTGGTGAACCCTCTCGCCGCCCCACACCTGTACCCTAGCTTGTATGTATAAATGGATAAAATCTTTAAAAAAACAAAACAAAACAAAACTGTTTCTGTCCCATTTTCTCTCTTCTAGGAATCCAGTTACTCATACATTAAACTTTTCAAACACAAAAGAATCAAAAGTGGGAATTCAAACACATATTTGCACACCATATTCATAGCAACATTATTCACAAGAGGTAAAACATAGAATTTCAAGTGTGCACTGAGGAAAAAATGGATAATCAAATGTGCGATACACATGCAATGGAGTATTATTCAGCCTTGAAAAGGAAGGAAATTCAGACACTTGCTACAACTTGGGTGAATGTTGATGTCATTATACTGCATAAATAAGTCTGTCATAAAATGACAAATACTGTATGATTCCAGTTATTAGGTAGTACAGTAGTCAAAATCACAGAGAAAAAAAGTAGAGTGGTGATTGCCAAGTATTGGGGGCAGGAAGAGAATGGGGAGTTATTGATTAATGCAGACAGAATTTCTGTTTGGAAAGATGAACAAGTTCTAGAGAGGGATGGATTGATGGTTGCAAAACAATGTAAATGTATTTAATGCCACTGAATTGTACACTCAGAAAATACTTAAGAGAGTAAATTTTATGTGTTGTTTACCATAATTTTTAAAATGCACAAATGGGAAACCAGTGGAAGGAGGTTGTTTGATAAGATTCTTGGTCCAATTGGTGCCCACAGATGCATGTGTGGGTCTCTTAGGTGAGGCCAGATATCACCGATACATCTAGTGAGAGTGTATTCCTGATGCTCTTTACATCATCCAAATAAAGGAAGCAGAGAAATGTATTTTTCCTTCCAGTTTTTAAAAATAGAGAAGTCATTCTAGGCCTATGTTCTTGATAGCTCTGTTTACTTTCCAACTCGAAGAATCCCTTCCTGTGCTAAGAAAAACGAACACTTTGTGTGCACTTCCATGTGGGCTGAGTTGAGGAGTGTGATTGATGATGGCCAGAATTTAAACTGCAGTTCTTAGAAAAGGTAACTTTTTAAACCAAACACCACAACCAGGATCCTTTTCCTCAAATTTCCACTGAGATGCAAATGTAACTGAATTTACTATCTATTCGGAAACCATCAATTCCTCTCTCCACCTCCCCCAGGTCATGTCTTCTACACTTCCACTCTTCAGTGACAGAGAATATCAGGGATGGCTTGACCTAGAAATGTTCTTTGCATAAAAATTAATAGCTGGGTCCCACTTCAATGAACTCAAAGTCAGACTTTCCATACTGAGACTTTGGAAAAAGTATTTGGTGACCAAACATTTGATGTGGTTTTGTAGTCCAAATCTTACCCACACACCCTATGAGCTATTTTCATCTCAAAAAGAGCTATTTTATTGATCCACATGTGAGCTTGAGAAGGCAGAACCTCTGCAGGCACAGAATACGAGCTGCTTTGAAACCATGGAAATACCCTGAGGCAGTGTGGCCAAAATGCACAGTTAAGGGAATGTTTTAGTCATCTCTTTTCTGTTTGGTTCTAAAATTGGGAGTTGAAAGTGCTTCGAATGTTAGCAAAAGCAGAGTCAGTCTTGAAGAAAATGGCTGTCTCTATGCCAGCGCTGAGGTAGGGCCCCTGGAGATGTCCCTGTTTCACACTTACTGCTCCAGGGGGGAACAGAACCAGGCAGTGTGGGGACAATCTCATTGGAAGGCAGCCTGGCAAGGGGCAAGAGATGGAATCCACTTTGAGGACATAGACATCTGTGAATGCAGATTCTCTTGATTTCATTCTCCTCACTTTCTACCCTGGGGTCTTCCTAAAGCCCCCCCTTGTGATAGAAGAGCTTACTGCAATGTCCATTGTTACTATTGTGGGGAGAAGATGGTCACCAAAGAGAGAAGGCAGAATGGCTGAAGGTTTAGAAAGTTGGTTTCAGTCTCTGTCATTTATGACTGTGTGACTAGGAAGAAGTTACAGGAGTTTCCTCTCTCTGGTTTCATGGTCTGTATAATGGGAGGAAAGATTCTGCCTGGCCTGTGAGTGAAGCGACTGGCTGGGAGGAAGCAGTGCAGATAAATACAGCAGAGCAGCCGCCATGTGAGGGTTGTGGGTTATTGCTCTGATGTTTCTGCTGTCATGGACCATGGACAGCTGCCTGACCTCTAGTAAGCTGGGGTTCACAGAACAACTGTTTTGCCACCAGCATCCTGGGAGGTGCTGAGGGGTGCACCCCTGTAAGAGAGGTGACCCTATCTTACAAACTACAGAAAGAAGATACATTAAAATGGTGTTTCTTGGTGTGTCAGAGATTAGAGATTCGCTGGAGGTTTTGAGCCACATCTTGAAGAGCAGCTAGAATTTGGGGAAGGCCTTCAGAGTAAGCATGTAAGCCGCAGCAGTCTGCAGGCCTGTTTCTCCTGATCTCACCTCACATCCCTCACTTGCAATTGGCAAAGCTGCTTTGACATCAGGGTAAGAAAGGTCACCTTTAGGGTGAAAATCCCAGATGAGGAGGTGAGGGCCTGAGAAAAATGTGTTCTTGGCTTTACCTCAGGTCACCTCCCTGGAGCATGAACACAGGAGGGGCAAGAGCTGGGTGGCTGGTCTATTTTCATCTCTCTAATTTGTTGCCAAAGAAATTATGCTCAAAAAAATATGATCTTCTTCCCTCTGCTTCTTGTGACTCGCTTGCTCAGCATGTCTATGAATTCAGGCTGAGTAAAAGTCTTTACCTAAAGAAGGTGACTCTTTAATCCTATACATTCCCTCCTGTGTGCTGTTTGTCTTTCTCCAACATCCGGTTTGCTTTTGGTAGAATTGTTTTCCCTCTACCCTAAAGGTTTGATGATGGGCTTGACTCACCCTCCAGGGAACCTGAGATGGGATGAGTGGGGGCTGGGCTGCTTGATGAACTGTGCCAGAGGTTGGTGCCAGCAGACAATACTCGAAAAGAGGGAAGTTTGCAGCAACTTTAGTAAAGGAACTTTTTTTTTTTATCATTTTTTCAGTCGTTTACATATCCTTATAACTTTGGGGACACATTTCTTGCCTCCTATGTGCACATGCTTCATTCATCAATAAAGGAACTATTTTTAAAGGGATCAATAAGAGATAGTGATACTCCTCATATCAGCGTAAGGGCAAGTGCTTAGTGTTCCAGAGCTCGAAGGGACCAGGGATATGTGATCCCCAGAACCCAGAGAGAGGGGAGATGGGTTATGTGGGGGCCCACCTGGTAAGGCTGTGGATTTCCATCAAGAAATACAAAAATATTTTGAAGTTCCTAGTAGACATGGATTTTGGCTGGGCCGGCGGGGAGGCACTATTCACCTCACTACAGTAAATTGAGATCTCCCTTGATATTTGCATTTGTTAAATACCAAAACAGCTGCTAGTGATTCATCTATAGGGTCTCAAGGAGTTTTAAGCTTTCAAGTTCTTCCTACAAAAAAAGTTCATAAATTGATAGACCCAATAGTATGTGACATTCTCCATCTATAAACAAATATGCCCAAATATATCTTCTTTTGCTTTCTTATATGTGATTTTTTGAAGTTTACCTTGGGCCCCCATTTCTGCCTACCAGGAAAGATCAAACTAGCCATTTCAGATATTTCAATCATTTCAGGCTGAAATACATTGAGTTCTAATTTTCACGCCTCCACCACCTTCCCCATTCTTGTTTTCAGCCATAGCCTGGCTGGCTCTCTAAGCTGGATTTGGAGTCTTCTTTGCACTCCTGGGCTGTCACTTAGAACCAAGCAAACAGACCCCAGATTTCCTGGTATATCCTGGACAAGGACTTCACACCAGCACCCAGCCTCCTGTCTGCTCCTTTCTGCTTCCTTAACTTTACCTAGACTTGGGGGGGTGAGAAGGAGAGTATAGGTAGGAGACAGGCTAGTTGTGCCCAATTGTGCTAGGCACAGAATTTTCCTTTCTTAAAACTGGATGGAGGGTTTTTAGTTTGCTTTGGTATAATTTTCATTTACTTAAAAGGCACAAATTTTCTTTCTTTCCTCTCAGTTTCTACCAGCCACATTTCCTCCTAGGGAATGACTCCTGCTTGATGCCTGTGTAAAGCTAAGGCCCTCGGGACATGAGAAAGGAAGTTTGCTAATTCGAGGGTGGGACTTGAGTCTTGGTGCCAGAACCTGATTCCCCCATGCCATGCCCACATGCAAGAAAAGATCATCGTCAGATTAGACCCAACTGTTCTCTACTTGCAGTGGCCTGTGGGGCTCAGAAATTGCTTCATGGTGCTTCTAGGCCAAAGAGATACCCAATAGTCTGTTTACTATGTAGTTAAATTCAAACAACTTGAGAAGTATTTATGCTCTAACAACATAGTAGCCATCTATTAAAAAATAATAATATACACAAATTAAAAGAAAAATAATATATTTTTCTTTAATAGCCATAATTTCTTCTTATTTGGATGTCTGCCAAGTAGGCCCTCAACATTTCTTCAAACATCAGAACCACACTGGACACCACCTATATTGGACTGAACTGTGTCCCAAAATTCGTATGTTGAAATCCTAACTCCCAATATAACTGTATTTGGAGACAGGACATTTAAAGAGGCAGATAACTTTCTGTTCCTGTTTTGTGTCCCTTTGGAAGCATCTCAGAGTGAATTCATTTCTGAATCTACAACCTTTAAGAGAGAGTCCTGGAGTTGCAAACTCAAGGGCCTAGAGCAGCCAGACAGGTGCATGAATGGGTAAAGCAGGCACTTAAAGCAGCAGAGGCCAGTGGGGAGACAGTGAGTTGAATGGACAAGACCACAGAAAGCACACGCAGCAGACGCTGCCTTCCAGCTGCACATGGGCAGTCCTGGAGGAGAATCCAAGACCAGTCTGATCAGTTCAGATCATAAAGCCATCGGAAAATCATGCCAGGATTGGAGGCATTGGTCCAAGCAATGTTAGCCGAAGTTTCCTGACAAAATCGTAAGAGGAATACAAGCTCTGTCAAATCAGGTTACATTTATCAGTCTCTTTGCTCAAGAGTTTGCTCCACTTTTTTCCCCTTTCCCCCTCCCTCCTACATTTTTCTTTTCAATTTAAGCAAAACAGACCTTGAGTTTCTTGCTTCTGGAATGTTACGGAAAACAGATTACTCAGAAAAGCTTACTTAACCATTTATAAATGAGAGAACATGATAACTGGGATGTTGCAGACATTCCTAATTTGTTTTTGTTTGTTTGCTTGACTTTCTCAGAAACACAGTCATCCAATGCACAAATTCTTTTTAGCTCTGAACATTTGTTCTGGAATCTTGACCAGAATTTCTCTTTTTTAACAGAATTTCTTAAGCCGCAGGCGTTTGCAAGCAATGATATTTCCAGAACACACTACAAAGGAAAATTATAATCTACATAAAGAACATGGAGTTAATAACACTCAGGGTTAAAGCTCCTATTTATGGTTATGTCTAAATATGTCAACACAGAAGACTAAAGTGGGAAAAATAACTTATATGATACCTTCACCTACCTACCCATGACGTGCCCACATAGTTGGAGAATAGAGACTTAGAGCTTCTAGAATACAGATTTGACAGAATTAGCTAGTGAAACCATCTGGTTCTGGACTTTTCTTTTGGGGGATGTTTCTGATTACACTGGTCAACAAATGTTTACAAAAGTCATGTTACTGAAATAAAATTAGTCATTTCCTATCAATTTGTATGTGCTCAACGTGAATATGACAGTTAAATTCGAATTTTGGCTCTAGTTTTTTTTGTAATCTGCAATAAATGGATGTTTACATCATGAAATGCATGCCAATAGTAATAGGCCTACGGTTAATACCTGTAAAAAATCAAGTCACAGACTACTTCTTAGATTTCTTCTCTTGTCTCTTGTACAGCTGTTCAGGAGCATCTCTGGGGAGTGCCCAGCAGTAGTCAGCCAGCATTATAGTGGACCATTTTCCCTGGTATCTTTGTTTCATTGATGCGATATCTTGATGAAAACGTTCGCCATGTTCATCACTAACCATACCACAGTTTTCAGGGAAGAAATCCAGATGGGAATGAAGGAAGTAGATCTTTAGAGACATAACTGCAGCCAAGTTTCTGATACTGCATCAGCATGTCTTCTACTAGTTCCTTGTAGTTTTCTGCCCTCACATTCCCAAGAAGGTTTGTAGACACTAGTCGAAAAGCATTCCATGCCTTTTTCACATCACCCTGCAGCAAGTTGTTGAACCAGTCATTTCAATGCAGACGGAATGTGTGGGTAGACTATTCTCAACTTCTTTTGCTTCATTATTCTGCCAGAAAGAGGAGGAACCAAGCAGAAGTAACAGTCTTTTATGTGGTTGCTTGGCTTGCTCCACACCATGGGGACTGCAAACGGCATTGATGGTCCTTTGCCATTTATCCACTGTGAAAGCTGTGTTGTACATGTAGCACAGCATACATGCAGGGCCCAAGGTTTGTCTTGGTCACCAACCTTGCATCCGAAGTAAAGATGATAAGCCTTCTTCACTTGAGAAATGATACTTTTCTTCTGGTTGGCAAATGTCACTTCCCCACAAATAGAGCAGAAATTGTCCACGCTATTAACACACTTTTGAAGCATTACTGTTCTGTATTGTGCCTAAATGGATAAAATAATAATTCTATGGAACAGTAGCTTAAACTGTCTCACACAAAGTCTGAAATATTTTCAATGCTCAACCTTTCCGATAGGGCTTTCTATAGTGCACTGCTGATGTCAGCTTACTTCAGCAGCCGCCTGGCAGTAGTATTGCATTGCATCAGAAAATGATGCAATCAACTCTGGATGATATGTGCACGATGGTATTATGCAATGCGATGCAATAGTATGTCATTCTAGGCTGATTTAGGATGTTGTTGCTGTCCTATTGGATAAATTTACATGGTGAAACATATAAAATGAATTCCATGAAATATCTTCAAAACGAGAGCTAATAAAAATTTTTCAAGATTATATTCATGTTCAGCACACCAAGATACTACAGACTAGGGCCTTTTTAAGTCAGTTATGATCTCACTGTTGACAAGTGTTATTGATTCAATCCTCATAGTAATTACAGATTCAAATTTTCCATTTCTTCATGTCTTAGGTTTGGTAAACTATACATTCGTAAGAATTTATCCACTTTAATTTGTTAGTTTGTAATTGCTCATAATAGTTACTATGATATTTAGAGCACAATTCCCTCCTAAAATCTTCCAAAAATTGAAGAAGAGGAAACACTTCTAAACTTGTTTTATGAGGCCAACATTATTCTGATACCAAAGTCAGATAAAGACACTACAAGACAAGCAAACTACATAAACATGCATAGAAATAGCTTTCAAAAGTATTAACAAATCAAATCCAACACATATTAAAAAGATCAGACACTATGACCAACTGAAAGGTAAGGATGTTTCAACATATGAAAAACAGTATTATATACTACATTAATAGAATAAAGGTAAAAATCACATGATCAGTTTAATGCAAAAAAAAATCATGACAAAAGTCAACCCTTTCATAATAAAAATTCAACAAACCAAGAAAGAAACAAATCACAAGGCAATTATCTCAACAAAATAAATATATGGAAATCTCACAATAGCATCATATTCAATGGTGAAAACTGAAAGCTCTTCCTTTAAGATCAGGAATAAAAGAAGGATGCCCACTCTCACCATTTTTACTCAATGTAATACTGGAAGTTCTTGCCAGAGCAATTAGATTAAAAGAAGAAAGAAAAGAGGTGCCTCCCTGGTGCCTCAGAGGTTAAAGTCTCAGTGCTATCAAGTCATCACCAGCCACTGCGGCTTAAGTGACCTGAGTTCCATCCCCTGCCAGGGAGCTGACCCACATGGTACAGCAGAATTTGTCTCACCTGCCACACCCCCAACAGTGTATTTCAGTTGATCTGCCTGTTCTGCTCCCCACTCTGTCTCTGGTGAATGCTCTCACCCCACCACCACCCCCCCACCCCCCGGCACCTCTGGCCTATACCCCAGTTCAATATGCATATATAAATAAAAATAAATCTTTTAAAAAAAATAAAGAAAGGTATCCAAATTGGAAAGTAAGAAGTAAAATAGTCTCTGTTTGTGGATGACATGATCTTAATAGAGAAGCTTCTACAGACTCCATAAAAAATTGTTAGAATGGTTTTTAAAACCTAGTAAATTTGCAGGATACAAAATCAACGTAAATAAATCAGTTGATTTTTATATAACAACAACAAACTATCTAAAAAGGAAATTAGGAAATCTAGCCCACTTACAAGCCTGCTTTCTATTCAATTTTATAATATGCCTTTTTTCCTTAAGATATGTTGAAGATATTTTATTCAGTCAAAATACGTAAAATTCTTTTTCATCTTAAAGAATAAATTATGATCAAATCTTTACATTGTTTTCACGTCCAGCAATTTAAGTGAAACTTTGTAGCTGAGCATTTAAGTGGTTCTCATTTTTTTTACCATCTGTCAGTCTGTGGTGAACATCCTTGCATTTATACCTTTTGACAATTTTCAAACATCTTAGAACAAATTTCTACACCAAATAGCACACTCATTTTTATATTTTAACATTGCTAAACTGCCTTCCAGAAATTTGACTTGATTCACACTCCCACCAAGAGTACACAGGAGTTGCTATTTGATTCCAACCTCCTCATCACAGAGTAATTCCAACTTTTAATCCTTATCAATCTGATAGAAAAAAGATGTATCAATTTTGCTTTTATTTTGTACTCTTACATTACAAGTATGGTCGGGCACACTTTAATAAGATCATTGGCCTCTTTTTTGCTGTTGCTTGGTAAATTACAAGCTTCATGTACTGGCCTACTCTTCTATTGGATTATCTACCTTATCATATTAATTTATACAAACTCTGTATTAGGAACATTATTTTGTCATATATGTTGTAAGCATTTCTTCCATTTTCGTTTGCTTCTTAACCTCTGCGTGTGATATTTTCTGCCATTTTAGGTGGTCCAACTCAATGTTTTCCACTGTTGTTTTAATTTTTCATGCTTTCCATTACCTCAAGATTATCAAAATGTACTGGGTGTGTTTCAGCATCTGACAATTAGTGTTCCAATAAGGAGATTCTGTGTATTTGACTTCGTAACTTAACAGTCACCCTACTCATTGCCTACTGAAGCAGTTTCCACTCCCATTCCTAAATTCTCTTCATAGTGTTAAGGGGATCAAAATCAAACTTCCCCTCTCATAGAGCTCTAGAAGCTCTCCATCAGCACTTGGCCAGGATGGTGCCAGGACTCGGGTTACCAGTGAGGTGCCAAGAGTGACTTTGACATGGTCACAGAAAATAAACATTAGTTATCACAGCAACAGCTGCCATGGCTGCACTCCCGAGTCTTTCTTCTCACTTGGTCCACATGTCTTGAGGTGCTCACATGTGCTGAACACCAGTTACTACCAGAGAGGGCAGTCTGAAGAGTCAGCCCTTCCCAGGACACACTAGCAGCTCATTCTGTCTACAAAAGTCTTACTCACTGGTAAAAGCTAAATAAGGAATTCACTTCACGCACTCTCTCTCCTGGTTTTGGAGAACATGGAACTCGTTTAAATATGAAAAGATAAATTAGGTCCATTCAGAGGACTGGGATACGTATTTAATTAATTTGTCCAGATATTTGTATAGAATGAGGTTTTAATTAACACAAATTCTCTGACCCTCTAGAAACTGTTTAAAAGATCTAACTAGAAAAACGGAATCTATTTCAAGTAATTTTAACTGAGGGAATGTAACAGTGAGAACTAGTGACACTGTGTTTTGGTGCTAAGAAGCCAATTTGGGAATAAGTGAGACAGAAGCCACTGCAGGTCTCAGCAGGAGCCTGTATTATGGGGCCCAAGAGTTGGGGTCACCCAACAGATCCTGGAACAATGGCAAGAGCTGCAGCTGCTGCCCAATCACTGCCACAAGCACAGGGGAGAAACAGCTGCTTCTCCCTTCTCCAGTCAGCTGCCTCCTCAGGGCCCGCTCAGCGGCCTTCTCAGTGGCCGGAAGCATCAACCTCCGAGGCTTTCCCTGGGGACACAGTTCTGGGGCTGCTGCGTGGGGCAGGCAAGGGGAGGGTGGAGAAGTGCAACTGGGACTGGTAGACCTTTTTCATGAACCAGTGTGCACAGTGCCGTATGTATTTCTCCTGTCTGCCTGATACTGGGTTATATCTTTCTTAATAAACAGGTAAATGTAAATGGTTTCCATGAGTTCTATGAGCAAATTATAGAACCCAAAAAGGAGGTTGTGGGCACCACTGGTTTATAGTTGATTGACCAGAAGTCGGAAGGGAGGACCCGACTTGAGCCTAGCATCTGAAGCAGGGCAGTCCTGTGGGGCCTGACGCTAACCACAGATAAATATCATCAGAACTGAATTGAACGGCAGGACCTTCAGTTGCTGTCCATGAAAAATTGGAGAATTGGCTGGTGTGAGAAAAAAAAAAATCACACTTGTGAGGTGTGAGGCAGAAGTGAAGTATCATGAGAGTACAAAGGAAAACCAGTGTCATTCCCTTTGGCCAGTCCCAACTGGACAAATACTATAAGATAAAACCACACGAGGTACCCTGAGTGGACAAGATCAGAGAGAAAGTACAGTGGTGGTTGCTGGTGCTGAGTGAGGGGGAAATGGAAGTTGGTATTTAATGCACACATTTTCATTTAGGAAAGATGGAAAGTTCTGGAGATAGATGGTGATAACGGTAGTATAAAAATGCCACTGAGATTTCAACCTAAAAGTGATTAAAATGGTCAAAAGTATATTATATATTTTTTGCTACACTAAAAAAAATTAAAATTAAAAAAATGTATTTTGTCATTTTCTTCTTGAATTTGTAATTGATAAGTTTGGGCATTTAGGACATTTAAAAATAACTTTTGCAAATGCAACGTGAGTCATAAAGGGTGTGTGTTGAGTGACTCAGAAAACAATCTTGCCTGATAATCAGTTGGGTACTTTTGTCTTTTGAAATCACTGGATTCTAAAGCAGGCATGTTAGTCTAGACCGGATGGCAACGTGAGCTCAAGTTCAGAGGGAAACTTCCTTTTACTTGAGTACCGACTTGAGTCATCTGGGAGAAGAATGTAGCTCATCTGATAATGCAGGAGATAAAAGTGATGCTCATTTCCTTGTTCTGTATGTGCTTTCATTTCCATTTTCATGACTGAGAGCGAGCAGACCTAGAGGGTAGGTTTGCTGAGTGGAGGGGAGAGAGTTTTGTCTGCTGAAGAGCAGGTTGTTGCAGGTCTGCTCTTTTCTGGGTGCCATCTTTTCCATATTTTCATGAGCCTACCACTAAGATATCACCCCCTTGGAGTTGACAATGGGTGCTCAGAAAATAGAAAATTCCATCTAAAGATGGGGGCTGGGTGCCAGGGAACTAATCATGTGATAGAGGTTGGGATTTCCAGGCTCACCTCTAATCGGAGGTTGAACTCAGTCACCAATGGCCAGTGAGTTCCTCAATCATGCCTATGTAATGAAGCCTCCATACAACCCAAGTTGGGGTTTGGAGGGGGTGTGAAGAACTTCCAGACGGCGAAAAGGTGGAGATTTGGGGCGAGAGGTGCCTGGAGATGGTGTGGATGTTCTATGTCCTCTCTCCATGCCGTGTCTTAGGGAAGGCAAGGTATGTTCCATCTGGCTCTCCCGAGTTATATCATTTTAGTAAGCTGATGTTCTAATACGTAAGTGGGTTTCCGAGTTCTGTGAGTAGTTACAGAAAATTAATCAAACCTGAGAAGGGGGTTGTGAGAAACTCCGATCTGTAGCTAGTCAGACACACAGGCTTGCAACTGGCCTCTGCAGTAGCCATGGGAGACCTTGCCCTTTACCTGTGGGTGGGATACTGTCTCCTGGGGGATCTCCCCTTGGGGTCCAAGAATTGCTTATTGGTGTGAGGAAACCTCCATACACACTCACATGGAAGTTGGGTTCAAGACATAGGGCAGTGCCTCACACATCGTAAGAGCTCAATAAATGGCAGGTATCGTTACTAAAGCAGGTGTGTAGGTCAGTCTAAAAATGCAGGTGTACAGAAATACCGCTTTGTTTCCTTTAAAACAGCTTCATGAGAACTGTGTTTCCACACAGTAGGAAACTGCCCTGATCAGGGTCTGGAGACTCATGAGGTTCACACAGTCCAAGCCAGATGACCCCATCATCTATGGCAGTCTCCCTGTGGTGGCAGCTGTGCAGGGGCCCCCACCAGCCCCTTCATCCACAGTCCCTTAGGCCTAAGGGCTAGGGGTGGGGCCTAATTCTCTTTCTAATTGCTCTGAAGACTCTCAGTCTTTCCCATTGCAACAGTCAGGGTCCAGGCAGGAAAGAAAAGCTACATCCAACCCAGGTAACAGGAGTGAGTGTTAACAAAGGAACTATTTAGAAAAGTGTAGGCAGCATTTAGGGAAAATGATAAGGGACAGTACGGCTAGGAGGTGGCAATTGTGGGAAGTGATTGTATCCCTAGTGCTTAAGGTTGAGAAACAGGAACAGTCTCCAGAACCCAGAGAGAGCAGCCAAGCACTGTGGCCTTCCCTAGAGGGGTCCAGGCAACCAGCTGAAGCTTTGCAGGGGGATCTGCACCTACAGCCCTGACCTCACCCCGTATCATCTGACCTCCTGCTGCTTCCTTCCACTGTCTAAACCAACACCAAAGAACAAAGCAGCCTTTGACCTTGCTCACACCAGCCACCTGGGCCTGGAGCCAAAAGGGAGGGAGGGGAGCAAACAGAAGATGGTCCTGGCCCTTCCACTCTGGGGATCCTGGCATCCCCTGTTTTGGCAGGATGGGGGAGTAGAATTTTCCAACAGTCCTTTGTAATTGTAAGTAATTCGAGAATTACAGTCTTACTGACCTGATTACAGCCCATCATCTATAGCAACTGGCAGGGTACATGTGGGCGTGGCTCATGTCTGAACTCAAGGACAAGGAGCCATTCAGTCCTCCAAATTCTCCCTCAGCTTCTCATTGAGGTTTGCTATGGCATCAACTAGTATTAACCCTTTGGCTGAAAATTGTGATCCCTGCTGGGGAACGAATAACTGGAGACAGACAATCACTGTGCAGCCCTCAACAATGTGAACAGACATGGCTAAAGATTCTGAGAGCAGACTTGATAAGAATTTAAGGAAGAGAATATCAGCAAATACAGCATCTGGAGACCATGAGTGGTGACAGACTGTTCTGTTACATTTTTGTCTATTCTGGCGTGTCACTTGAAGCAAAGCGACACGCTGGATCCAGCAGATCCTGACTGAGGCGAGCACAGCCCCACCCTTACATCTGACAAGTGGGACGGCTAACAGGACACCAAATCTTCAGTCATTACGGGGTTAACTCTCTGCCTCAGTAATTCAGTTCACATCAACACCTACGCTAGTTCAGCAGAAGCCAAGTTCAAAGAGAAGAGAAGCCTGGATTCTCTCACACCAACAAATAGTGATGCTATTTCTCAGACTGAAGCTTTCCAGGACTGTTCGCAGGCATATTTACACTAGCAGAGGCTTACGCAGTCCTTCTTGCCTGTTTATTGTTCTGGGAAGGATGGAAGGAATGTTTATGTGGGGATTTCAGTAACAGCCAGTGGAGTAGTTAGATAATGAAAGGTTTTCATTTCAAAACACGGACATGGCTGCCAACGCCAGGCTTGTTCTCCCAGCTTCTGTGGGGAGATACTTCCCAGGGAAACATGTCATAAACCACTCCCCATGGGCACTCCTAACACATGCTGGTTCTGCCTCTGAGGACTCCCCAAGACAGGACAGGCTGTCCCCTGTCCTCATTCTTTTGTGCCTACAAGAGTTTATGCTCTTCTGTGATTCTCCTCCCTGAAACTTTACTTTCTCTGGGCTTCTGGTCTCAGCTCTAAGTGCTTCTCCTCCTGCTCTCTGCATGTCCATCTCTGCCTCGCTCATCAGCTCATCTTCTTCTGTCATGGAATCTGCTAATGTAACAAGGGGAACACTGCCTGGGGTAGAAGAGACCTAGCTCCCTCCAACGAGGGGCAGGTATATAGCACCTCTATCTTTCCACCTCTGGAAGGGTGAGGAGGAAAAGGCAGTTCTAGCTACCATCAAGCGGGTCTCACTGGTCCTCATGACAGATGAGGAAACACGAGTGCCTTGCATCAAGCTCAGCAGCAGGTCCCACGCTGCATTCAGGGGACCGGGTGAGGCATGCCACCCCATTGGCAAAATTCAGCTTTGGAAGTTTCCACAACCAGGTTCACAAAAGATCAAGGCCACCCAATCCAGAGCAAGGGACAATGTGTCAGTGATGCTACAGAGATGACAGTGGGAACAGCAGCTGTAAATGACATCTGTTCAATATGTGACCAGAAGAGAAAGCTGCTCCAGGTTCAAGGTAAGAGACTCAGACTATGTCTACTACACACAAAAGATTGTAAATTTCCTGCAATGAGGATCTCCTATTCTGTTCAGGGCTGAGGCTCCAGGCCTCAGCCTGAGGCGAGCACAGCCTCCTCTGTTTGACACACAGAATATTGAATATTTATTGGAAACATGAATGAATAATACTAATAGATAAGCAAGGAGATTTCATAACCTCGTGGATAAAATGCCTGCAAGCACTTGCCTGGTGAGGTGAGATGCTCATAAGACTCTGAAATATGTAGCCTCCTGATCAGAGGTTCAATGCTGCAGGTCATTAGCGGTACTAGGTATATCTGATGTATTCTCAGTAAAAGACATGCTGAGCTTAAAGGAAAAAAGAAAACTGCCAAGAAAGATCTGCCAACCTCTATTATAACAAAGAAGAGAGGGCAGCACCACTTCTACTTCCCACTCTACTCCCTGGTACTCCCATGCCGACCACCTCCAAGGACCCTGGGCCACAGCCCCCCAGAACAGATGCTGTTCCTTCCCACACATGTGTGTTCCGGGGTGAATGTCAACAGGCACAGTCTGTCTCGTCCCTCCCACCCATGACAGCGTGAGTCAGCCCGCAGGAAGGCGCATGTAGATCCAGGAGGGCTCTGAGAGCTGTTCTTGGAGCTGAGGGAAGAGCCCATAGGCTGGTGAGTCTTCACACCAGCCCTTACAGGAGCCCCCTGATATGTGGGGCCCCAAATTCCTTGCCTCAGGCCCAGTTTCCCAAGAAGAGCCCCTCTTAACCCTTCCCTGCACTGATCTCTCTCTTGTTTAGGGAAACTCCAGCCCCACCCACAGAGACTTACCTGGGGCTAGAGTCACCCCTTAACATCATGAGTGAGCTGACTGAAATCTGAGGCAAAGCTGGCAGTGAGAACTAACCCAGGAGGGCCTTCAGGGTGACAATCCAAGACGCCCTTTGGCTCCAAAGATTCCAAAGACCAGTCCGGAGGACTCTCAGCCTCCGCCTCAGACACTGCCTCTGGTGGGGTCTGTTATAGACTCCTCTTCTGTAACAGCAACTCAGCACAGAAGTTTTCTAGGCCTTAGACCAGGTCTGATTCATAGAGGTGACAACCATTCTTCTTCCTTCATGCATGAGAAGAAACTGAGATTTAGGACCCTAGTGTACCAGGAAAGTCCTTCTTCCAATTATCTATGTCAATGAAATGTGCTCACTAAAACACTGTCAGATTTGGAGGTCAAAAACATTATTTAAGTCACTAACAGGACATATGTATCTTTTAAATAATAGGTACATATGTCCTTGTTATATCCTAATCAGAGCATAAAGTGGAATGTGTTAAGTCAGATAAAGATGATCTATGGATATTTTCCATACTTCTACTACAGAAACTTTTATCTTCTAATAACTCAGCCTCTCCACTCTCAGACTACCCTGATTGCTACATTAAAAAACAACAACAATAACAAAACACCCTGAGCTTTTCCAAAGACTAGGGAGACCCCAGATAATTTGGTAATCCTAAAATAAATCTGGGTTCATTAATGTAGAACACAGAAAGTTTTCTTCTGTTTCTCAGAAACTTACATTTTAAATAAAATGAATGTCCTCCTAAAAGCAATGCAAAATCATATAAACAATTTAGAGATTACATATAAACCGATGAAGAAAATAAAATCAGCCACAATTCCACCATTTAGTCATAACCACAATTTATATTTGCTGTATATTCTTTCAGAGTCTGTGTGGAATGAATTATACATAAACCATTTTTTCTCTTCAAGTGACCTGCTTTTTTTTTTATTGCCTGTCTACCATAATTCTGCTTCAGTGTCACTCATCGCCCTCCTATGCAGAGTGCCTCCGCACTTAGACAACCCCTGGCATTAGCCATTAAGTTGTGTCCAACTTTTCCCTTTTTTAAAAGAGCTGTAAGACATGTCCCTGTAACTCTATTTCTGCTGTGCGCCCTTGATTATTTCCTTATAAATCCTAGATCCAGAATTGCAGACAGCTAGAACTAGACTACGGCGCTCCAGACAGCTATTGCCTAAGAGTTCTCGAGGGAGGCTGACCTTGTTTCTCCTCCTCCACCTCACCCCCAACCATCAGTGAAATGTCTTTCAGAAATAACAAAGTAAAAAAGAAATGTAAAGGTGAATTAGGAAGTGTTACTCCCCCAAATCAGTCCTCTCCCCTCTTCCAACATATGGTTTTAAAAGACCCTAGGAAGCTTTCTTCTCTATTTTATTTCTGCAGAGAAAATCTTGTGTGAGTGGGAGAGATGAGCGAGGGGCTTCTGTAAATGTGTCTTCTCTTTGCTTCCCACATGCCGCGCTTTTATTAAGCTGATCCCTTGGTTTTTCCTGGAATCGTTTTCACCTCAGCAGATGCCCCTGAAGTCAGGGAGAGAGAGTTAACTCGGTCCCAAGAGGCAGCCAGGGGCTCTGGGTGGCCTGAGGACAGTCTCCTGTCTCTGTGCCTCAAAACCAGCTAATCCGAGGGGCTCGTGGCCCTGAGTCCCAGGCAGCCCGAGGAGGCTCTGCTTCTGGTCTGTGAGATCCTCCAGGCACTGTGGCAAGCCCTCCCGCTGCTCTTTGGATCATTGGAATATGTGAGAGGGCTGGGATGTCCTTGAGGTGTGCGGGTCAGATAGTGAGTTGGCTGTCTCTGCCCATCTGGGGCTGAGGCCCCCTTCATTTGGATACCTTAAAAGGCCTTCAAGAGTGATGGATGCGTTCCTATCTCCAGTGCTCTGGATGTGCCTTATTTATAGCCCTGCTGACAAGAGCTGTGCATCTGGCTGGCAGTTGCATACGCGGTTGGGATAATCCACCAGGGTGGTTGGTCCATGCTGCCGCTACCCGCTCTGGTTGGGCTGGAGGGTAGAAGACAGGACAGGTAAGGGTCCCAGTCTCCTCTTGCATCTTACACGGTCATCAGCTGTACAGGCGTCTTGCTGTCAGCAGGGGCTGTGCCAGCCCTGGGGAAGTTCTCTGGCATGAAGGACTTTATGGGCCTGGAGCAGAGACACAGGTGACTCTGCACTCAATTCCCACCAGTCACACTGTTCCTGCCCCACAGGCTGAGGGGAAAGAACAAAACCTGCCCCCCACAAAGCTGCAGCAGATGCCTGCTTGTTCACCTCATTCTTAGTGGATCGGGAATTTACACTGCTTTGAATGCCAAAAAACTTGTTATAAAAGAGGAAAGCAAAAAAGCACATAAAATAAACATTGGAAGGGAGAAAACTCAAAGTATACTTGAGCATTTTCTCCCAACAGAATTTCCAGAAGGCCTGGGGTGAAAAGGCCAATTTCTGATGGATTTGATCGTGTTGGGAAAGTATGTTTATACAAATTGACTTGTTACAGATGATATTTCTAAAAGTTCAAATAGCTGTAGTGTGCCTTATGAAGAAAATGCATTTTACATTTTACTAATTTCTAGAGCAGGATATATCAAAATGTACAATACTGAGTAATATGTGAGGTAAGTACATGATAATGTCAATACTGATGGAATAATGTAAAATGATGATGGGTATTATGTATGTATAATATATTCTGTAGCCTACTTTCTCAAGTCCATTGAAAAAGAAAAAATGTCAGACCAGTTTTTATTTTTAATAATTCTAAAAGTCCAAGTGCAATATTAACACTGTGTTACAGGCTAGTGTTATTTTATCATAGACATGAGATATACAAGTTTGCTGCTTCATTTATTTCTTAAGGAATGTTATTTGACTTTTGTTTATTTGCTAGGTTTATAATAACAAGATGTGCTGTAATAAAGGCTATATCTTGAGATTCATCATAAATTTTTAAAAATTTTTGGTTTTTTAAAAGATTTTACTTATTTTTGCTTAGAAGAACTGGGGTATAGGCCAGAGGTGCGGGGGTGGGGGTGCGTAAGAGGGTTCAGCAGAGACAGAGCGGGGAGCAAAACAGGCAGATCCACTGAAATACACTGCTGAGTGGAGCAGTGGGCGAGACAGAAGAGGTCTGCAGCTCCATGTGGGTCAGCTCCCCGGCCAGGGCTTGAACTCAGGCCACCACAGAGGCCTGTCTTGGTGGTAGCACTGAGACTTAAACCCCAGGCCACCAGGGAGGCCCAAAAGAGTTTTCATTTTTTATGGAGTAGTCAACTAATCAACTCAAATGATTACACTTTGAAAGGTATTAAGAAACTAAAATAATGTATAACTTTATGAAAGCTGCATATTTTCCAATAACGTGTGCCATATCTGCTCACCTACCATCCTGCCGGTCTTTGAGTAAATTTTGCACTTTTAGACTTTAGTCTGCTTAGTGTTTCCAGAGTTCTCCACTGATGTCAGTCCCCTGAGGCCAGATCACATCACACCTCTGCACACAACCTCTTCGAACCCAGCATCTAACACATGGACTTGCACACTTTCTATTGGTTTCTACAATATCTCATATTTAAAACTGATGGCCAAGAGATGCTGGCTTTAAATTGCCTTGCCCCCACTTTCAGAATACAAAATTCAACCGAGTAAATTTTAAAGCTCTTAATCAATGACATTTGAAGTTGGCAGACTCCAAACTTAGCAGATGGAAAGGAGGTCTGAGGTACTGAAATGAAAGACTTTTAAAACAGAAGGAAACAGGAAGAGGGATGTATAGTAGGCAGAGAGCAGGTTGCTTTTTGAAAGTTTTCTTTTTTAGGGGATTTTAGGAGTCCATCAGACACATTACTTAACTAGTTAGTGTTCATTGGGCAATTACTCATTGGTTTAAGATTCCATTTCTGGAGAGTCTCAGTTACCAGTGATAAAGGGTTTAGCATAAATACTCCATTTTAGACTTGTTTTCCTGATTTTAATGCCACCAAAGGAGGAGGGGAAATTGTTTTCATAGCCTTCCTATTTTCTATCGCTTTTCCTTTCTGTACTGTATGTTCACCACAGTAAATACAAACCAGCAGAGAGAAGAAAAAAGAAAATTATTTGTAGTCCTACTACACAAAGATAACTAGTTTTAGCACTTTATTGTTTATGTTAACTCCTTGTAAATTCTAAGAGGTCCTTGATTGTATGCTCACCCATTAATTTAATGCCAGCTTTAAAAGAGTGGAAAAATATTTCTCACATGTTGTCCAGATCGATATATTTCAAGATAAACCCCAAGTACTAAATTATGGAGGAATATGTAAATTATAACTAGGGAAAAATAAATATATGAACAGTTTACATGACAATCTACTTTCTGTCCATTTTGTGTCAATGTACTTTTACTGTGTAACCAAACTATAATTTGAAAGTTGGTTTTTTCTATATGACATTATGAGTTTTTCCATTTAACTAGAATATTAAAATATCCATAAGAGATAAAAAGAAAGTAAAAAGCATAAACTGAGATTTAGATAAGTAACTTTTATCAGAACACACATTTCAAAGTGAAATCTGCTAATTTCTACACTATTAATATTGCCTGTTGAATAATGCAAAGACTCACCCAACGTATGCCTTTTCTTCTATGTCCTCCAGAAACTTCTTTTTAACTGATTGCTTTAATTGTCATTGATTTGTCAGTATTTCATCACTTAATCTCCAAAATACCAAAATAAGGTTGAAAAATAGAAAGGAACTAACATAAGTTCTAAGCAACTTGATATTTAACAGATGTGCTTCTTAAATATCATTAATTTTTAAAATGCAAGCTTGTGAAAGTAAAATCTATTTTAACATTGAGAGAATTTATAATTTGGGGTTTGTTTGAATATAAAGATAAAGTTTTGATAGCGAGAAGAGGAATAAAAATTCATCATATAGAAGACTTTGGTTAGAGTTACAAAGTAATGCCGAAAAAAATAGATAAGACCACTTCAAGTCAATGACACATAAAATATGCTCAATACGTTCTATTAAGAAGGTTGTATAATTCTATATCAAGGAGAAAGGGTAAGAATTTCATTTTGGTTTTTAAAAATTGAGTCATTTTCTCTCCCTGGAAGCTGTCTAATCAGTATGAAGAGAGTAGGAAGTATCTGAAGTAATCAGGGATGAATCCACTATTTTCTAGATAGGTCACAGTAGTGTTTTCTGTGTTTAGGTCTGTGCTGATGAATCTAGAATAATTTCAAAATTATTTTTGACCTAGGCTTAGCATGGACACTAAAGAGAAAATACATGATGCTGATTATTCTATTTCTCTTTAGTTCATATCCTTTGTAGAAAGATAAAACAGACAATATGAAGGCACAAAAAGTTAAATGATGATGCTATATGTGATAATTAACATGATAAGCAGTGCAATTGTTTAGAAGTAGAGCATTGCTAAATAAATTGTGATATGGTCATAGTATAGCATATACACAGCCATCAAAAATAAAATTTGCATGGAATTTATACTTTTAAAAAATCAGAATGAAAAGCTTTATTCATAATAAATGACCTTAACTGTACAATATGCACACATAAATATTTTTTCAGTTTTTTAAAATTCTGAAAATACACTAAACTATATAAATAATCATTTCTGAGGGACAAGATTAGTAGTAATTTTATATTTTTCTCTACATTTTAAAAAGACTGTTATATTTTCTATGCTGAAGCTAATCATGAAAGATTTTTATTGCAAAATTCTAACCAAATATAAAGCAATCTAATTATTATCACTAATATAAAATTTGTAAATAAGCAACCAGGATGGCCAGTCTCTTAAAAATAATATCTGAAATATATTGAATGATTGCTGTATCAGGAACTATGTATTAGCTCCTTTAGCATTCATTACTGTCTCACAGGTAGGTATTATTATTACTATTCTCAGATAAAGAAAGCTGAGGCTCAGAACCACTGCACCCCAGGTCTTTGTGGGATTCCCAGATATAGGATATCAATTTTTTTCTCCTGTTAATCTGTCCTAAGTCATTTCAATTATTAGAACAGTGAAAGAAGCTAGAAGGATAGAAAGAAAAATTTTCCTCCCCTGCAGTATGAATGTGCAGGCTTGTCACAGGGGGTGTAACATAAATATGTGTATAAATGTGTTTGGAGAAAGGGAAAGAGAATGCAAATGCTAAATAAACTCTAAGCTCTGTAAGCTTTCTTACTGAAAAGCTCTCCAATTCGTTCAGAATTTCTTATTCACAAACAACAAGTCCTCTTTAGAAATTCAGGAAACAAGCAGTTAACAGAGAAGAGTTTTCTTTTCTCAAAACACCAGCTTTAATTACAGTGAATTACAGACCACACGTCATCTCTTTCTACCCCTTAACTTGAAAGACAGAGGTCAACAAGACATTAAAATAAGTTAGGTTCTTTAAAAAAAAAAAAAAGCATGTGTGCAAGATAAAGAAAACAGAGAGATTTTGAAAGTACATAAGACAAACCCCTTTAGGCATCTTTCTATTCCTGCAAGTTGGAAATGCAAAACTTTTGTGAGCAGGTACCAATCTGCTGGTACCAATCAACTCAACCAGCATGGGCAACCATCCAAGAGAGGGAAAGAACATCCACCACCACAATTCCATGTTTCAAACACGAACAGATGGACAAACTGAGGACAGCAAGGAGGGTGGAGTGAAAGTCTTCTAATTGAAACAGAGTTCTCAAAACTGAAAATTCACAGTGGCAAGTTCAACATCATTTGAATAATGAAATTTGGATAGAAGCATTCATCAAGTCACTGTTACTAAGCAGCCACGGCAGCATGTCCTTCTATCTGGCTGGGATCTGTTCCGGCACGATCCTGGCCCCTGCCTGAGCTGTTTCTACTTTTGTACACTGCAGCTCACTGCCTCCTGGACAGTGTCAGCAAGTCTCCAGGGACGAACCAACGTAAGCTCAATTTAACCACAACTCTTGTTTAAGATGTGCTATCACATTCATGACTTAAATCAGCTGGTGTTTCTCCAGCTCAATATTCTCCAATGGCATTCCACATCAAAATAAAATCTTACTTCTGCATAATTTATAGAGCCCTACTGCCCTCCTCTTTTTTCTCTCCTCCATGTAGTATACTCAGTCACTCTGGCCTTGCCCCCACACCCCCCCGCCCGCCCCGTGCCAGGGTCCACCTTGCCCCTGGGGCCTTTGCACTGGCCAGTACCAATATCAGACAGGTTCACCCCAAGAAAATCACACACATTACCTCTTCCTTCCTTCATTTACTATATCTGAGAGCCATCTGGAGCATTCCACTTAACATTTTATATCCTCTGTCATGCTCTAACTTCTTGACTTACTGCACCTCCCCTTACTTCAAAGCATTTATCATCTCACACAAGTGCAAAAACCCACAAATTTATACATGTATCCTTGTTTCTCTCTCCTACAATAAATTCAAGCTCAATGAAAGCAGAGACTTTAGTCCAGGAAGATACCCCCAGTACCTACAATAGGAAATGGTGCAGTATGGGTGCTAAATTAGTATCTTCAGATGCTGAAGGCTTGGATCATCCATTTCCCTAGACCTAATTTGAATTCTTGCAAACTTTTCCACTGCAATTAATATATCATCACCCATCACAAAGTATTCTTTTTAGGATCCAAGAGAAATGCTCACCTTAAGTCTTGTTTCAAAACTTCCACTGTGCTTGTATTTTGGTAAGGGGGAAAAGGAGGAGCCAGGGTGTCCAAGGACCTTAGCTCTGCCACTCACAACATGCCCACACGAGATGTCACCCTCCCAGAACCTCATCTTTGAAATGGGGGTAATAGTAATAATCTCCTCAGGCACTTATAAAGACGCACCAAGGCAACAGCACTAATGGGCACCACTGACTGAGCGCATACCATGTGTCGGGAAGCATATGTGCTTTTGGCTGGCTCTACCATGTTCCATCTGCATGGTAACCATATGGTGGAGGTACTATTATTACAGTTGATGATGAGAAGTAAAATCCAGAAAAGCATCTTAAATAAGGAGATTGTTGCTCTATTCATTTTCTATGACTGCTGTAACAAATTACCCCAAACTTTTTGTGTGAAGGCAACACAAATTATTATCCCTTAGGTCTGGAGGTCAAAAGTGTGGTATTATTTTGTTTGGAGCTCTTTGGGCCTCTTGGGTCACGGCAACTGGTTCATTTCCCAGATTGAGACGGTTCTCAGCAATTATTTCTTTCAATAAATTTTCTGTGTTTTTCTTTTTCTCTTCTCCTTCTGGGATCCCAATGACCCACATGTTATTTCTCTTTAGGTTATCCCAAAGGGCTCTCACACTATTTTCTTTTTTTTCAGTTCTGTTTACTTATTGTTCTATTTGTGTGTTCTTGACATTATAGTTTCGAGCTCACTCATTCTTTCCATTGCTTATCTTCCCCTGCTATTAACATCCTCTATCGTATTTTTGAAATCTGGCTATAGTAGTTTTCAGATCCATCAGTTCTGATTGTAATTGTCTCATATTTTCTTGATCTTTATTTTGTCTCTGTTTTATATCCATTTTTTAAAAGTTCTCTGAGCAATGCTGTAGCTATTTCCTTGAACTGCTCTGCAGGCATATCCTACAGTCCTGTTGGATTGAGACTTTAGTATTGTGTTTTCATTTTCTCCAGCATTTGTGGTATATTCTTCTTTCTCTTCATTTCTAGTTTTTTGGGAATGTAATAGACTTTCAGACTAATGCCTTTGCACTTGTTACAGTGACCTGAGATTGAGACAAGGGGTAATAGGGAGAAAGGAACCAAGCAATAGGCCACTAAAGGGTCACCTCCATGAGCATCAGGCATTTGAGCTTTCTGGTGTGCTGTGGGTTCCTAAGCTGTGTGGTGAGGATCCACAGGGATCCCCTCCTCTAGGCCAGCTCCTCAGTCTGTGTCTGGTATATCCTTGGGTCAACTTCCACCTCCAGGCTACATTTGAGCTCTGGATGCAGTGCTGGGCATGGTTTGTAACTGAGACTCCCGGTCACCAGCTGGGAGTTGTTCTCATCTCCTTTCCAGTACAGAATCTTATCCTGGGTGTTTACTTTTATTGTTGACATATTCTTAAACTCTAGTTCCTGAAAGTGTTCAATTGTCTCAGCTTTCGCCTTAGGGGAGGGGTGGCAGGTGTTTGAATATACAGCCTCAGACTGGAGACACAGGAGAATCACCTTGTTCTCCCTGCCAGTTCGGCCTCCAGCTGCTCTACATGGGGAGCTCCAGGCTGAAGCCCATAGTCACACCCTGTTCTCTCGCTCCTGTGGGTCTCCAGTAGTGCACCCTTTTTTCTGAATGTCAATCTGTGAACCCCCTTCTCCAGCACAATGCCTGGTCTCATATTTCCTGATGTGGGTATATGTCCAAGTCGACCAGTTAGGGGGACTTTATTCTGCAGCCCCCCTTCCTCTGGTGGGTTCAACTGCCCTGGTATTGCTGTGAACACAATTCAGTTATGTTTTCCCACCCCTTTCTGCCTGACTGTTGATCCCAGAGTGTACCCCAACCGCCTGTTTGTTGCTCAAGGGTTACTGGCTTTGCTATGCTGTGATTAGGGGTGAGCTTGTTCAGGGGGGACCAGGTGTCTTTACTCACCTCCATCTTGCTGGACTCTAAGGTAGAAGTCTGAAATGGATCCCACTGGGCTAAAATCAAGGTGTTGTCGAACCATCTCAGGCCAGGGAGGTTCACCATTGGTTTAGGCAACTTAAAAGAGAAGCTCGGAGCCCTTGGCATCATCCTCACAGGTTTTTTCACAGTACTCAGGGGAAACAAGCCAGCAGGGAGACAGCAACTTGGGCCCCCTGTGAATCTCTATACGCTCTTTTCTCTGGGCTTTCTCTGGCCTTCTCTCGTGGTCTCTTCCTCTCTCAGCCATCCCTCATCCTCTGTTCTCCCCTGCTTTCTGCCGTGCCATCTCTGAGTAATGCCGGCCTTATATCCCTGGCCTCTAGATACAAATGTGCCCACTTAGATACACCCACGCCATGATCCAGGTATCCACCATCAGGCACACGTAGTCCCAAATACCTTCTGCTTTCAAGGCCACAGGTGATAGCCACAGAGGCCAGAGGCGTAAAAGCCTGAGCATCTTCATTTGCTCTCACAAGGTATTGGCAGGGGTTTGTTCCTTGTGGACTGTTTCTTTGACTTTTCTAGGCTTCAGAGGCTACTGCATTCTTTGGCGCATGACCCCTTCCTTCCCCTTCAAGTCAGCAGTGTGACATCAGTCTGATTCAGACCTTCTTGCCTCCTCTTCCCCTTAAAAGGACTCTATCTGGGTAAACCAGGATAATGTCCTGTCTCAAGAACTTTAATTTCATCACCTCTGAGGAGCTCTTTCATAAAGGCAGTAGAGGAAGGTGTGAACAGTTTTGGGAAGTTACTCTCCTGCCCACCAGCCACTAAGAGGCAGAGCTGGGATTTGAATCTCTGATTTTCTTGTATACTATGTACTATGTACACACTACGTTGTACATATTAAAGCTCTGGTGTTTAATGGACCCTTTCCCCCTTTGTTGTAGTGAAGGGAGGATGGAAATTTTGGACTCCAGAATATATATAACATGAAACAAGACAGTCCATCCCCTTCTGCCCTATTGAGTTGCAGTATAAAATGCCAACAATTCACAGTTAACTTTGAAAGTTGATCTAATGTACTAAGGTGAGTTTTAAAATAACCAATAGCATCCTCAAACATATGTTCATCCTCAAACATATTATTGACTTTCAAGAAACCACAGACATTCATAAAAGCAGGTTGCAAAGCAGAAATGAAAGCCCTGCTTGGAGACAGACCTGTGATCTTCCTGCCATAGCCAGGGGCATGGAAGAAGGATGCTGAGCAGCAGCATGAGGCAGACCTGGATCCAGGACACCCAGGTAAGCAGGTGAGGAAGTGTCCTTTACCCCTGGCAGGTGCTGGGGCAGGCACACAAAATTTATTGAATACTGTACACCATGGACCTTCTGTTGTTTCCTTCATAGTCTCCATATGGATGACCGGAGTCAGGGACAGAGAGGTAGCACAGGCCAGAGCAACAAACCCTAATCTGTCAGCCGGTGGCAGCAGTCTGATGCACAGGGAGCGAAGGGACAGAGCAGGCGAGGCAATGTGTCAGACACAGGAGGTGGTGGTCAGCGCACCTTGAAACCAGGCTATGGCCTCTGATGATTCCAGCCTCTCAGGGTCTGGAAAAGAGTCCCTGATCCAGCAGAGGAGATAGTTCAGGACAGAACACTGATTCCCCCAGGGAAGCAAGCATACAAGACTAGGTCATATGAAGAAGCAGCAGAGGGAGAGACCAGAGTTGAGAATGACCACAGTTTGGGGGAGGTGGGATGTCCACAGCTGGACAAGTCCCTGGTTCCCAAATCTGTGACAGTGAACTATGTCCAGACCTCACTTTGAGTGGCACAGGGCTGCCCCTAAATACTCACATGTACCCTTCTCCCATCTGGGGCTTCTCCCGATGGCTCTGGAGCCTCCAGGGAGGAAGTGTCTAAAAGGGTCAATTGCTCCTTGTGTGGAGGATTGGGGAAAGAGCCTGTGCAGGCTCTTGAACCATAAGAAAATGTCCTGACTTTGTGTCTTAGGGGCAGGTACCCAGCTGCATTATTCTGACCCTTAGTGTGTACATCACAGCATGAGAAATTACATGTGAATACACATGCTTTGTTTTTTGTTTTTTTTTTTTTGGCAAATCAATAACAATCAAAGGTTGTGTGGTATTGGTCAGGGGCCTGACTTACAAATGCTTTGATTTTACAGTGGTGCAAAAGCAGTAGGTGTTCAGTAGAAACTCTCCCTTGAATTTAGGCTTCTGCTCATTTCGTAAGCTCACATATGCCATGTGATCCTCCCTTGCGCTGCCGGGCAGGGCGGGAACTACAGCTCCCCTTCAGCCACGAGCTCACAAGGAAAAACGACTGATGCCTGAGACGTACAGTGCTCAGTCCATTACAGAAGATGCTTGACACCTTACCATAAAATAAGGTTTGCATTGGATGAGTTTGTCCCACACCAGGCTACCCTCAGTATCCTGAGCACATTTAAGGTAGGCTAGGCTAAGCTATGCCTTTCAGTGGGTTCAGTGCATGAAATACATTTTTAACTTAGGAAGGTATTTCCAACTTACGGGAGTTTAGTGGGACATTATCCTATCTTCAGTTGAAAAAGAGCTGTCCTTTGCTTAATTATCCATACTTAGGGGGGTGATGTAACTTCTGGTCCACAGTGGAGGACTTTGAGACAGACGGTACTTTAAATACATAAGTCAGGTCAACAGATATAAATAGGTGTGGTGGCCCCTACCTGGGGCAAATCTGTCTGGTTCCCAGGCCAGAAGCCTCCCTCATATGCATCAAGGCCCTGGTGGAACTGCCTTGGATGGAAATATAATAAACCTCACAAGTGTCTACAAGCTCAGACATCTTTTTGTCTTTCACAGTTGCTTAGGTATATCTGTGTGCCCCCCCACCCCAACGTCCATGTTGGTCGGAAGTATTTCCCTCTCCAAGCAACTCTGGAGTCGAGTTGCAGGTGCCTCCTTGTAATTCCGTCAGCTTCTGTGACATTTTCCTAAATCATGGTGCTCTTCTCCACTGCTACTGCGCAAGCTTGCGAGGCCACCACAAAGCCACAAGAAAGCCTCTTGTGTCTGATCCGCCATCAAATTAAAGTTTCTCAAATTAGGGGTCATCTTACAGTTCTCTTCAAGCCAGAACATCCATTTAGTGGGTTGAGACCCACACATTTCCAACAATAAAATGAAATCAACTAGAATAAGAAAAAAACTAGACTATTAGGACCATTTTCATCTCACATAGTAAAGGTAAGTCACTATTTCTCCAGCAGTGTAAGTGAGACTGTGAAGTGATCATTAGGTGGAAATGTACTTCCTAGTGTAGGTTGGTCTGAGAATTCTAGACTCATCGCCAAAAACATATCTGCAGACTTCCCTTTTTCTGTCACCTGGATCCTTACAGTGCCCAGGCAGCCCAGCTACCTCTCCGAATCCTCTGGAACATCCTTTTGGTTCTACACATGGTCTAGTTTGATCTTTCAGGCTACAGGTCATGACATTGCTTCCTACGTGGTCAGTATATAAATGGAATCTGTGGAAAAAATAAATACCCGTGCCATTCACCAAAGAGAGAGGCTGTGTGAGTGGGGACCACCAAGGAGACTAAAAGCAACATGGCTGGTTTTCAGGACTCTGTTCATGTTCTGTAGCATCCACCACCCCAGGAAGCACTTCTCCCAAGCGTGGAAGAGCAAATTGTTTATGTTCATGTTCTCTGATTCGCCCCTTTCTGTGCCATAAGATATGGACAAGAAGCATCACAGCCCAAAGCCTGGCCCCTTTTGTGTTGTTTCAGGTTCTGGGCTTCTAATCACTTCCTTTGATTTAGCAAAAGGGGGTGTGGGGCCCTTAAATGGGTAACCCCATCAAAGGTCACCTTTCAAGACTGCTTGGTGGTGAAGGGGGAAGAGGGAACCCTAGAACCGAGCAGAAGGGAGTAACCCTGGGCAGGATGTCTGGAAGAAGAGATAAAGCAAACTGCAAAGATATTTTAATAGACATGCTGTTTCCATTCTTCGCCATGTGTTTTTCATTCCATGTTTGGTTACTTTTGAATTGAATTATGGAGCTCTGTCTCTTGGTCAAGATAACTTAGAGATGATAATTTTTAGGCATCGACAATGAATATCAACTTATTTTTGAGTGGGGCTGGGGATAATGGTGAGTAGTTAAGACAGAAAACACATTGCCTTTCAGAAAATACCTTTCTAGAAAATGTTTCTCTTCCCTCTTCCTTCCAAATACGAAAGGCAAAACATCACATCCTCTGTGGAAAGTCAGCCCCTGGTGACGAAGTAGTGTGGGCTTCAGACAGCCAAGGAAGGAGCAGACACCTTATAGCCAGAGGAACAGGACATGCTGATAAACAGTCTTCCTGCTACAGAAATGGGGTCGATTCCTCCAAGGTCTCAAGCAAGTACTTCCTCTCTTTGTACCGCAATCTGTTCTGTCAAGCCAGATGGTTACATTTGCAAAGGGTTACTGTTAGAGTTTATGAAGTAGGTTTGTGAAATCTTTGGTGGCTTCCAAATGAAAGCTGAGCTACAATTTGCAATCATTCAAAAAGCTGCAGCTTGCCTTTACTGGAGCCATGTTCTGTGCTGGCCTTGCCTAACACCTCGGTGCCACAGGACACCTCTGCTCTGGAATAAAATACGGAAGAACCCTCCTTCCTCTGGGGACAGGGACCAGAGAGGGAGAAGGAAGAGCTGCTGAGGAACCTGGCTGGGAGCTCAGCCCGAGTGAGGTCCGCTGCCCAATTCTGGTCTGTCCAGTACAAGACCCTGGTCTCCCATGTCATCCAACCTGCAGAAAAGGGGCTCTGATACTAACTAAGGTCTTTGCTCCAGTTTCCTAGTTATCTGAGAGACATGTTGTCTACTGAATGAAGAAAGTTTGAATGAGAAGCAGTGATACTGCAGTGACTTGGGTACCTGGTCAGTGGAAACAATCTTATAACGGATCCAGTCATTGTTTTCTTAGCCAACCCACAATTAATCAAATAAAGTGGGCCCGAAAATCAGCCTAAAGATGTGGTAGAATCTTCAATGCAGACAGTATTTCATTTCATTACGATTTCTTTTATCTGAGGCATTTTGTTGTCAGACATAGTCACATCTGCCAGGTCGAAAAAAATGCCAGAAACCTTATTATAATAGTGCTGATGTTTTTAAGGGCTTGCTTTTCAATTTGTAGATAGTGTCTAATCTAGAGCTATAATCCTGTAATGAAAAAGTAAATCACACCACAAGGAAACCATAAATTTAAAAAATGTTTGTCCTTGTATGTGACCCAATGTTCCCATCACAATTTTGCTTCCTCAGTAGCTTTATCTTATCTGAGAAGCCCCAACTCTCTGTCTACACTGGGCCCAGGCAACCCTGTGTGCGTGTCCATACATGGCATTCTTCACACCCATCTCACTACCAACTTGGAAAGCCAAGAATTAGTTACAGCTCACAGGATTTCTTGTAATTCTCACCAATGACATCAGTGTCTTCAAAGCCCAAAGCATTAAAACAAGCAAGTTACAAACATGAGCAAACCAAAGTGTCCTTAAGCCAAAGCAGCTGTTTCTCGCCATTACTGTTCCTTCCCGATGCACAGTCTGGCTATTGTGAGCTTCCCGGTGAAGGACAAATGTGCCACTGCATGGCCCAGGGGGGGCAGCCCTCCACTGTCATTCTTTGTGGGGTCTGACTCTAGACAGACCTGCAACCATTAACTCCAGCACCCCAAGAGGAGCACATTGCTGATGAGAACAAAAAGAATTAATATTGAACCGTGGTCTAAATATAAAAACAGCATGCTGGGGGAATACAAATGTCTTTTCCATTAACTCAAAGATACAAACTCAGAAAATGGAATCTCAGAATGTTGAGTTCCTGACTGCAGATACTGTGATTTAGAGACCACAAAAAGTTATGCCTTCCCTGTGGTAGAGATGCCTTGAATTGACAGCACAACATCAATGCAATGAGGAGGGAATAGATTTGTCTGGCTGCTCAGAAAAATGAGTTTATTTTCTTCACCTCAAGCACTGGGGGCCTTCTATAGAGTAGTTGTCAATACTCCAACCCAGCATCTAGGCATTCAGATCGCTTGCCTTCTCCAAATCCTGGCCTGGAAGCAAGCAGAGCAGAACACTACCACCAAGTCCCAGACACCAGAGGCTGCTTTCATTTTATTCCCACTTGAAAGCCTGGTTTATCAAAGGGGGACCATACCACATAGAGTATGACCAGAATCTACATCTTCTTATGAGTCACCCTATGCATAAGATAGGACCACCAGGCCCATGGGCCACCTCTGTCTTTGCACACCAGGGCCCCATTTTTTAGTATGGGTGGAGCCCTTGCAATGGGTGGCTCGGCAGCACTGGAAGACATGCCTTCACCTTTTCTCCCAGTCCTTGCCCCTCCAGAGTTCCTCCTCAGCCATCCCTCTTTCTTCCCAAGTCCATCAGACTCTTCCTCATATCACATTACTCATAAGCAATTTGCACCTACTAGTAGAAATGTTATGAGTTGACTTGTATCCCCCCAAAATTCATATGTTGAAATCCCCCCATACTGGGGCCTCCCTGGTGGCGCAAAGGGTTAAGTCTCAGCCTATGAAGCTGTCTGCAGCCACCACAGCGCCAGTTTGAACCCTGGCCAGGGAGTTTCCCACATGGCGCAGCAGACCTCTCCTGGCTTGCCTGCTGCTCCCCTCAGCAGTGTATTTCAGTCAATCTGCCTGTTCTGCTCCCCACTCTTTCTCTGGTGAATCCTCTCACCCCCACACCTCTGACCTGCACTCTAGCTCTTGTATGCACAAATAAATAAATCTTTAAAAAATAAAAAAATAAAAGTTTCTTTTTTAAAAAAAAAAGATGAAATCCTCCCGTACTGCAGAATATGACCTTATTTGGAAATAGGTTTGTTGCAAAAGCATTTAGTTAGTAGTGGGCCCTGCTCCAACATGACTAGTGTCCTTTAAAAAGGGGGCTATCTGGACAGACGTGCATACAGGGAGGAAACCAAGTGAGCATGAAGACAGCAATCAAGGGGATGAGTCTACGAGCCAAGGAACGCCAAAGACTGCCATTAAGCCATCTTAGCTGCCAGAGATCTCAGACAGAAGCAACACTATGGTCTTGCCTCCAAAACCATGAGACATACATTTCTGTTAAGTCACTCTGTGGTTCAGTTGACCTTTGAACAGGGTTAGGGGTGTAGACTCCTGCACAGTTGAAAATCCATGTGAAACTTTTATATCCCTGAAAACTTTACCAATCATCCTTGCTCTCTAAGAGGGACTGGCTCGAGGACCTCTCTGAGATACCAAAATCTGTTCATATTCAAGTCCCTTACAATTGGCTCTTCCTGGAATTCCAACCCACAGATACGGAGGCCAACTATATTTATTGATAAAATCCTTGCATAAGTGAACTCACCCAATTCAAACCCATGTTGTTTAAGGGTTAACTCTATCTTCTTATAGCAATTCTAGCAAACTAATATGAAGGGCATCTTCTCTTGGAAGATGGGGAATTCTCTTGCAACCTTGGCCAGTACTACCCCTACCCCTCCTCCACTGGACACTCTCCCTTGGACAGTGCGTTTGTCAAGTGAGCAGTACGCTGTACGCTGCAGTCTTCCACAGATCCATGTGTCAGTCTTTCTGATGTATGAGTACAGGAAAACCTGCTTCACACACAGACATACATGAAATATAAGAACTATTTCTTATAATAGAGATATCTTATATTTCTTATAAGAACTCCTCATCTACGTCTACACCAAGAAACTGAATAAATACACTAAGCAGAGTCTTTAAAGAAGAAACAGAATTCTGTTTGCCTGCACAAACCTTGTCCAGTCATAGCCATAAAAATGGAAAGTGCAGAATGAAAGCTGCTCACTGCATCACCTTAAATCTGATGGAAAATGGTACCTGGCTTTACGGACCCAGTATCTTGATAGCTGAAACTCTGACCTACCTACTCATGAGATCACATTGCTCTTTCAACTCTTATTCATGTTTAACCCCAAGAGTCTCTGTGGCAAGGCAAGTAGTTTCTTTTGAGGGAGTGTATCCCTGTGCAGGCAGTTTATTCTGCTCCTCAACGCCCTGGCTACCACACCTTTCAAACAAGAAGGGCAAGGACTTGGGAAGGGCAACCCAGCATCATCCCCCTGGTCAGCCGTGGGTGGTTTTCCATAGCCCATTAGAAAAGTCCAAATGCCTTCAAAAGTCCAAAAGTCTCCAGCTGCCTTCTATTAAGTCAGATACTAAAGAGACTTGCAAAAATGTCAAGTATGCTACTCTCCTGTTTATTTTGTTTTGGAAATATATAGTCATTTTCACACACAAAAAATTTGCCTAACATGTAATGGATTTATTGTTGTTATTTTTAAATAAATTATTTGTGGGGCTCTAAATTATAATGTCTAATGCAGTTAAAATAGATAGCGGTAACTTACATAAACAAAAACCCATTTGGGTCTTGAATAATATTACAGTGAGTGAAGGTGTTCTAAGAACAAAAAGGTTGAGAATAGCTGGTTTAATTAAACTTGAAATTGATTGAATATAATTCTCCACTTGCAGTTCTCCTTAGTTCCTCCTCTACTCCATCCAGTACAAAATTTTGAGTCATTGTTGTAGCTTTCAGCTTAAATAATCCAGGTGATAGCATTGTGTGTGCTGTGCTCACCAGTGTAGCATCTATTCTCAGTGTCCCTGCTGCTTAACTTGGGGGTAGGACAACAGAGAAATCATTTAGAGCTGCATGAATCACTTGTGCTTTTAAGAAATTTGCTTTGGTTACAGTTTTGTTGTTATTTTTCTATATTAGGATCAGCTTTTCAGTGGGCTCATTTTCCCAACACATGCTAATTGGGTTTTCACAGACACTTTTATTCTTTTTTATTATTATTGTTATTTATATCTTTTACATTGTGTATTCCCCTTGGGTAACCCACCACCGATTCACCCGTGATCCGTCACCATAGTTCCTTGTGCTCTTTTCTACCCAATTTCGAGTCCTTATCCTCCCCCTCCCTTGCTGGGTGTCTCTCTCTTGTTTGGTTCCCCTATATTCCTGTTAAAAGTCACAAACACTTTTATTCTTACAAACTGTCTCATGAACTATTCCACTGATAATTATAAAGTCACTTTCAGACTTTTAAAAAGCATTATTGAATTTTATTATTTAAAGGCATCTTGTCTTTCCTGTGACAAGGGATGTCAATTTTTAATTTATTTTATTTATTTCATTTTATTTACTATTTTATTAATGCACTTGGTACAAAATTCATACTGTACAAAACAGCATCTCCTTCGCCTCCTAAACCAGGCCCCCATAGATTTCTATACCAGTCAGGTTAGTCTCCCACTTAAACCCTTTTAATGACTTCCAGTCTCTAAAACTGCTTTATTCCCCATCTTAGTAAGAAGAAGTCTGGATTAAAATCTAACCTCATTTCCTGAAGGCTCAGGCTTCACACTGGTTCCTTCAAGACTCTGAAAAGAATCCTGTTACCTTCTTTAACCTGGGGATTACTGGCCCTCTCTGCCCTTCACCTAAGGGCTTGCTTGCATCTGGTGTGAAGCACAGGTCTGCCTACAGACCTGAGTGGGGGATGCTGGCATTGAAGATAAAATGACTTCTCATGGCCAAGGTCCTCCACAGCTGCTCGCATACCCTCTCGGCCTCATCCCTTGCTCCAATAGTGCTGACCCATGTGTCAAGCCCCGCCCGACACAGGCCTGGTGTGTCACGGGGGCTTCTGTGTCCCATTCACACTCTCCAGCTGGCCTCCTATTTATCTGTTAACCCTCAGTCCGATGAGCCTTCCAGATGACTCCTAGGACAGCATTTATCAGTCAGGGTTCCCTAGAGAGAACCCCAACCCCAACCCCACAATGCCCTCTGCTTTCCCTATAAACGTGATTACTCTAGGAACCTTTTACAAGCGGACTCCTGCGTTGTTTGCCTTCTGTTATTAGCTATTTCACTAGCATAATGTCCTCAGGATTCCTCTATGTTGTGTGTAACAGAATTTCCTTCCTTTTTAAAGCTGAATAATATTCCATTATGTGGCTATAGCCTATTTTGTAATCCAGTCATCCATTGATGGTTTCCACATCTTGACTATTGTGAACAGTGCGTTCATGTAATGGCCATGAAAATATTTCTTCAAGATGCTGTTTTCAATTCTTTTGGCCAGATACCCAGAAATGGGATACATTTTCCATGTCTAACCCTGACCAGATCTTAATGGGATTTCATCTTCGTCGTGCTGGTTCCCTTCCTTCCTGGTCACACTGGACTTTAAGCACTCTGAGGGATGGGCTAAACTTTTTTCATTATGGTGGAATTGTGAGGATGAATCACTTAGCAAATAGCAAATTCCTGCCCAATAGTTTCCTACTGTCCTCTTTCTGCATTTGCTATGAGTAGGACGGTCTATGAGCTTTTACTGCCAAAATAGCCCAGCTTCTGGGCCATTCACAAATTCTTCATTACATTCAGATTGAGTAGGGGAAAAGAATTCTAAGACAGACCAGGAATTAGAGACATGGGTTATGAAATTGTATTTGAAGAGATTTAATGAGAAAAAACTGTTGTATGTCATGCTTTGCTTTATGTTTACTAACTGTGAGAGTACAGAGCTTTGATAATACTGTTTCTAAAGTTATAAGTCATTTTTATTTTTAAAAGCTACATTTAAAAATTTCTTTTTTGTTTTGTTTCAATGTCTCAGGTTTCCAATTCTATTTAGAAATTTTAAAGTTCTTATATATAATTATTTGTGGATACAGCTTATTTTTAACCACTCTCGATTTCTATATTACAACAATCAAAAATCAATATATATTCTTTCAGATTGCAACCATTTATACACAGAGTGCTTTTCACCTTAAAACTGAATCTGGTCCCATTAAACAATAACTTTCAATTTCTCATCCCCCAGATGATGGCAACCACCATTCTACTTTCTGTTTTTATAATTTTAATTATTCTAGGTACCTCATATAAATAGAATCAGACAGTATTTTGGGGGACTAAAATATACTCAAGGTTCATCCATGCTACAGCATGTATCAGAATCTCTTTTAAAGCTGAATAATATTCCACTGTTTGTATAGACCACATATTGCTTATCCATTTATCCATTGTAAAATTTTCTTAACTCAATAATACAGTTGGCTCTTGAACAACACAGCTTACTATATTGTAAAAATAATATACAATGCATATAAGTTACAACCTATGTGTTAATCAACAGTTTATATTATTGGTAAGACTTTCATTCAATAGCGGCTATTAGTTAAGTTTAAGGGAATCAAAAGTGACACATGGATTTTTCACTGTGAAGGGGCTAAGTGTCCCTAATCCCCACATTGCTCCAGGGTCAACTGTGCTAGAAAATAATGCTAATGTCTTCCAATTTTGTCTGCAATTTATCATATCATGGATAGCAGTCTGCCTTAATTTTACAATCAGTCTTGTTGAATGAAATGAGAATGAAGGAGTCTAAATATGTAGAGTGCCCACAGAGGCCTATTTGTAATCCTTTTATGTTAATTCATGTTACTGCTCCACCCTTTAAATTTCACAAAAATTTAATGAACATCTATACTTCCAGTTAAAATGGCAGATATTTTGTGAAGGATGAAATGGAACTTGGAAATCTTACATGAACACCGTCTATATACTGGTCTCCTGACAACTTACCTGAGGCTCTTTGAGAGGTAGCAAGTCACTTCCTGAGACTTCCTGAGATAACTAAGCATATTTTTATCACTTAACTTTCTAAACGCTCACAGCCACCTCCTGCATTCAGCTTTGCAGCCCTGTTAGCTTCTAGCTGAAAGGATTACTCACTTCACAGTTTTTCATTTAAATTTTGAAGCATTTCTTTTCACCTATGTGAACTCCTCTGATTGCCAGGATACTGGAAACACAAGCTGATAAAATAAGACACACCTACCACCACGTACTCCCCTTTGGTGACCCACGCCAAGAAAGCCTTCTTCTGGTCTGAGTAAGACAATCCAAAGTGTTTGTTCTGGACACCACCTACTAGTGCATAACATATGACACATTTCCCAGAGATTAGCAGCGAGGATAGACTTCAAAAGGCAATACCCTAATAAACTTGCTGCCAGCCACTCACTAACACTCAGAGCTCTGTCTGCTGAGGGATAGCCCTAGGCTCAATGACAGCCGCCTGGGGCCCTGACCTGGACTCCTATTTGGTTTAACTCTTTCCTCTCCTTCTGCCAGGAACCAGAACTCATGCTACCCTCCTGCTCTCCTGTGTCCTATTTTCGAGCCCTTGACTCTGATTCTGTCTCCTGAGTCACAGACTCTGCTTCTAGCTCTACAAATAATAATCTGGGGTCCCCACCCAACATGGTAGCCAGGCTGGGCTCCTGGCATTCCTCTCCATCTGGTTCTTTCCCTCATTCTGGTTATTTTGGCCAGGGGCCCATGGTAGCAACCAGGCAGGCATTGGCTTGCTCCCCTTCCTGGCAGAGACTGTGGGCAAGCCTCCCACAAGCTGGAGTGTTGCTCCCTGCTCCCCTGGGAAAGAGCAGTGGTGCTTTTCCAGTCCAATTTACACTGCAGCTCTGGAACTCCAGGGTAGTCAAGAATAAACTTGAGATGGTTCCAGGACAGATTTTCTATCACCTTCCTGCCTCCTATTTCTGGGACCAAGAGCCTTGATAGGTTTTTAAAAACAATAAGATCACATTATTTACTATGCATCATACAGGACTCATAATAGTCAGGGAAGTGGTAACCATTATTGCTCCTAGACACAATTTAATGAACTGTACTGAATAAAAGTGGCAACTGTATCATTAACAATGGGGGCTGAGCTATGGGTAAGTCCCCTCTGCCCTTTTCTAGTTTGCTCTCTTGCTGGGTTTATCAGGTCATGGCCACATTTGGAGTGACCCAAGGTAAATGTGAAGCTAATTTATGGGGAGACTTTAGGTGTAATTTCAGCTTCTTCTTGTAATCATTCCCAGTGCTGGGAATTGACAGGTAACTAATATGCAGAGTGCCTGGCTTACCCACGTAAATTAACCAGCCTCTATATTTCCTCACCAGGCACTTCTTTTTATCTGCTCTCCCCATATTCTCCTCTTTCTTGTCCTCGCTTTTTTTGTTTTTCCTATAGTCAGTCTCCTTTTTTTCTCATTGGGATGGTTTTTCCAACAGGCCTCTATTGCCAAACTTTGTCTTATGTAAACTCCTCCTTTTGGGCCACAGTCCCTTCTCAACTCTTCCTACCACCACCTCCAGTTGTCTCCTTGGCCTGTAAAGGGTCTCCACAGTCCAGAGGCTGCTGTAGACTCTCCTAGTCTCCCCTCCACCTTTGCTCTGTTACCTTCTGCACTAATTCAGATGTGAGTACCTCTAAACCTGCCTCTCCTTTTAGAGTAGAAGGGAGAAGAATGAGTCTTCCAAGATTCTAGGTTCTAAATTTACACCCATCTCACCTTCTTACATAAAAAAAAAAAAAAAATGCCATCATGCCAGCAATTAAGAGACAAAGAGAACAAAAACATTTGTTGTAATAGTGATAATGAATGATTGTCCCTCTAAACTCCACATTCTAGAATCAGGAATGTCAAGTTTATATTCATTGACTATCTGAACGATGAGTTCTGCTCTGCAAGGAGACCCTGTCCTCTCTCTGTATGCACCCTTTGCAAACAAGAGAGACCTATGCGAAATGAATCCATTCTCACTGCTGATCCAACTGGGTAGTGAAGGTGCACTTCTCATACGAGATACCTGGCAGCAATTTGCCTCTGGGGTCCCCTCTGGCCCTGCAAGTGGTGTGTGACTAATTAAGCACTGTTACAGAAGAATAGCTAGGCATCTCCAACTGTGCAGAAATTTTCAAAGCGATTTGTGCTGTTTGGTTGGCCGAAATTTTTAAAAGATTTTTTTTTTTTTTTTTTTGGCAAATAGTATTGCTGGGATACACAGGTCAGACATTTTAGAAAAAAATTTCCCTGTATTTTAACAGTCAAGTAACATTGCAATAATGAAGAAACTTCACTATTGCAGAAATCTCTGTCATGACCCTTAGCTTCAATGTTATAGCATAGTCTGAAATAGATGGAATATACTCCTTGGTTTTTGGGCAGAACATTAAGCAACATAAAATTTAGCTTTTTGTCACACACAAATCCTTACCATGGTACAGAATTCTCCAGAAGACACATTCTGGAAATTTTTCAATTATTGATTAGCCATAAAAATGACTTGAAGGAAAATTAGGTAATTTGAAATAATGCTTTAAGGTAAGATGAGCGGGCATATATCTTTGATTTCACGGATAAGGTAGAGAATACACACAGTTAAGGGTGTTGGTTACCTCTGGTCACATGAACTACCCCACAGGTGTCCTGGGGCCAGGAGCAAAGGCCCACCCTCCTCCTAAGGCCTGGCTGGCCCAGAGTCCTCCTAGCTCAGCCACAGGTCTTTCTGGTAATGGTCTTGGTCAAAGTGGAAAGAATACAAAAGGACTCTGGTGGCAGGGGTGAGAGCTTAAGATTTTAAAGTTTTGACTGACAGAGTTAATTCACAAAGAATCACTGCAATCTCAGTGCGGTTTAAAATCAACATTCTGAGAAACAAGTGAGGCATGAGATGCTCCCACTTCAGGGAAATATGGACGAATCGTCAGAGGTCACACGTGAAGGTACCGCAGGTATTTTAGGGAAGCAAATACTTTCATTCAAATTAGGACATTGCCAAGTCACAGACCTTGACATTCACACTTCTTTCAAATGACTTGGAGGAGCTAATGGGGAAAGAGCTGGCAAGCAGAGAGGTGAATGGATTACTGCAGAAAAGGACAGTAATCAGACACGGGATCTCAAATAAGAAGCAAAGTTTGGCAGGCTCCACGTTAGCAACAATTTTCATCTGAAACGTTCCAGCAGTGTTTCCTGATTCAACTGCCCTCTGAGCCTGATGGAATGAACTGTGGTTTTTATTAGTGATAAAGCTGCCAAATAGAACCTCTCTTGAGTTATCAAAGCCACAGTGGAAACTTGTACCAAATGCTCCAAACAAGCATTAATCAATGATGCAAACTTGGAATCATGACGCTTTTGTGGATTTGGCTCCAAGTCGCACATGCTTTGGGGTTTTAAACATGGACTATTTGCATGTATTAAATCAGTGTCTGAAGAAGAGAGTTCAAAGAAATGGGATATGAAACTTTGCATCTTCAGAGAGAGCCAAGCATGTTCTCTCCTAGCCAGAACATGACAAAGGGAGGAAAGGAAGAAAAGAAACTGTCTTTTGTGGAAGACTGAACTTTTCCTGAAAGTTTAACGGGGCAAAGGAACAACGTTTGGGTCCTACAAGAACAAAGCTGTAACAAGGCCAAGTTCCCTCCCTTTGCTGGAGGGGACATTTGCACCAAGCTCCCTGCACAGAGAGGTCAGCCTCCTGCCTGAAGCCATCGTCCCCCTAGGTTTTCCTCTCTGACCCAGTCAAATGGCAAATATCAAATATGGGCTTTGAGACTTGAAAATGTGTGCTCTTTTCTGGGCACGATGGTGGAGTCTGGTGCCGTTTCATGGGGTGGGAGGTGAGGGAGTTTGCAGAGACCCCTCTCCCCTCCCAGGAACCTGCCGAGAACACACCCTCTTAGCACCAGTTTTTATGATCTTAGACACTTACTCACCCTCCAACCATCTCAGGCAATTAAGAATGATTATCTCTGATTCAAGGGCAAATCATCCACCAGTTTCCTGCCCAGAATTTGAGTGGGCATAACTGCCCCTAAGACACTCTGTTTTCTTAAATCTGATAAATGTGCACTAAAAGTCTTCATTGAAATAGCCAGCAAAGGTAACCAGGGTGGGAAGATCTGATCTGTCCCTCATGTTTTTGTAGGTTCCCTTCTTCCTGGTAGTGGTCAGGCCTCCAAGAGCCTGTGGGATAGCCAAGGTCCAGAGAAAGAGGCACTGACCCGCCAGCCTCCCTGGCCTATTGCAACAGGAACTCTGTTGCTGTTTTGTGGTGGGAACGTGACGAGAGCCACAGCACTCGTGCAGCAGCTTTACAAGACAAGAGTCTGCTGCTTGAGCAGAAGTTCTTGTGCCATATTGAAAGCACACAGGCCAGTAAGAACTGATCATGTGACAACGGTATGAGGGATAAGGTCCTGAGGGTGGGACGGAATGGGAGACAAAGTTTTACGAGGGACAGGGAAGGGGACAGAGTGACTATAGGTCAAGAGCCATTTGCATCAGGTCAACAGCAGCCTCGGTGTCCCCAGGGCAGCCTCATATGGGGCTATGCTCCATAGGTAGTCGAGGAATGCTCTGGTGATCTGCAGATAGCAAATGGGTCACAGTTGCCCATGACTAGCCAGCTAGCAGCCAGCTCAGAAGAAGCCACACTGGCCTACTTGACAATATCCTACCTGGGGGCAGGGCAGGGCCTTGCAGTCCTTGCCCATTCCTAAAACTGCTGCCTTTCCTCTCAGGGCTTCTTGGAGGAGAGAATTAAGTGTCAGCACCTGCATTACTGAGACACAGTAAGGGACTTTCTACTTGCCCTGCGTCTCCCTCACATGAAGTAACCGGCAGAGTAATTAATACTTGAGATTGGATTTTAAGTTCCTGGGTCTGGTCTATGTTTAGTCTATCTCTTTTCACACTCCCTTCTCCATGGAAACTGACATCTCCTAATTTTCTGGTTAATGACTGAGTCCAGAGTTGGAATCCCTAAGAGATAGTTACCTCAAAGCATTATCTGTCATCAAAAATACCTGGAGGGCTTGTTAAAACAGAGCTGGTCTGAGAATGTTTACTTCCAGAGAGTTTCCTGGTGATCCTGGTCGGGAACCACACTTTGAGAACTAAAGCCTCCACCACAAAGTATTTCCTTTCTTCCCTGCCTAGCTATGACTATCCCTGAATGCCCCCTCTTCGCACCCTAAGAAGTAGAAAAGGGGAAGTTAGGGGCAGTGCTGGAAGTGAAAGAAGTATAAGAGAAAGAATTATAGGAGAACTGAAATAAACAAGAGTACTTGAATTACTCCTAAGAATTGCCACTTGATCTCTTTCCCAGGAAATATTTCTTAATTTTTATTCCTTCCATGAACCAGTCTTACATATTTAGCAAAAAATTTTTCTCTCAAAAAGACAATCTTTAGTCTTTAGAACAGGACCTAAAACTTCTGCCTTCTGGTGAGAATTAAGTTGGGGGGAGTCAGATGAGATTCATCTCCCCCTTTATTGTCAAATAAAATACCATGGATTAAAAGTCAATATTTACTGGGGGCCTGCTATGTGCCAAGGTCTATACTAATAGAGCAAAGTGGTTTATGTGCATCTTCTCAAAGGATCTTCCCAACCAATTTGGGAAGCATGTTATTAGCCCATTTTACATTTGAGCAAACTGAGTGTTAGTGAGGTTTTGTGGTAACTAAAGACATAATTAATCATTAGTAGGATAGGGATTCAAACCCAGATCTGATTCCAGAGATCAAACTTTCTGCCACAGATATTGGCATATTTTCTATAAATTTTATCTGTTATAATGTAAAATAACCAATTATAAAATGAAAGACTTGTCACATATTAAACAACTCTACTGTGATGCATCCAATCATTCGATATCCTTATTTATTAAGTACATAGTGTGTGCCTGCCACAATTGTTGGATCCTTGGAATACAATGGTATACAAGATAGAATATTTCAAAATATATTTTCCCAGAATGTCTCAATTACTTTTTTTGAGTTTGTCCTTTGATTAAAGTTATTCAGAAAGTACATATGTCATTAAACCCAGAATTCCATTCCTTCTTCATTTCTAGCAAATCTTTGACTTTTTAGAAATCTTAGTTTAACAAATTTATTTCTTGATTTTCTGAAAGGAGCATGTGTTTCTCTAGATTTTAAAATATTTTTATTTAGTGTTACTAATACATTTACAAAGTGCAAAGGTCAAAAGAAAAAAGGGGCATCTAAGAAAAATTAATCTCCTTTTCACTCCTGACCTACAGTCACCACATCTCCACAGAGGCACCACTGTGTGCAGAGGCTTCCTCCCATGCTCTCTTTGCTTAGTAACACTATCTACAAAGTGCCCGCTCCTGTTCTCCAGCTGATCTTGCAGATCATGCCATCATTACTTACTTTGTTCTTGTGAACAGCTATGTATGGATATAATTCTAAAACACATACCATGGTATTTAACTAGGCTCTACTGATTAACATATAACCTGGTTCATTATTCTGCTATTACAAATAATTCTACAATTCTTGTGTGTCTATCAATTTAGATATGAGCAAGTCTATCTGGAAGAGAATTTTCTACAAGGAGAAATACTGAGTTAAGGGCAAATGGTATGAACATTTTTAATTCAAAAACTTTGGTACAATGGCATTTTTGAAAAATTACAGATGGATAAAACTGGTATAATGACCCCCCCCAACATACCTGCTACCTGGTTACTGTTAATCCACAACTGATACTGCTTCCTATGATATTGGCCCTATCTGCTCCCCTGTCCTCGTATTATTTTGAAACACCTCCTGAGACATGCTAATTCATTGGTAATTATTTTGGCACCATTTCTGGAAACTAAGGGTTTTGATAATGTGCATGTGTGTGTGATTTTATCATCATACCTAAAACAAATTATGGTTTATTTATGCCAAATATCTTGGTAATGTCACATTTCACCAGATTGGCTGATGAAAATTTGTGTTTTAATAGTTTGTTCTTTGATTAAAAATCGAAGTAAGAGCCATCCAATCATCCATTGCAGTTGTTGAATTTTTTTAATCTATTGGTTTCCACTTCTCTCTCCTTTTTTTCTTTTCTTTTTTCTCAACATTATTGTAGAAACTGTGTAAATTTGTCTCCAAAATCTGGATTTTGCTGATTACATCCCCTTAGAGTCATTTAATAAAGGAGAAATGTAAAGTTAAATTGTAGCATTTCTTTAAAAATAATTGAAAAAACATTTCAGAATCTGTGTGAT